>SJYX01010945.1:0-88507 GCA_006410675.1 Oreotragus oreotragus
GTCCCTGGCCGAGCGTCGTGATAGCCCCCCTACCAGCCCTCTGCTGCTCTTTATTTGCATATCTGCATATCTGTAGAATGGTCCCGCCCCTCACCTGGTTGGCTTATTTGCGTGATCTCTTCAACCTTAGTTCTGATCATTCCATAAAGCAGCCCCCGAAAGCCCACCCACCCCCCATGACTCTTCTCTTTCCTCACTTCGTTTCCAACTCTTTCCCCTGTTCCACCGCGATACGAGCAGCCCCAGGCCCCCGCTTATCATAGATTTGCCCCTGACAACCCCAAGTTTGTGTCTTTCGCTTGGTAGTCCCGCCCCCTGAGGCTGCTGCCTCTCCCCACTCTTCACCCAGCCAGCCTGTGGAAAAGAAGCAAATCTCCCACCTCCCCCAATTCTTTTCTGCGCGAGTTCTTCCTTCCATTATCCTAACCCCTTTATCTGAGACTCCTCCTCCTTCTTGCGTGTGTGAGGTCACTGTGGAGCCTGTGATCTCATAGAGACCCTAGAATTCTCATTTCAGTTTCTGCTTTTCCCCAGGGGGGAGGGACTTGAGGCAGTTGCTGAAAGGAAGGAAATCTTAGCTAGAGCCGGTCCCCACTGCCCTTCCCACTCCCCCACCCCTAGGATCCCTCTAATCATGCGCCCTCCACCCTTGTGTCTGTTGATGGTAGGGTGTAGGGGACTCCGTTGTGACAGGTGAGTCAGGCCTCAGCTGCTCAGAAGGCCGACGCTGACCTTGGGCTGGCAGCTGAGGGGGTGGGTATTGGGAGAGGGGCGGAGGACCGCATTCCCAAAGCCCCACCCTAGCGGAGCCCAAAGTGGGACTTGAGGCTGGATGAGAATGAACCCCTGATGACACGCCCCTGGGACTGCATTCCCTGCCTAGCAGGTGCCTGCTCACTTGCAAACCACCCTAGTCTTTCCTCGACTGTCTGGAGAGAACCAGTTGAAACCACTCCGCTTGTCTTGGGTTGCTAGGTAAACTCACTGGCCGGCTCTGCGGTGAGTGAGTTCAGGGAACCCGGGAGCCATTCCCGTCCCTCTCAGTCTCCCCCAGCCGCCTAACCCCCCAGCTCCAGATTGACCTCAGCAGCTGTGTGACACTCGCCGTCTGTTCCCTTTCCCCTCCCCCTTGCTTGTTTTTTGACAAAGACCAAATGTTATTCTTTACTTCCTTAGGGCTCTGTCTGTGAGAGTGGACTCCTGGGGAAATCTCCCAAGAACTCCCGGGCCCCTCCCAGCTCCCACCCCCTCCCGCCTCCTCCCCCAGCATTCCGGCTCAGGGTGCAGCCCAGCTCAGGGTGCAGCCTGTTCTCCAGGGACAGTCCCAACTTCCTGTGAACCCCTCTCTGCCTTGCTCTCCAACAGGAACCCTCAGTCCTTTCAGGGCCCGGGTTCTAGGCCAGGTGGGCCTCTCTCATCCCGGGCTCTCTTCTCTGGCCCCTCTCCCCACGCAGGGTGCCTGTAACTTGGGGTGGGAAAGGGGAAGTGACAGGAAGCCAGTGTTGCCCTTACGCTGCTCTCCACACCTCCTTGCCCTTCAACCCTGACAGACTAAAGGCTTCCAGCACTGCCACCCCAATCATGTGGAAGCTCTTTCTGAACCAGTATGTTCCTTGCACTCGCTGTCCCGTGGCCCAGGTCCCTGATGTCCCTTGGACTTGTTCCTGGGGCCCTGATAGCAAGATGAATCCTGAGGTGGGGGAAGGGATGAGCTTACAAAAGAGAAGTGCAGCTTACTCTCTCAGACCACATCCTGTGCCGCCTAGGCCCTGCCTCCTCCAGCCCTGCTCCCTTCCGCTCCGAGCCCCTGAGCCCCGAGCCCCCGAGCCCCGTGCACCCTATCAGAACTTGCTCCCCACCCCTTCTCCCACAGGCCCCTGCAGTGCACAGAGAGAAAGCGGGCAGGTGGAGGGGGCGGGCAGGGCGGATGCATCTGACCCTCCCAGCCTCCCCGGAACTGTCTTCTCCTGTGACAGGTCTTCTTTCTGTACACAGCAGGGCTGGGAGCAGAGGGGGTTCCTGAGGCACCAGGCTGTCATCCACCCTGGTAAACACAGGGCCCACCAGAGACAGAAGCCGACAGATTGTTTCTGCTTCATTTCCTGTCACAAGACTCACCTCCTTGGGGGATAACCCCAGCTTCCCCTCCCCTCAGCTTTTGCTTGCCCTTCCCTGGCGAGGGCCCTCTAAGAAGCTCACCCAAGCTCCATGGCTTGGGACTTCCCCCAGCAGGCTCTGGGCCTCTCCCAATACAGGCTGAGCAGAGAAAGCAGAAACCTGGCTGCAGAGGTCTGAGCAGTGAATGCCTCCAGCCTGGCGAGAACCCTGCCCTGGTCTAGCAAGCCACTGGTTGAGATAAAAGGATGGCAATATACTCTCCCCTCCTTTCCGCCCTCTCCACGTCTCGCCCATACCCAAGACACAGGCGCTGGTCTGAAGTCTGGGTAAAAGTGAGAGAGGAAGTAGAGGCAGGCTGTTGGGAGTGGAAGAGGGTAGGAAGGAGCCCAGTCCTTGCCTGGGACTCCAGTTCCCACCTCCCGGTTGGTCCACTTGTCTTTCCCTCAGGTCCTCGGAATCTGTAGCTTCATAGTCCCATGGGCCTGGCTTGCTGATGCCAGGGGCTGGTCTCTAGACTAGGCCCTAATGACCCCTGGTTTTCCCCCTAGGTTGAAGATAGGTTGAGGGTGGGAGACGGAGCCCTTAGGAGGGAGGAGCCTTCTTGGTCATCTCCCTCGGGTGTGGTTCATAGTCTTACCTTGGACCTCCCAGCCCATCACCTTGCTAGTTCCTTTGGTGCATCAACCTTCTCCTATGACCTTTGCCTTCTACCTCCTCAGGCATCACAGAACCACAGGGACCACAGGAGGTAGAGAAGCTAACCACCCTTGTAGAACAGCCCTGCGTTTGTGTTTCTGACGACAGTGTTTGAGGCTCGACCTCCCCCCACCCCCAGTCTGGGCTTCTCCAGCCCAGTCTTGCCTTTGCCCTTCTGGTCATACCTGGAGTGTGCTCCAGGTTATGAAGTCTTTCTTCTTAAACTTTAGGGAGTCCAGGTTTATAGGTCTGATTCTTTAGGTCAGCTAGGGAGATAGAGGGCTGGGCAACTGGCTCTGGGGAAGCTCAGGATCCTCCTGTCCAGGACTGGGCCTTTGCAAGCTCCCCCCTGACACTTGTTTTCCCTAGACCTGTCCCGGAACCGGTTCCCCGAGGTGCCAGAGGCAGCGTGCCAGCTGGTGTCCCTGGAGGGCCTGAGCCTGTACCACAATTGTCTGAGATGCCTGAACCCAGCCTTGGGGAATCTCACTGCTCTCACCTACCTCAACCTCAGGTAGGGAGGCAGGGCCACAGGAGGGTAGGGGGCTGTCCTTCTCGGCCCCAAGTACCAGTGCATGGCACCCGGAGTGACCCTCCCCGTGACCCAGAAAGTAGGGCAACACGGGAGAGTTCCTGCCTGGAGGGAGAACACACTGCCTTTCTCTCTCCTGCAGCCGAAACCAGCTGTCATCGCTGCCGCCGTACATCTGTCAGCTGCCCCTGCGAGTGCTCATTGTCAGCAACAACAAACTGGGAGCCCTGCCTCCCGACATCAGTGCCCTGGGGAGCCTGCGACAGCTCGTGAGGATGGGGAGCAGGGAGACTGGGGAGATGGCTGAACCAGGCACTAGGGATTTTTGGCAGGAGGGCAGGGAAAGGTGGGATGCACCCTAGGGGAAAGGACGAGACCAAAGCAAGTAGCCTGGTCCAGGAGGCAGTTTTTGATGCTCTGGGTCTGATGCTTTTTCCCCACGTCTTTCCTTGTCTTTCCTCATTCCAGGACGTGAGCAGCAATGAGCTGCAGTCACTCCCCACGGAGCTGTGCAGCCTCCCTACCCTGCGGGATCTCAACGTTCGGAGGAACCAGCTCAGTACCCTGCCTGATGGTGAGGAAAAGGAAGACTTACAGGGTGTCCAGGGTGTGCGTGTGTGTCTACCTTGAGTAATGCCTGACCTAGAGGGTGTCAGGGTGTGTGTGTGTGTCTACCTTGAATAATGCTTTAGTCGCCCAGGGTTGCCAGGGGTGTGTGTGTGTGTGTTGTGTGTGTATCTACCTTGAATAATAATAATACCTTAGTCGCCCAGGGTTTTGCCATGTATGAAATGCACTGTAAATTATTTTCCTTGCTCTTGACCAGCACCCCTCTGAAGGCAAGGCAGGGGTTATTAGCTGTACTTGACAGATGTGGGGGAAGGTACAGCAAGGGCAGTAGGTGAGTGCACCGGCAGGCACCGTGTAGAATTTCACGGTCAGAAAGGGCCTTTGAGGTCACCCAGTGTCACACCACTTAGCGCAGATGAAGCTCTCAAAACCTGAGTCCGATGAGGCCCCGTGCTGCCTCCCCAGAGATTCTGAACCAGCGTGCTGGAGCCCAAGCAAGCCCATTTAATGAGCTAATTGTGATGCACCCCGACACTTGATAGCCTCTGCTCTAAAGCAGGCACACCTTCCTTTATTCAGTCAGCTTTGTGTGTGTTTCCTGTGTTTTAGGTGGAGACTAGGTAGATGTGAGTGATGTCCCTCAGTTCTGGGGCCAGCTCTGAAGATTTAATGGCTTAATGGGGAGAGACAAGCAGAGGGAGGCGCTAGGACAGGAAACTTAGAGCCATAGAAGCTAGAGGGAGCCCTGTGGCTCTGCCTGGGACCCTGGCAAAGACCTCGCCCCGAGGCACAGTGGGAGTTGACCTCTGAAGGAGAGTTCCCCATCCTTCTGGAGCCCAGGCAGATGCACCCCTATGTGTAGAGCAGGGAGGTCCAGCACGGAATGGTTAGGAAGGCAAGCCAGGACTGGTGGAAAGGACTGCGGCCGTGCTCCCTGGGTTTTTGAAGAGCAGGTGAGGGGAGTCAGGCGGCTGCCTGTTTGGCTCCTCCCAGCCTTCTTCTAAGATGGTAGGGGTACAAATAAGCATTTGATCAGGGCTCTCTCCGGGCCATAAGAGACCCGAGCAAAATGCCCTGGGGAAACAGAGGAAGGAGCAATACATTCCAGCCTAGTGTCTGGAAAGATTTCAGAGAAGTGACACCTGAGGTGAACCTGGAGAGACGCATGGACAGAAAACTGGGGCTCTCCTAGCTGAGCAGACAGCGTGTGGGGAGGCCAGAGCCAAGGGGCTGGAGGGCGGTCTGACGTGTCAGGGTGGGAAGCGAGGTGGGAAATGTGGGCAGAGCCAGGTCACGGACTCCTTAACCAGGGAATGCTGCTTGACCAGAGAGCAGCGATTTTCGTCCTTATCTGTGCCTCGGCTCATCTCTAATCCAGGGGGCCTCTCTGAGAAGTGGAGAAGGGTACCATTCTCCTGCGGGTGGGCCAGGGCTTGACTAGTAGGGTGCCTGGAGGTTGCAGCTCCCTCTTGCCATGCCTTTGTGCAGGATGCCGCCCGCTCACCTGCAGCAGCCCTGGCTGCAAGTCCTGGAAGGCTTTTGAGCAACAGGGTGTCACAGTTTGATTTGGGCCCTGTGATGGACACTTGAGAAGGAGGAGGCGGCAGTGGGGTGGAGTGGGCAGGGAGGAGAAGTGGATGGGCAGCAGCTGAAGCCAGTTTGAGTGGGCAGAGGGGCTGCCGGAGAGGTGACATGCCAGCCGGGGGCAGAGGAAGTGAGCACAAGGGACGTGGCATGCTCCTGAGCATGCTCCTGACTTCTCCCTCACCCACCCCCAGAGCTGGGGGACCTTCCTCTTGTCCGCCTGGATTTCTCCTGTAACCGTGTCTCCCGCATCCCGGTCTCCTTCTGCCGCCTCAGGCACCTGCAGGTCATTCTGTTGGACAGCAACCCCCTGCAGAGCCCACCTGCCCAGGTGAGTGGGGGGTATGGGTGGGAGGGGGCGCAGGGCTGGCTGAGAGTGGGCAGGAGTTGGGGGCCTGGGTCCCTTTGGTAGTCAAGCAGGATCCCGGGGTCCCCCCCTTCCCCTCACTATGCATCTCCACACCCAGATCTGCCTGAAGGGGAAACTTCACATCTTCAAGTATTTGTCGACAGAGGCCGGGCGGCGCGGTGGGTCTGCGCTGGGAGACCTTGCTCCTTCCCGCCCCCCGAGTTTCAGCCCCTGGTAAGTTCAACACGGGAAGGAAAGAAGGCCCTGGATACTTACACCTCTCCCCAGCGCCAGGGACCCCATGGTTTCCAGAGGGTGGATGAGGGGATGTGGGCAGAGCCAGGTCACGGACTCCTTAACCAGGGAATGCTGCTTGACCAGAGAGCAGCGATTTTCGTCCTTATCTGTGCCTCGGCTCATCTCTAATCCAGGGGGCCTCTCTGAGAAGTGGAGAAGGGTACCATTCTCCTGCGGGTGGGCCAGGGCTTGACTAGTAGGGTGCCTGGAGGTTGCAGCTCCCTCTTGCCATGCCTTTGTGCAGGATGCCGCCCGCTCACCTGCAGCAGCCCTGGCTGCAAGTCCTGGAAGGCTTTTGAGCAACAGGGTGTCACAGTTTGATTTGGGCCCTGTGATGGACACTTGAGAAGGAGGAGGCGGCAGTGGGGTGGAGTGGGCAGGGAGGAGAAGTGGATGGGCAGCAGCTGAAGCCAGTTTGAGTGGACAGAGGGGCTGCCGGAGAGGTGACATGCCAGCCGGGGGCAGAGGAAGTGAGCACAAGGGACGTGGCATGCTCCTGAGCATGCTCCTGACTTCTCCCTCACCCACCCCCAGAGCTGGGGGACCTTCCTCTTGTCCGCCTGGATTTCTCCTGTAACCGTGTCTCCCGCATCCCGGTCTCCTTCTGCCGCCTCAGGCACCTGCAGGTCATTCTGTTGGACAGCAACCCCCTGCAGAGCCCACCTGCCCAGGTGAGTGGGGGGTATGGGTGGGAGGGGGCGCAGGGCTGGCTGAGAGTGGGCAGGAGTTGGGGGCCTGGGTCCCTTTGGTAGTCAAGCAGGATCCCGGGGTCCCCCCCTTCCCCTCACTATGCATCTCCACACCCAGATCTGCCTGAAGGGGAAACTTCACATCTTCAAGTATTTGTCGACAGAGGCCGGGCGGCGCGGTGGGTCTGCGCTGGGAGACCTTGCTCCTTCCCGCCCCCCGAGTTTCAGCCCCTGGTAAGTTCAACACGGGAAGGAAAGAAGGCCCTGGATACTTACACCCCTCCCCAGCGCCAGGGACCCCATGGTTTCCAGAGGGTGGATGAGGGGGTGGCCACCCAGAACGGGGCTGACCGGCTCTCCCTGGCTGGCCCCAGCCCCGCTGAGGACTTGTTTCCGGGACGTCGGTATGATGGCGGGCTGGACTCAGGCTTCCACAGCGTTGACAGTGGCAGCAAGAGGTGGTCTGGAAATGAGGTAAGGGCCACCTTCCCATGGGACACAGGGATCTCGGCCTCGGGGAGAACCTCTGAGCTAGGAACCTTCGTCTTCTGCCTCGAAAGCTCAGAGTGACGAGGGTGGCTGGAGCCGTCTTCTTCAGTCCCTCATCCATGTACCTCAGGGAAGGGCTGGTTCACCAAGGGCCTGGACTCTGGAGGGTCAATCTCCCATCTCTACCTTTCTGCATTTCCAGTCAACGGATGAGTTCTCCGAGTTGTCCTTCCGGATCTCAGAGCTGGCCCGGGAGCCTCGGGGGCCCAGGGAGCGAAGGGAGGATGGCTCTGGTGAGCAGTGGGGTCATGGCCTGTGGGCTGGGGGTGTGGACGAGGCCCTTTGCACCCCCCTCCGCTCACTGACACGCCCTGCTCTCTCTAGTGGACGGAGACCCTGAGCAGATCGACTTCATCGACAGCCACGTGCCTGGGGAGGATGAGGAGCGCGGTACCGGCGAGGTGAGGGGCTGCCGCATCCCGTGTCCATCTACCGTGAGAGAGCTGGCGGGAGCGAGCCAGGGCAGGCTCAGGACCCCATCAGCCCCTCTGCTGTTCTGTCTTCAGGAGCCGCGGACACCGGAGTTGAGCCCTGCAGCGGGAGATGCGGAGAGGGCGCCGCGCAGCAGGTACCCGGAGCCTCCGAGGCGGCGCCCCACCTGCCACACGGGCCTCCTCCGCTCCCTCCTCAGCGCTGCCTCTGTGCCTCTGCCCTCAGGCGGGAGGAGCCGGCGGGGGAGGAGCGGCGGCGCCCCGACACCTTGCAGCTGTGGCAGGAGCGTGAGCGGCGGCAACAGCAGAGTGCCGTGTGGGGGGCCCCCCGGAAGGACAGGTGCACGCTGGCCGGGAGCCCCCATGCGCTTCTCTGCCTCTTGTGGGGTGGCGGAGCCCTGCCGGGCACTGCTGACCCCACGTCTCCTTCCTTTTCCAGTTTTCTGAAGCTGGGGGTCAGGGCTGCTGGAGGGGGTCCCGGTGCCTCATCCACTCAGGCCGCCTACAAGTATGTGTCCTGGACTCCACGTCTCTCAGTCCTCGCCCTGCACACACACCCTTGCCCCGACCACCCCTCTGATTCCCCTTCTGTCTCCTCAGCGGCACGTCCAGGTCCAACACCACTCAGCTGGGAGCGTCAGCCGGGCAGGGAGCCCCCACCCCTGCCCCTGCCTCCACCTCCCAGGAGCCCCCGCTTCCATCTGGACCAGGTGGCAGGGGGACTTTGGGTGGAGGATGGGGGCCTGTGTAGGTGGGGGAGCGGGTTGAGGCCTGGCGGCCTGAGGGAGGGGTAGGACACTGAGGAGGTGTTTCTCTGCCCACTCCCTGTCCCCTGGCTCCGGCCCCCAGCAACCGCACCTGCTCCCCGGCCACTCAGCTCCATTCAGAGACCAAACAGCTTCCTCTTCCGTTCTTCCTCTCAGAGCAGCTCAGGTGGGTCTTGCCTCCTCCCCAGTACTAACCCAGTACTAATCCAGCACTAAGCTCCAGGCTGGGGTCATCCCTTGTGGCCTAGAAGTTCTCTGGTCAATTGTCCCTTTGTATGGAAAATCCCACAAGCACAGAGGCAGGAGATGTGGGTGCCAGACACTGCGACCCGGCTGCAAAGTCCATGGTGGGCGGTGGAGACAGCCCCACACCCCCCTTTCCTCCAGGCCCTTCCTCACCAGACACTGTCTTGAGACCTCGGCGATCCCCCCAGCTTTTGGACGAAAAGGAGGTGATGGCTCAGCTGCGCCAGGTATGAGAGGTGGGACTCGTGTGGGTTTCGCGTGGGCCCGAGTTTCCTGGCTTCCCTCAGCCTCCTCCTTGCCCAGCCTGGTACTTCCTCTGGAGACTGTGACCTCTCCCTCCTTCCCATCTCCCAGGTGCTTGAGTGCCAGCTGCAGCGGCCCCTGCCCGATGACCTGGCCGAGGCTCTGGCCAACGGGGTCATCCTCTGTCAGCTGGCCAACCAGCTGCGGCCCCGCTGTGTGCCCTTCATTCACGTGCCCTCGCCTGCTGTGGTCAGTTGGCGCCCAGGGCAGGAAGCAGGGGTTGGGGCAGGAACCCGTGGGGCTTCTCTCTTACTCCCTTTCCTTTCTTACCCACCCTCAGCCAAAACTCAGTGCCCTCAAGTCTCGGAAGAACGTGGAGAGTTTTTTAGAAGCCTGTCGAAAAATGGGGGTACCTGAGGTATGGGGGTGTGCTCTCGGGCGCAGGGCTGGTCTCTCCTATAAAGGGTGCAGTGTCCTGGGCTCAGCGGGGCCCTCTGCATGGATGCTCACGGGGGTCTCTGCTCCCCAGAAGGAAGCGCAGCCACCAGCCCATCCTGCGTGTCCCCCGCATGCCTCCCTTCCCGCACCCTGCATGTTGGCGTGGCTCTGGCCCTGCACGTGAGGGCAGGGGTGGGAGGATGGTCTTGCTGCTGCTGTTGACGTGTGTCCTTTGTCTTGTCCATCTGTCCTACTCTTCCTTCCTAGGCTGACCTGTGCTCGCCCTCAGATCTCCTCCAGGGCACTGCCCAGGGGCTGTGGACCACCCTGGAGGTTGTGAAGCGGGTGGGGGGCAGGCCCCCCCCGCCCCCCTGGCCCCCCTCTGGTCTGGGCGGCTTCATCCTCTTCTACGTGGTCCTCATGCTGCTGCTCTGTGTCGTCTACACTCGGCTCCTGGGTTCCTAGGACCTGAAGCCACCCCTCCCCCCAACCCTGCCCTCTTTCTATTTATAAGACTCCTGTGCAACCCCCTCCCCACCAGTGGTGCCTTCAGCCCCTACCAAAGACACTAGTGAACCCCACCCCTCATAACACTGACTTCAGAGGCCCCACTCTGGTAGCCCCAGACCCTGGGCCCCCAGCCTCTGGTCCCCTCCGGTAGCCCCTCCTCCTGCCCCTCCCCCTGCGTGCTGATGGTGCCTTCAAGTCCTCTCCCTGCTTCCCCAGAGGGTGGATCTTAACCTTCCTCCTTGTACCCCCCCCACCCCCCGCTGCTATAGGGGGCTAAATTATCTATATTTTGTAGAGAGAACTCTATATTTGTAGGGGATGCAGGGGCCCAGGCTGGGTCCCTGTCTCTTGTATAAATTGTACAGATCGTGGCCGCCTGTGTGTTTGTGTGTGCGTGCGTGCGTCTGCTCCTGCTGTGCTGGGCCCAGCCCCAGCCGTGTCCCCTGGGCTCTATGTGCCAGCCCGCCTACTCCAGCATTTTCCTCTGAAAGTGGCAGGTCTGTCCTCCCCTCTACGCCTCGGCCCGCTGTGTCATCTCCCTTCTGTTACCCTCTGGCAGCTTCCTTGCATCTCAGTAGTCCTCAAGCCATGTCCAGGGTGCCCTTGACCTTTGCCTGCTACACCCCGTTAGCTCTCTTGGTCCAGGCTCCTTTAGGGGGTCTCCTACCCCACAGCCGAGAGGAGGAGGTGACGAGGGGAACTTAACCCGGGCCCATTCCCCCAGGAGTCCCTGTGCCAGCCCCACCACATCCTGGAAGAGGAGGGGGCCCCAGGAAGGGGCCTCCCCTACGTCGCTGCTGTCATCCATGCACTGCTGGAACGGCCTTAGGGTTGAGGTCGGGGTGCAGGGGCCCAACCCGGCGGGGGCCCCAGGAACCGAAGACAGCGGCGTCTGGGCTCCGCCCTCTAGCGAGGACTGGTGAGGGCGGCCTCGGGCCTGGCCCTATGCCTCAGGCACCTCTGCCCCGGAGGTTGGAAGCAGGCCGGCCCCGCAAGGAGCGCTGCCGCCTCTGGGTGCGGCCAAGGGTCTGGGATGGAAGACGGGGAGCTGGATGTTGTGTCAAGTGCAATAAAGAGAAGCCGGAAGCCCTCTAGGTCATCCCTCAGACGTGTCGGGGTGTGTGTGTGTGTGCGCGCGGACAACAGCAGTGCGTGTGGGGAGCGGGTGCCCCCTCCTCACGTCCACATCCGGGTGCCCTCCACGTCCACTTCCGGTGCCGCGGTTCTTTCCCTGGCTTCGCCCTCGCGCGCGGCCCTGCCACCCCGCCGCCAGGGGGCGCTCGCGGGAGCCCCGGCGGGTCCGCGCGCCACGTGTCCCGGAAACAGCGCCCGTGTCACGAGGCATCGCGAGGCCCGGCGAGATGGGCCGCGACCCAAGCTCGCGGGCACGCGCGTGGCCTCAGAGGTCTCTGAGGGAGGCCGGGCCGGTGAAGGCACCGAGAGGGGCCAGGCGGGCTGCGCGAGCGCCGAGGTGTGGCCCTGCCCGCCTTCCCGACTCGACATGCTGCCCTGGACCCCCCGGCGGTGGGGTGCAGGCGAAGAGCAGGCGCCCAGGGAACGACGCCCCTCAGCGGGCAGCGGCCTCTCCCAGGCCTGGGACTCCAGAGAGAACGCCCTGGGGGAACCAGGAACAGCCGCACAGGGCAGGTGAGGGGCTCTTCCGACGGCACTTGGGGGGAACCCGAAAGGGGCCCACAGTGTGAGGAAATCTCAGTTGTCCCTACTGAATAATGGGTATGATCCGTCTCCCCACACCGGGCACCCTGGTCTCTGCCTTGGAGATATTCAGACTTGGCGTCGGGGAGGTGACTGGGGGGGCTGTGACCGGAGCATCTCAGTACCCCTCTCCCTGCACCGCCAGCCCTCAGCCCTGGCCTCGAAGGCTTTCCTGGACTCGGAAAGAGCAGCTGCGGCCCCGGCCGCCCCCAGGCCTGGTTGCCAAGCATTCCCTGGGAACTCCAGGTAGGTACAGGGTCCTGCCATCTTTACCCTCAAGACCCTTTTACTGATTCCTGAGCCTGTTTTAATCTTTTCAAGTCCCCTACTCTCTCCCTGCCCCCCACCCCAGTTCCTTTCTCCCCTCAGAGGACTTGGGGGGTGGCACCATCAAAGATGACCCTGCTAGCGCCCTGGGACCCCAACTATGAGGCTACAGCAGGACGTCGGCTGGTGTGGGTGAGTTGGGGGTGCCTGTGGCACCGGTCTCAGGTGGGACAGGGATGCCTTGGGAGGAGCTGAAGCTCCAGGAATCTTCCCTGTTCCTCCCTCTACAGGGACCCAGCTGTGCGTCTGGCGTCTCCTTCTCAGGGCGGACCTTGTACCATCCCTCATTCTGGCCTCTGTACCAAGCAGCCTCAGGCAAGGGCCTCAGGCCCAGTCTAGCAGGACATCGGAGTGAAGAGCAAGTGCCCAGGGCTGCAGGTACTGCCCTTGGTCCCCTCAGACTCCGCAGAGAGCCAGTGCAGAGCTTGCCACCCCAGCAGCTTCTCCTCCCCAGGGTTCCCAGTGATGTGCTCTGAAGACATCTTCTTTTTGGACCCTCTGCTGCCCCGTGGGCAGCGTGTTCCCCTGTACCTGTCTGAGGTCCCTCAGCAGGTGAGCGCTCCTCCTGCCTCGGCCTCACCCCAGCCTTCAGGCAGGGCTTGCAGGGAGTCACTGCCCCTCCTCTCTCCTCAGGCGATGGGCTCTCTGAAGCTGCTGCTGCCACGCCCGATCATGTCCCCCTGGCTCCTCCCCATTCCATCTTCAGGCTGCTCCACTACCTGGCTCAGTGGGCCAGAGCTGATCGCCCTCACTGGCCTCCTGCAGATGAGCCAGGGGGAACCAAGACCCAGCTCCTCAGGGGCTCCCGGGCTCCCTTCTGGCCCCTCAGCTCCTGCCTCTGATCACCCAGCTGCCAGCGGTGGCCCAGGCTGTTCTCACTGTGGGGAACCATCTCGCCTTGGGACCCCAGATGCCCAAGGTCCATAGCTCCTCCAGGGACAGAATGGGTCCTTTACTTCCCCAGGCAGGTTATATTGATAATAAAACTGTTGGTTTGCAAACAGGCTCCTCGTGGTCAATGGCAGAGTTGGGTGTGGAGGGCAGGGATGGGGTCTGTTCCTCTACCACAGCTTTGGCTGCCCCTCTCTGATTCTTGTTACTCATTCCCCCATAAGGTGGGGAATCTATGGACCTAAGACCTTTCCAGGCTGACCCAGCAGGGAAACTTTAATGAAGAGGGGGAGTGTACAGTATCTTACTCTAGGCTAGACTGAATATATTAGAAGCAAAGACTCCGTCAGCTTTGCCAGGCCTGGGAGGATTGAGCACAGAGCTGGCATTGGGAGAAGCAAACTAGGGAGTAGGGAGTAAGGGGGTGTCATCACTTGGCCAGGGCGGGAGAGGGCGGTGGGGGCACTAGTGTAAGATACCTGGTGCTCTCATCCCTCTTGCGCTGGGGTCCCAGGACTTTAGCAGACACCTGGCAAACCTGCACCTGGGTGGGGGCAGGGCCAGATCTGTATGTCTTCCGCGTCATCGATGGCATCAGGGGCAGGGTGGGGGACTGAAGCGGACTTGAGAGTCTGGAGTGATGCTGCAGGAACTCTGTGGGCAAACAGGATCAGGGCTTTGGCTCAGAAGGTCTAGAAATGTGTAGGGTTTGGTGGTGATGGTGTTTTTTAAGAGGAGAAGAGTTGTAGAATTTTCTCCCTTAAAAGAATCCAACTTCTTGGGGAACCTCCTCCCAAAGACTGGAAGGAGTGGAGTGGGCAGCGGGTCCTAGGGGGCAGCTCGGTGCTTCTGCTGGTCACGCAGCCTGGGCACATCTGGACTTTAGAGCCACTTGGCCATGGGGAAGGGGCCTTTGGGGTTGAGAAGGGGTGGCGGGGAGAGGCATTCTTAACCTTGCACTTTTTTCCCTCCCTCCACTCCCGTCTGTCAGCTATACTGAGTGGTGTCCTGTCCAAGGGAGGCGGTGGTGGGAGTTGGCAGGGAGATGGGGGCGGGGTGTTTCCTCACCCCGGCCTCTGCGAGGTTCTGGAACTCCAGCCGAGCGTAGCTGTGTGGCCGGGACCTGGCCCCGGGTGCGTGGCCTCGCACCTCCAGGGGAGGGACCAGATCCAGGTCCACGTAGTTGAGGCCATGGGCGGGGGGCTCGGGGATGGCAGTGCCCATTCCTATGTAGTCCGCAGCTGCATACTCAATGCATACGTACTCCCCGGCTAACTCTGATGGCGGCTGCAAGCAGGGCTGAGCCCCAGCGCGTCCCCAGCCGTCTCGGAGGCCGAGATGAGCGCCTTGGAGCCCGGGTCCAGGCTCCCCGGCCCCGGAGGAAAGAGGCAAGAAAGAAAAGGACCGTGGTGCACAGCAGCTCATGGTCACGTATTCAGGGACCCCTCCATCCTGGAGTGGCTGGCGGGGAGCTGCTTTGGTAGAGGTCGGAAGGCCCGGGGGCTCCATCACTACGTAGCCGCCGGCTTGGCCGCCCTTCATGGGCTCGTAGTCACTCCCGGCTCCCATTGTTATGTAGCCCCCGCCCCGCTCCAACCTCGCGGAGTTGGAGGCTGCCTCCCCTAGCCTCGCCAGGGTCTTGAGGGTTGCTTGCTCGCTGGTATCACTCGGGCCATTCCGACGGTTCAGCTCGCTTGTTTGGGCCGCGGAGTCTGGGGTCTCATAAGATTGGGGGACAGAGGGTCTGAAGGCTCCCGTAGGGGGCTTTCTTGGCAGTGGCTCAGCCCTGCCAACAGCACCACTGTCCCCGATTCGCTTCATGGCGGCCAGGACGGTCTCGTGAATGCTTTGGGCCACCACGGGGTCGGGCGCCTGTAGCCACAGCTCCCCGGGACCCGTGGGTGCCGAGCGGCCGAGCTCCAGGAAGAAGAAAGAGTCTGCGTGGCCGCAGCGGCGCACGCTGAGCAGGGACAGGCGCAGGGCCGGCGGCGGAGATGCCCCGGTGGCCCCGGAGCCTCTGCCCCCTGGCTTCCGCAGCAGGCTCAGTACCCCGGAACCCAGGCACAGGCAGTAGCCGCCGCTGCCCAGGCCTCGTGCCCGCCCTAGCCCCTTGGGTCGCAGCGTCACAGGCCAGACGTCCTGAAATGGAGCGAGGATCCAGGCCCCTGGGTCCTCGTGGGAACTGGGACCTGAGGAGACAATGGGCTAGTCACCGGGGCTCCGCGCCGGCAGGTTGGAGACACTGTGCCCGCGGGAATGAAAACCCGAAGGTGTAAACCCTTCAGGTTTGGACTTAACTTCGGAGACCCTTGGGAGGGACAGTCTACGGATAAACCAAGTCCGCAAACCACCACCCCCACCCCCGGGGCCCGCCAACACACACACACTCCCCCAGCCGCATCTCCGGCGCGGGGCTGGGGCCTCACCGCCGGCGGCGCGCGCCTCGAGCAGGGCGCTGTACCACGCCTGCTGCTCCGCCTCGCTGGCCGCCGCCACGCCCAGGCTGCGGTCGCGCGTGTACAGGACGATCAGGTGGCGCTGGCGCGCGTCCATGCGCTTGCTGATGGTGCAGGCGCCCCCCAGGCTTAAGCTGAACTTGGGCGGCGTTCGGCCGGCGCGGAACTTCTTCTCGCTTTCGTAACACTCGAGGCGCGGCGGGTCGGCGCGGAGCACAAAAAAGCGGCGGCTCTGGGACTTCTGCTTCCGCAGGTGGCCGCAGAGCCGCACGTCAACCGGGCAGACCCAGGGCCGCGGCGGACCCAGAGCCACGGCGGCCGGCTGGGCCTCCGGGGTCGTCGTGGGGTCTCCGGGCTTCATTCTTGCCCAAAGCAATCAGGGGGCCGGAGCAAGGGGCTGGGACGGCTGGGAAGGGACTGGCAGAGGCGGGGTAGAAAGAGCGGTCCTCGGGGACGGGGGCGGCGTCCTGACCGGTCTGGATACTCTGCGTCTCTCTCCTGCTCCCGACTTCGTTTGGCCCCTCGCTGCGCGCAGCATGTGCCCCAGTGGCGCCCGGTAGCCTGAGATACTCAGGGCTCCGACGGCCTCCCCCACCTCCCCTCCCTCCTAACAGGGATTGCGCCTAAGTCCCCACCCCCGCGAGGTTAACCCTCGCGCGCCCCGGCGGTGAGAGTGGAGTTTGAGTCAGGAAGTCCAGGAGAGGCGGCCTCTGCCTCACCCCACCCCACACTGTGGGGCTGGGCTTTCGCAGTAACCGGGGAGTGATCTGAGCTGATTGCCAAGAAGGCAGCGAGGGGAGGCGCATGTGCGGGAAGCCACGTCTGTGGTGAACGCGCTGGTGGGTCCTCGTTGATGGGTTGACGGGCGGACCGTTGAGCCGGGCCACCCTTAGAGCGGGGCCCGCCGCTTCCCACTCTGGCTCTAGGCGCCCGGGTCCCCCGCTTCCCACCCACGAATGGCTCTGTTCTCTTCCTTCCCAAGTAATTCTGGGAGCCAGGGCAGCCGAGCTTTGGGCCATGTGCATTTCAGAGGGGCTAGAGGTTGTTTCTCTGCAGTTAGGGCCGATAGCAGGTGTCTTGGGGGGAGTTAACTTCTGGGTTGGTCTGGTGCGGACCATACCCACCAGGGTCCCAATCAAGTGTCACTGAAGGCGCAAGAGACCCTCTCTCAGGGCCCTTCCCTCTCCCTGCACTAGCGCCCTTGGCCTCTCCCCACCATCAAAAGGAAGGCTGGCCAGGCCAGCTGGAAGCCCTATGTAGACTTGCTGCAGAGGGAGGTGCCCTTTGCCCCTCGCATCCCCGGACATTTGAAATGGGGCTGCCATTCAGACGTTTTGACACCCCACTTCTGATCCTTCCAATGACCACCCGCTCATGTTGGAGGTGACGGCACTGGCCAGTGCACATCTGTGAGACAAACTGGCAGCTGACACGTGGGTGGGGATCTTAGAGGACCTCACCATATCACTGTTGGGGCAGGTCGTTTACCTGAAGTAGGGGAGCTGAGGGTTTGGCAGAGGAAGAGGGTGACTGTAGCCCCTATTAAACGCGGTGCCGTCGGGTGAGGAGGGAGTTACACCAGCAGGACTGAAGCAAGGCCCCCTGGCTCTTTCCCCCGGGCTAGAGCAGGGGCCAAGCAAGCCTGAGCGGGGAGGGCTGGGTCCCCACCCATGCTCCTCCACTTCCCAGGCATGGAAGGAAGGGGCTGGTCTATGAACTGCAGAAGACACTGGTGCGATGTGCAGGGAGGCTGGGATTCTTGAGCATCTTTAAGGGTTGTGTTGAAAGTGTGATACAGAGTACCACCTGGCATTGTGAGGATGGGCATCTGCCCAGTGGGCAGGCGATGCCCAAGCCTGCTCCAGGTGCCTCCCTGTGAGCACAGCCACCTGCAGCTCAGGTGGTACATGGGGGCCAGCTGCAGCCTCCACCTCTGATGGATGTTGTCTAGGGAGAGGCAGGTCTGGTAGATCCTGAAGTGGACATCACAACTGAAGTATGTTCAAGGTCATGGCCTCCAGTGTGGCCTTGACATACGTGCCACGTGTGAAGTGGCAGGGACACAAAAGACACCTGCAGGCCTCTCCGCTTCCTAGTCCTGGTGCTGCCTCAAGAAGCAGGGCACTCACAGGCCCACGTACCTGCTGTGCGCTTGCCTGGAGCCTTTAGTCCCCAGCCTTGATTTGAAGCTACCCCACTCTCCGAGGGTCGGAGAGGGCAATGGCACCCCACTCCAGTACTCTTGCCTGGAGAATCCCATGGACCGAGGAGCCTGGTGGGCTGCAGTCCATGGGGTCGCGAAGAGTTGGAATCGACTGAGCAACTTCACTTTCACGCATTGGAGAAGAAAGTGGCAACCCACTCCAGTGTTCTTGCCTGGAGAATCCCAGGGACGGGGGAGCCTGGTGGGCTGCCGTCTATGGGGTCGCACAGAGTCGGACATGATTGAGGCGACTTAGCAGCAGCAGCATGGGAGGGTCTCTTCATATCCAGTCCTTCTAATTCCCTACCATCCAGTCCACCTTGCAGCACCCCAGGCCTTGTGCAATCACAGCTGCTGTCACAGAGACCAGCTCCAGACCATCTTGTGTCACTGAACCCCTAAATGCTGGGTAGACAAAGCAGGAAGTAGCAGGGATAGGAGCATGTGCCCTGGGTGAGCAACCACGGTCCAGTGGGTTGGTCATCGCCAGGTGATTTACCCTGCTGGATACCAGGAAAAGCCCCGAGCCAAACACCTGACCTAATCAGTTGCCCCGGCAACAACACTGCCCTTGATTTTACCCAGGCAAGAGATATTTCCGCTGGTTACCCTGGTAACTCATCTGGCTCCCCCCAGTGACAGGAAGTAACAGAACCTCAGCTCTGCTGGGTGAGAATGCCTCCCCCAACCTGAGGGGGTCCCTGTGCATCCCGCTGCCAGCTGATGCAGCTGAGGGATGGACTCCCACATTCCACGTGCCTCGGGAAGACTCACTATGGAGGAGCCTACAGGGAGGAGGCTGGGGCTCTGAGGCTCCCGGCTCCCTCTCCTCCCTCAGGTTCTTGCTCCTCTGTGGAGCGGCATGCAGGGACAGCACCACCCGCTTCCTCCATCCTCCCCACTGCCAGGGCTCCGAGGCCCCAATATATGGAGAACGGAGAGCTTGGCAGAAGCCATGGGGACCGGCTCCCGCTTCCTCACCCAGAGAGGCAGCTGCCAATGACCTGCTGAAGGCTGGGGTCAAGCCAGAGGGCTGTTGCCTGCAGAGTGAGGTCACAGCATTGGCCAGGGGACCATGAGAACTTGGTCAGAAGCCCAGTGGCAGCCTGGGGGAGTTCTTCCAGCCCTGCGCTGTGGGTTCATATGGCAACCACCAGGCTGGGCCTGCAGGAGACCCTGGAGGATGGGGCAGGGAGAACACAGCCGTCATTTTCAGGTCAGGGATTCTTCCATCCTGGCTGCCTCCCTGGAGAGAAGGCGCACAGTGGAGGCAATGCTAGCGCTGCTCTACAGTCCTGGGCCCGGGGAACTCTTGACTGTTCTCCCCTGGAGTTGGATGCTAACCCAGGGTTATTTCTCTGATTGGTCAGCCTGCCCTGGCAAGTGAGCTGGCTGGGGTCCATGTTGGACAGAGTGGCCGGGAGGCGTAGACGGGAACTGCAGGGAGGTCCTGGGCCCAGGCACCAAGCAGTTGAGATCCCTCTGGGAAACAGAAGTGTGGCTGAAACAGTAAGAGGCACTGTGGCTCGTGGTCCTTTAAATCTCGCCTCCAACCTCAGTGTTCTTGGTTGGGAAAGGAGGGAGGGGAGCTGGGGAACAGGAAGAAAAGTCTCCCCCATTGCCCCACCCAGATTTCAGCTTCCCTCCCCTCGCAGGCTCTGAGCAGGGAATGGGAGAGAGAGCTGTTGTTTACTCGCCTAGTCATGTCCACCTCTTTGCAACCCCATGGACTGTAGCCTGCCAGGCTTCTTTCCACGGAATTTCCCAGGCAGGAACACTGGAGTGGGCTGCCATGGAGTACCCAGGGGAAAAAAAGATGGTGGTCCACTCTTGGAGCACCACCAGGAGATGGAAGGAGGGTAGAGGCTAGAGATGGGGAAGACACGGGACTCGATGGAGACTGGGCCCTAGGGAAGTGGGAAGGCCACACCTGGCTGGGCAAAGAGCAGCAGCTAAAGGTATTTACAAAAAAAATCTTCAAAGTAAATCAGTGATAACACTGTCCCCGCCTCTCCTTGCTGCCAGGTTGTTAAAGGTCACTGAGTGGAAAGACCCAGAGAAATCCCAAGAAAGGGCAGCTGAAGGGTCAGGGCTCCTGGGCAGTAGGTGGGGAGCCCAGCCCTGGGCCTCTCCTTCACCAGGTGCGGTGTTTAACCCAAGCCATGTCTTGTCACCACACAAACAGCCCAGACACGTGACTGTTGACAAAACATCCTCAGGTGGCGAGGGTCTGAGGATGCCCCTGACCCAGGAGTGCTGGATTTTGATGACCCCCCATCCCTTCCAGCTCCCTCCATTGCTAAAACCGGACTGCAGTTCAGGCAGGGGCTCGCTGTGTCCTTGGCCAACAGCAGCATTGTCAGCAACCCATGCAGTCACGTTGACTGACACGTGGACCCTGAGGCTGTCCCAAAGCAAGACCATGAGAGCCATATATATATATATTTTTAAATGTAGTTCTTTCCCAATATTGCCCGCAACAGCTTTGGTGCAGAGATTTGGGGGGCAGGGAAGGGGGGGAGGCATGTGGAGGGAAAAAAAAAGGAAAAACAAAAAAACACCCAGGCAATTGCACAAGGCCTTTTCCTGAAAAAGCTCAGGCCCTGGGGTAGTCAGGACATGTGGCTCCCTCCCCCAGCCCCTGGAGCTCCCGATTTGCAGTCGAGGCCCCGATAGCGGTTCATCCCATTCCCTGTGGAAGAGCTGTCTGGTAGGGGAGAATGGCTGTGTGTGGATACGTGTGTGCATATATATAGATAGATATATAATAGGCTATATTAGAAAATTCTCTATGTATAAATATAAAACACTGGTATCCAAACATGACACCACAGCTAACTAAAGTGCTTGACGGCAGTTGGGCATGTGTAAGTCTGTAGGTGAAATGAGTCATAAGTGCCCAGGACATGGCAGGAAGCTGGGGAAGCGAGAACATGGAGAAAGGGGTGCTCGCCGGCGCCAGGGCACACTGGTCCCCCAGGGCCTCCTCGGCCTGTCTGATCACCATTCTGCGCCTCACTCCTCACCTTTGCCCTGCTTTCCCCACAGTGCTTCCAAGCACGAGGAGAACAGCATCAGCAAGCTAGGCACTGGGGAGCTGTTCCCACAGGGGAGCACTGGTCAGCCTATGCCCACGGCTTCCTCCCCTGACAGGGTTCAGAGTGAAGGGAGCGCTAAGGGCAAGAGAGGAGGACTACTGTCATCATCGTTAATAATTCGAAAAATAAAACACCACGGCTCCTCTAGGCCTGGCTCTGTCATCTCGCCTCTGGGGGGGCCCCCCTGTCTGGGTCGGGGCTGGAGGAGGAAGGGAAGGAGACCTGGGGGGCGGCTGACCTGGGAAGCTGTCCTTTTATCTGCAAGCCCCAAGCAAAGCATTAGCGGCTCCGCCACCCTCAGCCCCCTACCCTGCAAAACAAGACCCATCTGGTCTCAGATCCGCAGAAATGCCACAGGCAAGTGGTCGTCAGAACTCCAGGGAGTAGAGGGGCCCCAGAGAGCAGGCCCCCCTAGGACACAGTGCTACAAGAATGGGTTGGTGGTCGGAGGTTTGGCGGCAAATGGGCTTGATGAGGATCCAGTCTGGAAAGAAAGAACAAGCGCAAACTGTTGAATTACGGAGGACGAGCTAGAGGCCACAGAGGACGTCTGGCTCAGGACTCCTTTCTCCTTCAAAATGACTGTGTGGAGGGAAGAGGGCAAATGAGGGAGCTAGGAGGCCCATAGAGGGCATGGGGAGGGTGGATGAAGTCAGGGCTGAGGATCCCTGGCTGGGCCAAGCAGAGTCTCACGAGGAACGGGCATGCGTCCTGCCCCCACATCACCCTCTTCTCCTGGAAGGATTCTGTCCCCAGCCCCCAGAGTTAAAGGCCACACGCCCTCACCAGGCCCAGACCCTGTCCTGGCGCGCTCACCATGAAGGGGTTGGTGGAGATGCCGGCTG
The DNA here is from genome assembly GCA_006410675.1 of Oreotragus oreotragus. Taxonomy (NCBI): domain Eukaryota; kingdom Metazoa; phylum Chordata; class Mammalia; order Artiodactyla; family Bovidae; genus Oreotragus; species Oreotragus oreotragus. The sequence continues at coordinate 21,556 of SJYX01010945.1, forward strand.
GCTGACTCAGTGGCCTCTGCCCCAGCTTGGCGGATCCCAAGTCTCCGAAGGAAGAGCCTGGGAGGCAAGAGCAAAAATTCAGCTGTCGGGAGCCCTGCCGCTCAGGCGGGTGCTGCCCAGCTCGCCTGTCTCCCTGCTGGGCAGGCCCAGCTACAGCCAAGGCAAGGGCCCAGCAGGCTCTTCTCCAAAGTGGGGAATAAACCTGTGGATCAATCAGAGGACACAAGCAGGTCTGCTGCTTTCCTGGGCTCCCCCTGCTGGTTCAAAAGGAAACTAGCTGAGAGGTTTGGCTCCCTAACATGTATTCCTGATATTCACACACTCACAGACCAGCCCAGACCCTGAGGGTGGGAATGGGGTAAGAAAGGAGGGCTTGGTCTGAATCCCTTACCATTCTGCTGCTGAGTCATCGAGGTCTGTGCGGGGAAGAGCGATGGTGGGAAGGGGCTAGCGAAAGCCCCGGTGGGTGGCACTGTCTGGGGGAAGCCTGGCCCAGCACCACTCATCCCAAAGCCTGGCCCTGTGGAGGGAAGGACATGAGACAGGCGAGGTTCTGGAAGGTCAGGCGGAGAACAGTCCTTCCCAAGTCCCTCCAAGATAGGGAAATGGAAGCTAGTTTTTCCCTACCCAGAGGTACCTAGTGGAAGGACCTGGAAGGAGCATGAAACCCTTCAGCCTCCGTGCACCCTGCCAAACCTGCCCTTTTGGGACCTGTGGGTCAGAGGACAGGCTAGTTTTGAGCGCGAGTGCAACACGGAACTGGGGTCCACTTTCGGCCACCTTTTATACTGCACAAACCACAGCAAGTCACTCTCATCTCTGAAATGGGGACCATGCCTATCTCCTAGGCATGACTGCTGTAAGCATGAAATAATGGTGGCGAGCCCTAAGCGTCGGGCCTGCCACGTGGATCAACTTGGCAGGGAGTATTATTCTCTCCCCGGCTTCAAGGTTTTCTGAGAACAACCAGAAAAAAAAAAAAGAGGCGGCAGCGGCACGGGAGCGTGATTTTGGAGAGAGAAAACTCTGGCTGAGGAGGGCAGGGAACGGAGCCATGGTTTCAGGCAGGACGCAGAAGGGAGGAGGCTGGACCGCTGGAGGAAACAGGGTTGGAGGAAAAAGCATGGCCACCACTCCCAGTCAGCGTCAACCCTTCAACCCTTCAGAACCGGCTCAGGGGAGAGGCAGGCAGTTTTTTCTAACTCTGGAATTCCGGGACCTGGGTGTCTCCAGTCTTTGCCCACTAGGTGGCTTGGAAGCTAAACCGGTCTGGCCTGGGCGGGTGACTCTGGAGAGAGCTAGCGTCGGGATAGTCTAGGAGGCTTACCTGTGGCCAAGCCATTGGGCTGGAAAGGGTTGGTGGAAGGCAGCTGGGCGTGAGCAGCAGGTGTGGTGAAAGGGTTGAAGGCTGCTCAGGGTGGAATAGGGTAGAGGTGGGAGGAAGAGCTGGTTATTTTTTTCTCGTTTGGTTAATATCCTAACTGAGCATTTCTCTAAATCCCAGTGTGCATCTCTCCCCACCCTCTCCCTCTAGAGTCCTCAATTTCCTCTTGGCCTTAGATCCCCTCCCGGGGTCTCTACACGAAAGACTCACCTCCAAAAGCAAGCCCTGGGCTGCTGCCTCCGCCAGTGGTGGCCGACTGGATCGTGGCGACCTGGCCAGCCATCCCGAAGATGCTGTGACACGGGGAGAGAAGACAGTGTGCACATCACCCAGCACCGAGGAGGTGGGCTGGGCAAGGGACCAGGAGGTGCAGACCCCATCCTGCCCGCCAGGAGGAGCTGAGCAGGGTGGGATAACCAAGGCCAGGCTTTCTTGGCTGGCTTTCCTGCCCGAGGGCGAGCTCCCCGACGTCTGGACCTACCTGCTGGGGATGCCTCCAGCTGATGCCCCCGGCCCCAGGAGGCTGCCCACATCTGCGAGGCTGTTGGGCTGACTAGCAGGTGCGAGAGGAGAGGCACCAAATGGAGTCCCCTGGCTGCTCCCTGGGCAGGAACAGGAGTAAAACAGGGGGTGCTGGCGTGAGACAGGAGGGAAGGGGCAAGAGGAGGGATGGAGGTGGGGTGCAGTGGAGGGATGGGGCAAGGGGCAGGGTTGGGATGGCATGAATGGCACCAACAGGTCCTCTGAGCCAGCCCGTTCTTCCCCTGATCGCCCAGCTCTGGAGGGCTTGTCTCCCACTGAGGATTCTAGGCAACGTGACACCCAGCCCTTCTTAGTCTCCCTGGTGCTGGAAACTGCCACCTCTGAAAGACAAGCAGTTCTTCCTTGTCCAGGTCACTGTCCCTCCTGCTCTAGTTTGGCTTACCCTTCCCATTTTTTCCGTGAGAGATGGAGAAGTTTGTCTTTTCCCTAAAGCAGCATTTCCATTTATGGATAAGTCATATGTAGCGGCAGGTGGGGGTGGGGGAGGCACTGAGAGGGGCAGAAAGGTTCAGGGTCACTTGGAAGACTCAGGGAACATGCAGATGTCACTGGAGGTGCTGAGCATTGGTTTCCAGCCTTGCCAGCATCCTCCCCTCTGGGGAGACCTCCCTCCTGCCACGAGCTCAGATCACAGCTGGGGTGCACTGCCCACGGGCCAGTGAGCTCTGTCTTCTTTGGGCCTTCCTGACCCCAATATTTGATTCTGGTTTTTCCCTCCTAGAACCTTGTCTTTTTGCTTCCCAGCACCTGACATGTTTGTAGTGATATATTTTACTTCTGTATCAACTGGGTCCCCACTAGACCAATTCCATCGCCAGGAAATTTCCTTACAGATATAACTTACCAATGCCCCCTCCCCAAAAGTTATTAACTGCAGTGCTGTTTAATAGCAAAAGACTGAATCATCCTAAATATTCACTAAAAGGAGACTGAGTAGATAAATTACGGTATAGACATAAATTGGACAGCAGTGCAGCTATAAAAAAGAATGAGGAAGCTCTTAACGTACTGATGAAAAAAAATCTAACAGTACTGTTTAGCTAAAGAAAAATCAAAGTGTAGAACAGTATGTACACTACGTCATAAAATGTGTAGTAAAAAAGGGAAGAAAACAGGACAATAAAAATGAGTAAGTGAAGGCGGCTCCCTCCTTTTCCCAGAGGCAGGGCTGTGGAGAGATGAGACAAGAGACCAGCATGCGTCAGGCTGCAGAAACATTCTGTAGGATGGGAAACCTGAAATGTATTTGTGGGAAAAAAGGAACGTGCCCGCAGAGGTAGAAAGTGGAGGTGAAATTCAGATAGGAAAGTTCATGGACAAAACCTTGCAGAAGGCGGGGAGGGGGTGAGATCACAAGGGAAGACACTTCCTCAGACACAAAAGGAAAAAGAGGGAAGGGAGTGGGTTTCCTGGTGGCCAGAGGTTAAGACTCTCATCTCCCAATGCAGGTAATGCAGATAGGATCCCCAGACTACAACGCCCCGCACGCACCACAACGTGAAAACGTCAACCACGTAAGCCAGCACGTGCCACAAGAGCGTGAAGACGTCTATCACCTATGCCCCCCAGGCCGCAGTGACGTGGAGACGCCAACAACGTGGAGACGTCAACATGCGAGGCCCACACGCCGTACAACTACAAAAAGCCTCGCGCCCCACTCCCCCCACGGAAGACCCGGCACAGCAGCACTACCCCCCCCACCCCCCCAGAAAACAAAAAGGGGGAAAGGAAAAGTTAACATTCAGGGCTAGGAAGGAAACAGCAGGGCCAGGGAGGTTCTCAGATCCACGTGGTTGCGCTCTGGCCCCCTCAAACCTTAGCCCTGGTTTGTCAGTGAAGNCCCACGGAAGACCCGGCACAGCAGCACTACCCCCCCCACCCCCCCAGAAAACAAAAAGGGGGAAAGGAAAAGTTAACATTCAGGGCTAGGAAGGAAACAGCAGGGCCAGGGAGGTTCTCAGATCCACGTGGTTGCGCTCTGGCCCCCTCAAACCTTAGCCCTGGTTTGTCAGTGAAGTTTGGGGTTCTGAGCGCCTCAGAACTGTTCTGTGGACCTCCCTGCGCTTCCTTTTCCAAAGCGTGAGGCTGCCGCGTTTGTCCAGATCCCCCTGTTAAGGCCGCCTTCCTGGTGCTGGGCACACCTGATGGGACGGCCTAACGCAGACGAGCGGAGAATCCAGCGGGGATGTCAGGCGCCCAGGCCTGCCTGCCTGCCTGCCGCGAGGATCCGGGACGGGCTGCTTCCTGAGGGTCGGCACTCGGGAGACAGGGCTCTGCTCAGTCCTCTCCCTGCCCGCCCCGGGCTTTCCCGAGGGGCACGCGCTGGGCTCTCACGCTCACTGGTCTTAAGTGAGGACGACTGCAAAACCAGCCGGGCGGTGGCGGACCTTCGGCTTCGCAGGCTCCAGGCCCTTCTTTGCCCGACGGACTCGAGGTACGTGGATCTCCCGAGCGGACGCGGCTGGCCGTCCTCCCTGGGGCCCGACCCTGGGGCGGGGGTGCTCCTCGCAATGAGGACCTGGCCGGCCGTCCTCGCGGCGGGAGCGCGAGCTGCGTGCCTCCCGGCGGCCGCTAGAGGGCAGAGCGGCCGGGCCTCGGGTGATACCTGCGCGCTTGCCTGTGGGCACCTTAGCGCGCGGCGGGGTGTGTACGCTTGCCTCCTCGCAGTTTCAGAGGAAGCCGCACTTTTAGAAGCCTCCCCTTCTCCTCCCCCTCAGAAACATAAAAATATAACCCGGCACGTCAGGAGAGACGCCCACGTCTCCCCGAACCTTAGTGGTTCCCCGTGTCACCCTCCCAGAAACCCCCTCGTGACCGTGGTGGGCCCAGAGGTGACTTGGATCCGCCCCTGAGCAGCCATTTGATTTGGGCCAAGGCACCGGCCTGGTGAGCCAGCTTCCTCGACTGCAAACGGGGAGCTTTCTTTCCTCGAGGAGACGACAGCCGGGTGCTCTCCGGGCACCACTGGGGCTGGCGGGCTCGGGGTCGGGCGGGGACTGCCTGCTTCTTGAGATGAGCAGACACTGGACCAAAAGTCCATCCCAGGTTCAGCCTGCGATGGCTCCAGGGCTGACACCTTTATTCTCTCCCTCTCTCTTTTAAAAGAGCCCCTTTAATAAGCCCTCTTCTTCTGGCCACACCTGGCGGTACGCAGGATCTTAGTTCCCGAAACAGGGATCGAACCTGTGCTCCTGCAGTGGGAAGTGTGGATGCTTAACCTCTGGCCTGCTAGGGAAGTAATCAGTTGTGCTAGGAATGCATTTCTGAATGACCCGTTTATAACCACCTTGTAATAGGCTGTTTCCTTTGAGGTACCATACCTGGGAATACTTTCCTTTTGCTAAATTGTATATTCTGGTACCAATTGATATTCTTAAAAGTAGCATACCTATTTCCCCACACAGTACTGGCGATTATTAATCTTTAAAAACTGTGTGAATATAGTTCTTATAATTGTATTTTCTCTGATTAGTTAGGTTGAGGACATATTCATGTTTTTCTCTGAGTATTACCTGCTTCTATCCCTTGGCCATTCTATTCTTCCTTATTAACAGAAAATTTTAAAAGGCACATTATGGTTATTGGCTTTCTGTTTGTTTCTATGTTGTAAGTATGTATCTTCTCCCTATCTGCTTCATGCCTTTAAGGACAGGAAACATTGTTTTGGGACATTTTTTAGGACATCTTTGTTTAGGTCATCTTTTACCATATAGAATACTCTGACCTATGCAGTGTGTCCTTGTTAGAATTTATGGAGATTTTGTTTCCCACTGTATGGTCAAATTATATATATATATTCTTTTACTTTTTTAATATATATGGTCAAATTATAAAAGGGTTATATGTTTGAAAATAATGTAATATATATTCTTTATTTTTGTTATAAAGTTCTACTTGTATTTCTTAGGTCAGACTTGTTAAAGTGTTATTCAGATGGTTACCTTCCTTCTTTCTTTCCTTGTCTATCTACTCCATCAGTTAATTTTGTGAGAGAACCTATTATAATCTCTATCTGTTGGTTTATCAGATTTTCATTCTAATAGTTTTTGCTTTATAGATTTTCAGGCTACCTCATCAGTTACTTTAAGTGCACGATGTGAGAATTTTGTTGTGAATTTTAATTTCTGTCAATATAAAATGTCTCCTCTGTTCTATTCAAAAAATTAAATTCAAAACAAAAAATCAACCAGTTCATGGTGGGAGGTGGCGGGGGCTGTGGGCAGAGCAGAGTCAGAAATTTGTGCTGTGGGCTGGACTCTGCCTCTGTGGACTGAATGACTAGGGAAACCGCTAGCTGCCTCCCCTGTAAAAAGGGTACATTTGAGGGGTTCCTCCCTCAAAGCTCAAGGGTCTGAGACAGTCTCCTGCCTTGGGTTGCTGTGGGATGGGAGGAGTAACTTACCAAAGCTGTGACTTCCAGTTAGCACCCGACTGCCTGGCGGTGAGGGTGGGGAAGGGAAAGGGCAGGTTGGTGGGGAGGAGAGAGAGAGTCAGTCACTGGCTGTCCCCGGACGTCTGCCCTCACAGTGCTCCCGGCTGCCCTTCCGTGTGCAGGGTGTCCAAAGGGAGGGGGCAGCCCGAAAGCTCTGGAGACTGTCATCTGGGAGCTTTGGGAGGGACCGAGTGCTTGAAGGGCCTTTAGACTCTCCTTCATTCGCACAAGAACAACACGACATGGAGTGGGCAGACCTCTGCTCTAAGAGGGATGGGTGAGGCCTTCTGGAGACTGCCCTGGACACTGCTCCAGCCCTTGCTCTGGGGGCCCTCTAGGGGAAAGGTCATGTCCATTCTCAGGTCCGCCGGCTCAAGTTTTCTAGTCTCAGGCTCCCTTACTTCCCAGTGAGCAACTTCCTACCACATAGCTCGCACAACTCCTGCTGTGCTTTTAGCCATTTTCCTTACATGAAAAAGAAAAAAAGAACAGAGCCCCTTCCTGACAGGAACCTCATCAGACTCCTCTCATCCTTTCCTGGAGCTTCGTCTCTTTGTGTGGGTTCTCTGGGCTGGTGTGGATGTGAATGAAGGATGATGTATGGGTGTGGACATGGAACACAGTTGCCAGAAAGAAAGGAAGCCAGAGGGGCAGAACTTACCTGGGGGCGCCGGCTGGGCCTGGAATGGGGCTTGGCCAGCTGGAATGCCTCCAAATGCAGAAGAGCCGGGGCCACTACTGAAGGCATCGAAGTTGGCAAAGCCCCCATGGGAAGGGGTTTGGCCTGTAGGTGGAGAGAATATGAAGGTTATGTTTATATAAAATGTATGTAATCTGTATCATACAGCGGCCAAGAGCCACTCAGTGAGACATCTGCCTCCCCACAGGGCCCTCTTCAGAGGGAGTTGGCAGGAGCCTGGGGCAGACAGCCAGACCCATGCAGAGGGAAAGGGGCTCTCAGAGCCTCCAAGTTTACTCCCCTCTTTTTATCCTTACTCCATGAGGCATTAACATTTTTGTCAGGGTCTAGTTTGGGTGGAATCGTGTGAAAAAAAATGTTGTTGTGGGGAAGGGCTTTAAAAAAGAAAAAGGGAAACTAGATAACCACTTTGTTCCACCCTCTATTGGCTACTGCTGATCTTCGGGAAGAGGGCAGGGGAAGTGGAACCTGTCACAATTCCCTTGCCCCATTTTAATAGACAGAAAGTAAGAAAAAGGCTCTTTCCAGTTTTCTAAAAGGAAGGGCTAGGAGCCCCCGCTGTCATGCTTTTGGTCAAACTCCCTACTGTATGCCTGGCTGTGCTCATCTGACCCTCACCCTCCAGGCTGTGATGCTTCAGAATCACCATCGTGTTCATTTCTGTGCAGAGCTGGAGCTAAGTGAAATTCCGTGTTTGATGGGGACAAAAGTTCTCCTCCCAAGTCCCACTTACCCCCAAAGGCTGGGAATGCAGCAAAAGCTGGTGCCACCTGGGGAGCAGCAAAGGGGTCTCCGCCGATGTCAGCCAGCAGATCAGTACTGGCTTTCTTGACCGAGGAGGCGGGAGGAGGTNTGTGCAGAGCTGGAGCTAAGTGAAATTCCGTGTTTGATGGGGACAAAAGTTCTCCTCCCAAGTCCCACTTACCCCCAAAGGCTGGGAATGCAGCAAAAGCTGGTGCCACCTGGGGAGCAGCAAAGGGGTCTCCGCCGATGTCAGCCAGCAGATCAGTACTGGCTTTCTTGACCGAGGAGGCGGGAGGAGGTTGAGAACTCCGGGGCTGGGACGTCCGAGGCTGACTGGCAGGCTTGGAGGAGAAGGCAGTACATAGAGGACCTAGAATCCCAGTCATGACCCAGGCCCCTGCGTGGCTCCCCTGGCTGCCCCAGGTAGGCAAGTGGAGAGAGGAGAGGGAGAAACTGCCCTCAACCAAGAGGGTTCCTGGGCAGAAGTGTTGCCTCAGCCCTTCTCATACCTGATTCCTTTGTCCTCTCGGGACAGCCGCTCCCGAACCACACACTTTAGAGCAAGGGAGTCAAGGCAACCCTGAGATACATAGGGACGGTGCCCAGCAGCTGCCCCTGGAGCTGCTTGAAGCAGTGTCCTGGCCCCTGTTTTTCTTTGGAGGCGTGGTCAGGTTTGAAGTTGGTACTCTGACTTCCCTAAATACCACTTCCTGTTGGGTTCTTTCTTCCAAAATACACAGGTCCAAGGTGAGAAATGCAAGACCTAGGTCTCAGCAGGGCCGAGAACCCGTTCACACCTCCTCAATGACCATCTGCTAAGTCCAGGGGATTTGATTTAGGAAACTGACACCCCTGTCTCCCAAATCCCATAATAATGTCGAGGGCAGATCTGAGTGTTACCTGGGTGGAGCTGGAGGCAGCAGCTGAGAGAGACGGCACAGGATCCCCCAAAAGTGTCCGGGAGGGCTTGCCTTCTGGGATGGAACCCTGGACGGGGGTGGAGGTGCTGCCTTTGGTGTAAGTGGGCCCCTTGACTTGGTCTGGGGGGACATACCTTGGAGAAAGAATAGTTAGGCAGAGAGGAGGGGTGAAACCTTGAAACCTAGGACCTTGCTCAACTTAAGTGCTTGAGAAAACAGGTCACAGCAAAGTCCCTTCTTCTTTTCCCTGCTGATTCTCTTTTTTGAACTAAAGGGAGCTTCTGCCTAACTTGAGCTGCTCCTTTACTCTCAGATCATTTTTTCCCCGCAGGGATGTTGTCCAGTTTGCTTTGGCTTGTGCCAGTCTTCCCCACACCTCTCCCTCTTCTTTCTGACTCGTCAAGCCATCTGGTTTCAAATAATAACAGCCTGCAATCAGGCTGACCAACAGGTGATCCTGTTTTCCAGCTTCCTACTCAAGGGCCCACTTTTACTTCCTGGGCAGGTCTTCAGGTTCTTCTTTCTCTGCCACTTCATCTTCTAAGCACTCAGGATTTACCCTGCTGGCTCCTGGAACTTCTGATAAAATCCCCTTCCACTCCAGTGGATGTGGTCTCTACTTGGGATGTAACTCTTTTAGTCCCAAGGACACTCCCTGGAGGGACTACAAAATGCTTTTGTACCCATACCAGTCTCCACGCTCTCTGCATTCTCTTCTTCACCCTATAGTTATCCCCAACCATGCACACACCCCAGAGATGGAACAAGAAGGGGCATGTGGGGGAAGAAAAGGCAAGAGAGAACAGAGATGCTGTTTCCCCACAGGAAAAAAGGGCACCTATAAAACATGGGTTAGGCGAGTAAATCTGGAGGTCATGTGCTCTTAGCCACCTATCTCTGTGAGATCATCGGAGCTATAAAAACTAGTCCACACACTCCATAGCTGGGGAGCCTGGCTCTCCCCTCCACACAGTCCTCTGTCTCCCCAAAGGAGGGGGATATCAAATCTGCAGGGTCAGTGACCAAGAGCAAATTGTCCTTTCTTGTACCTTTATTATTTAGAAGTTAGAATTCAGTCCTAACTGAATCTGAGTGGAACAGACTCAACCCTTGTCTAGCCTTTGAAAGAAGCCCCAATTCAACTCTGGAAAGTGGACCATAAGATGAAGTGTCTTGGACATGTGTCTCCAGAGTAATCTCTTTCCTCCTCCTTACCATCTCTTCTTTTCATATTTTTCCTGGAGAAATTCCTTCACCTTCTGAGGATCCCTGGAATCTGGTATTAAAGATGTTTGAGCGTCAAAAAGACCCAGCCAGATCTTCCTGCAAACCTAAGGGGATGAAGTCGAGTGACAGAGGAGTTGGGGCAGAAAGTGGGAAATGGGAATCATACCATTTCCAACTCATCCATCAATAAACATTTATTGAGCATGGACACAACATGAAGATCTGGGTACAACTACAAAACAAACATGATCTCTGTCCTCGCAGAGTTGATAATCTAATGGCGAAATAGTGTCTTAGATAAATACAGATACATTTATAATGACACATTGTGACACATCTTGTGAAAGAAAGTACAGGGTCATGAGAATTAAGGGAAACTGAATTTGGATGGGGGTGGGGTCAGGAGCAGTCTTCAGAGCTGTGGCTTCCAGAACACCTCTAGAGGCTCTAAGCCCATCAAAGGAGTACTTCTCGCACCAAGGTTGGAATCTTCCCTCCAGCAGATTTAGCTGGAGAAGGGGTTTAACGTACTCTCAAGTAAAGACAGGGGCTTACACCCAGCTGCCGAGGCTTAAGTCAGCAGAGCTGGCTCCAGGAGCTCCTGCTCAGAGGGGCCGCCTGTGCAACTCTGAACACTCATCACTGTGGAGCATCTCTCCCTCAAGGGTCACCCCAACAGAGACTGCTCCTTCCCCTGATTCTTCCAACAAGGGGCCCAGACAAACCCCAATTTGTATAACTAAGCTTCCGTAAATGCACACATGTACATAAGGTACCTTACACACTAAAAACTAAGAGAAACTCGAACAGAAAACTGTAGGGGCTTTCCTGTGATCTGAGACAAAACTCCGCTGACAGACGGGGCAAGCATAGCCTGGAACCATTCCGGCAGCGGCGGCCCACCTCGTTTCCACGGGCTTGCAGGAACAGTACTTCAGGCTCAGTGAAAGTCGTCATGGAGATGGACTTGACTCGGTGAGGGGGGTTCAGGCCTCTCCTGTGAGGGAGAAGCAGAACAAAAGAGAAGCAGAATGCCCTTAGCGCTGCAGGTCTTCTTATGGGAGGAAAGGGAGGGAGACAGGATAAAACCACGTGTAAATGAAACTCCCTGACTGAAGCTACTTCTTAATTCAAGGAAAGAGGGAGGCCAGAATGTTTTGGAGGCTTCTCCTGAGAGACAGGGAACCCCAGTCATTCCCAAGAAGGAGGTAGAGTCTGTCCATCCAGAGCCGCCTCTTCTTGGCTCAGACCCCGGCAGCTGAATGTTCAGGCTGAGGGGTACTTCAGGGAATTCAGGTGTGTGACCATTTCCCAATTCCTGCTTCATCATTGTTTGAGGCCTACAGCACATGCTCAGGGTCCCAGAATTCATGGAGACACAAATCTTTCAAGCAGGAGGGAAGGCAAAAATGAAGGCCCCTGATATTCCTGATAATACCAACACAGATAAAATTTGGAGACAGTCTCTAGGGTGGCTGCTGCTCCTCTCCTCTACGCAGGAGGCTGTGTGGTGGAGGGATGGAGGGGGTCCCTCTTTTAGGAAGTGATTTCTGGGAAGAGAAATACTCCAGACTTTCCTCTCTCTTCTAGATCTTGAAACGAAGCAACAGTCAGGTTCAACCATGAGCTTCGAGATGGGCAGGAGTCAGGAACATGTACCCTGGAGGGATGCTTTTGTGCCAGCCCTGTGTTTTCATTCTGTTAACTCGCTGGGAGTCCAGCTCTGCCCACAGATGCCCCGTGGAGACTACAGCCAAGCCGGCTTCCTTCCTCCCACTCGGCTCCCCTCCAGAGGGTTCTAACGGGAGCGTGGGGCTAAGCCAGGCATGGTTTCAGAGGTTCCCCTCTCCTTACCTTCAGTTTTGCTCTAAATCCACCACCCTTGACAGATTAAAACACCAGTAGCTGAACCAAAACAAATAAACTGGACCTTGGGGCCAGGAATGAAAGACCATGGGTGCATGCGGGAAAGACAGTCCCAACTGAGAGGCCTCTGGGTTTTTACTCCCTGGAAAAAATGGGCAAAGCAAGATGTGAAAATAAAAGTAACTCTAGCATAGGGTCTTGCTTGACGCCCTCAGGAAAGTAAACAGAATTTACCAGATAGAAATCTTAGGGAAAGGTGGAGAAAGCACATGTCCAAGCTTCCAGGTGCACACACCAAACAAAGGTGATCTGGGAAGCTGGGCAGAACGGCAGCGTGTGGATTAGCCTAAGTGAAGGCAGCCCCGACGGGAGAGCAGACAGATGACAGAGCAGGAGGTAAAAGGTGAAGGGAAGCTGCTCTTCAGTACGACAGGTTACCCTTTATGGGATTCTAACCAAGGACAGGAAGGACGCTGGAGGCTACAACTGGGGGCATTTTCAGCAATTCTGCTACTAGACTTGGATGGTTCTCAAAATGACCCTTTAAAAGATAAGCAATGTCAAAGAGGATAGATGCCCCGAGGAAAGATGAGAGCAACTCAGTGTCAAACAATAGCTCTTAAACTTGATTTGACCTGAAGACTGTCTTCTGATTGCATTTCAAAGAGATTCCAGTTTTTCCTCCTAAGCCTCTCTCACCAGTGGTTGGGTTCTGTTTGTTCCAAAGTCCAGACATCCTGCTCTGATCCTCTTTCCTTTGCCCTCTCTTGCCTTAGCCACTGTGTCCTTGCCCCGGGAGTGCCAGGCCTTTCTTAGGTCTCAGCAGAGTATACAGAGCCCTCTGTTCTCATGAGCCTGGGCTGCCCTGCCACCTCCCACTGACAAATATTTACTCTGCTAAATAAAATACGAGGCATTGTGGAAGGCACTGTGGGGGATACAAAAATTACAGGACTTGGTCCTTGATCACTAGGCACTTGTTTCCAAGAAGGGGCCAGGGGAGCTAGGACGAGGGTGCTTCCCAGGGCAGCAGGCACACGCAGTCAGATCAGGGAACATGTGGCACCAGGACGCAGCAGCAAGGAAGATGAATGGTCAAGGGAAAAGTAAAATGGATTATGTTTGCACTAGAAAAACAGATTCTAAGCCTATCACAAAAAAGGTCATTGACATTTCCTGAAAGGACAACCAGGAACTGTTAGCAAAGTGTAAACAGGGAGGTGTGCTTCCTTGGGTGGGCGGGTGAGGAGCTTGACCCACTCATCAATCTAGAGGAGATGCTTAGAACAGAACTTCCTATGGCTGAGCTTGGCCTGGAGGGTTTGGAGGGGTGGAGACAGGATAAAGGCAAAGCAGAGAAAAGAAGTGATTTAGGTGCTTTGGGCCTAAGGAATCTGATGGAACAGGATGTTTCCGTAGCACGGCACAAAAAGCACCGCTCTGCCCTTGACGTCTGTAGACTGGACTATGCATAGCCACAGCCATGGTTTGGGGGCAGGGAGAGTCTACAGGGTAACACTCGGCAGCCCAGGAAGAGGGCCTAGCCACACAGCCAGAGCCAGAGCATTTGTCTCTGACTCACAGAGAGGTCACTGCTGGCTGAGAGAGGCAAGTTAGAAACAAGAGCCCCTCTCCCCTCAGGAGCCGAAAGCAAATGATCTAGGAGTGTTGTGTGTTAACTTGGCACGTACCAGGCTATGCACTGGGGCCAGATGGGAAGCGCTGGCCTGGAATTAAACACACTTGACTCTCCAATTTGTAGCCGGTCTCCCCAACATAACTCTCAGGTTCTCCCCGAAAGAAGAAGTGAGAGCTCGCAGGAGGCACTGCCCTTTCTTTGGTTATCACAACACATATATTCTGTTATTTCTAACCAGGAAGAGCTGGGGAAATAGATAAAGGTATTTGCCTAGAATAGGGCAACTTTTTCTAATTGAGAGCAAGTACATTACTAGGGCTCAAGCCTTCAGCCTTTTTCCACTTCAGTTTCTTTTTCACAGGGCTCCTAAACGGCATTTGGAGTACTCTGAATCACTCTCTGAAGTACTCAGAATTACTTGGCAAGTGAAGTGACTTGCAGAGATCCTAGTCTGTCCAATTCTCTCTCTCTTTGCCTCTCTCTCCCTTTGGCTTCTGTTAAGCATACTACTATTTCTGCAAATACCACAACTTTTCGTTTCTCTGTGGTCATCACCCTCAAACTGCTTCTATCTTGCTTCATAAAAGCCTAAAACCTGCCCAGCTACTCAAATAAGAAAGTTCTGCCAGGTCGACAGTGGAAAAAAACAGTTCTACCCAGCACCCAAGTTCCTTCATTTGTGCCAGATTTGAACTTGGGCATTCCTTACCTCTGAATATTTGTGTTCAAATGAGTCTACCCTAGACTGTGTTTCTTTGCCCCTGGGATTCCATTTCTCTGCCTCTGAGCCAGGTTCAGCTAAATCAGGTTTGCTCTTACCTTGGACCCAAACATTACCAAGAAGAGCCCCTATTTAGGAAGACTCCCTTACTACCCTGCTCTGGGGTCAATTTCACTAATTTTAGGGAATTTCTTCCTAATTGAAATTTCCCTGCTTTGACCCATTTCCTGAAGCTCTTCTTCAGTGACAATAATAAACAGCTGCCTTCATATAGAGACACACTGAATCTGATATTAGCAGCTACTTTCCTCTTTAGGCTCAATCTCAGACCTTTCACATTCCCCCCACTTTCTTCTCATCCCTTTGGTAATTTATTATTTTCTTAGGAGCTTTTCAAGTTCTCCAAGGTAAGATAAAGTGCCTAAATCTGTAATTTTAGAGACTCTGTCCCTCTTGCCCGGCAGAAGTGAATTTGAAAGGTGAGGTGCAAGGGGATGGAGGGACAGGACTAAAGTAAGGGCAGGGCATACAGGCATACATCCACCTCTCCAACCCCGACAGGTGGAAAAGTACTGAATTATTGAACAGCATAATATACCTTTCCTTCCATGGAGATAAAAGTGTTTCAGTTAGAAACAGCTACTAGTGAGGCAGACAGGGAAACTAAGGCACCAGGAGGGAGCAACTTATCACAAAGAAAGAGCTGTCAAGCTCTGTCCATCTAAATCCTGACTTAATCCCATTGTCAGAGTAAAGATATAAAGAAGGAGAAGACACAAATATCCATTACTGAGACCTGAAGGATGATGGATTAAAGGATAGACCCAAACAGACAGGTCAAGGAAACATGTCACGTACTTGGCTAAAAAACTGGGTGTCAAAGACAGTGCCTAGCCTAAATGCCAATGAGATCTCAGGCCTCACCATCTATTTCCTTTTTCAAGAAAAGTGGCTTATCCATTTTTACCCATTGAGGCATCCAAGCAAGCCGGTACAAGAGAACATTGAGGCACTGCTCTGGAAAGAAATCCTTTTCAGGGGCAATTTTTACCCCTCCTGAGCTTCAAATGGCAGACTCATCTTCTAGTATAAGAGTTAGCAATATAACTAAACAGGCAAGCGCATGAACAGATTGGGGAGATTAAAAGCATCTATATCCAGGTTAAGGAAATTAGGTATTGGAAGAAAACCAAATGAATAAAACTAGGTCAAATTTGGGACCTACAATTGTGGCAGCATGTATGTAAATTTAGCAACGGGAGAAGCTAGCAGTTTCTCTCAGGCCCCCACACCCAACACTGTGGGTTTCTGCTAGAGATGAGAAAAAAAAAGTCTAATTTAAAAAGACAGCAAGAATGAGCTCGCACATGCACACAGGAAGGCATAGTCATACCTACCCACCACCAGTAGAATCTCAATTTTTCTTTAGATCTTGGGAGATTCAACTTTGGCTGCAACTGTCAACTTTGTTATATCAGTCAATCAGACCAGATGGGAACCCTGGCAGTTCTGCTTACTGCCCCCAGAACACTCCATCCCCCTAAGTGGTTGATATATTTGTAACACACTCAACAGAAAACTAGCTTTCAGAAGAGAGCCAACCCTGCTGTCTCCTTTCTCTGCCTATACTACAGTATATGTCAATATCCTCTTTAAGAAAGAATTTTTCTTCTCTTTTCATTATGATACCTCAATAGGAGCTCCTATCAGTCTCTAGCCCATGCTGAGCTTTAGTTTACTTCATAGTGCTTATCAATACCTGCATTTATATATTTGTTGATTTATTTAGGGCCACGGCCTCCACTAGGATTCAGGCTACCTGAAGATGGGACTTTGTCAGTTTTGTTCATTACCATATCTCCAGTGCCTAAACTGGTGTCTGAGGCTTCAACAAATATTTGTTGACTGACTGACTGACTGACTGAATGTGCAAGCTACTGGCCTACTACTACGAGTTCACTTCCTACCACCACAAAATCCTAATCTGTAGGCAATCAACCATGTGGATTTAAGATGTTAACTGGTGTGTGGATCTCCATGGAGACGCCTCTTCAGCATCTGCTGGGCTGTGTGCCCCCTCCTCACACTGCAGCCAGCAAATCCCACCTCACATTCTACCTGTGGCCCACCTGCCAGCTCCCAGCCCTTCCCAAGGGACATCAAGGGACACAGGTAATACTTTGTTAAGATCCCTTTTAAAGCTTTCCATGCTTTGCCCTGCTGCTGCTGCTGCTAAGTCACTTCAGTTGTGTCCGACTCTGTGCGACCCCATAGACGGCAGCCCACCAGGCTCCCCCGTCCCTGGGATTCTTCAGGCAAGAACACTGGAGTGGGTTGCCATTTCCTTCTCCAATGCATGAAAGTGAAAAGTGAAAGTGAAGTCACTCAGTCGTAGCGGACTCTTAGCAACCCCATGGACTGCAGCCCACCAGGCTCCTCCGCCCATGGGATTTTCCAGGCAAGAGTACTGGAGTGGGGTGCCATTGCCTTCTCTGATGCTTTACCCTACTCTATGCTAATTACAACTCCAATTGGAAAGGAGAAGTAGCATCAGTACCCAGTCTGACAGTCGCAGCCAGGGCAACTGCAGCTTTCCTGTGGAGTTTCTTTTGATATTTCTCTCTTTATAATCTCAACATGCCTTCACAGTTGAGCTTCATTTATTGGTCCAGCTTCTTGACCTTTCACTCTCCCCTCACTTCCTGATAACAAAGGATTGGCCCAACTTCTCATTTCCCAGCCACCAAAATGTGTTCCCTAAAGTCTACCACCTTGAGAATCACTACAAGTGATTCTCATAATGTTTTACCAAAATACTAAGCAAAACTGTCCTTTCTAAATTGTTCTGAAACTAAAAAAAAAAAGCGTGGTGTGCTGGGAGACCCCACCATTGGTCCTATAGGAACTTCAGTTCCTGCGGAGCTAAGCCCCTAGCTGGACATACACACGCTGCAGACAAGAGACAGGCCTNAAATACTAAGCAAAACTGTCCTTTCTAAATTGTTCTGAAACTAAAAAAAAAAAGCGTGGTGTGCTGGGAGACCCCACCATTGGTCCTATAGGAACTTCAGTTCCTGCGGAGCTAAGCCCCTAGCTGGACATACACACGCTGCAGACAAGAGACAGGCCTCTCTGTTACATTAAACAACCCTTAGGTCACTGTCACCCAGTGTCTGTCCAGATCACAGGTGTCTGACTTTTCACCAGCGAGATCAACAGTGACCACAGGGGGAAGTGGTAAAGTTCTGTAAATTGTGCAATGACATTTAAAGAGTTAACTTTTCCAGCAAAAGAAACCAGGTTGTAAATGTGAGCCAGATCCCTTGGCCCTCCATCTGTCCTGGTTGAGGGAGATTCATTATAGAAGGGAAATGTTGTCTATGGGACACTTTAAACCAAGGCCTAGAAAATAATGATGTCAGTACTTGCCCTTTATTCAGTGTTTGAGGTCTCAGGCCATGGTAGCGAAGCACAGCAATGGACTGACGCTGCTCCTGACATTTCCTTCCTGGGACCTAGACTCTGATATGCCATCAGTTTTATCCACCTGCTTCCTTTTACTTCTCTACTGAGTCTGTAATTGGATTTGCCTTTTCATAACAGGATCTTCAGGAATATGCTCTTTCTACTTTACCCTATAAATAGTCCTAAACTTTGCTCCTGTTCTCCTCAAAATACTTGTCCCAGTCTTTGGTCTCCATTCTTCTACTCCATTTGAGCCTCTATATCAACTTTTGACAAACTCCAGTTTGTGTTCTAAACCACTGTCCCAAGAGCCACAAAACTTTTACTTACACCAAAGTCAAGTCTATCCTCACAACATACAAGTAAAGTTGATCAAAACATAAAAGTTTGGCAAAGGAGGTAAAAACCAAATAGAAATAATCCTAAACTGCATGCGGGGACCTGGATCCTCGTTTCTGGTTTGCCAGGATCATAACTAACAGCAACAAATGTTGAAAACAGCAACCCCTATCTGGCATTGGATAAGTTACTAAACCTCTCTTTGCTTCTGTTCTCCCATCTGTCACCCAAGAACAATACTGCTCCCTTCTTGGCTCCTAAAGGTGAAAGAAGAAACAAGGAAGGCACTCCTAGTTAAAATCAAAACCAACCAAACCAATGTACTAATACAAAAAAGGTCAAAATAAATCCCTTGTTAAACTTATAAAGATAGACATATAGCCTTGGTATCAAATTTTAGACACGCATCTAATAAAAATAATTCCTTAAGGGGGAAAAGAACTTTACCATATAACCAGAAATCCGGGCTAGAACTGTGGCTCTAAATTAGCTCCAGTATGACCAAATACAGTGCCAAGGGGAGCACTGCAGATTAAACAAGGAGCTTGAAAGTGTAAATTATTACAGTTAAGGATGGCTCATCCAGATCCCCAAACCTCTGGAAAAGTTAAGTTCTGTAAAGAGGGCAACCCATCAGCATTCATCTCAGATTTGTAAAAAAATTTCCCTCTGGGTAGCATTCCAAAGTCCTGAACGATTAGGACCTGTTCCTGAACACTGGAACATGGCCCTTTACCTAACAGTATCACTCTGCTGTCGACCTGAGTCTTTCCTGTTGGCCCTCCACCTACATGAAGTCCCCTTGAGGTGTTTGTCATTCTCTGGCCCTTTAAATCTGTGACCCTCCACCCCACCCCAGTTTCCTTCAAGTCTCCCCACTTTCGGATCGCTCCCCCTCCTTTAGGGAGTTTCTGCAGTTCTCACTCTTTCCCTTCCTTTGCATCGCGANCATTGCCCTAGTTGGGGGAGGAGTCCCAAATGGGCAGGTGGAACCCTCACTGGGTTCCCTGGCGAAAATACCTCACGCTCTTGGACAGTGAAGTTCACAGAACATGAATGATTTGGGGGATGGAAAGTGAATGTTTTCAGATAGCAAAGTAATAGTGAGAGCTGCCACCCTCCACCTCCCACCCCAACCTATGGTTTCTGAACCTCTGATATTGGCTGAGGGATAATTGACACTGGATTTCAGTCACTGTGTGAGATCACATATCATTTTCTACAAGAAAGTGTCCCAGCCTCACAGGTGCAGTCTCCTGGCTACTGCTAGATCTGTTTTCAGAACACAATTTCATTGTTTGATACGACCAGCTGCTTCTCGTGGATGGGAAATATGATCATGGCCCCTGGCTGGCCAACTGTCTCATTTCTCTCACTGAGAAATGAGTTGCTTGGTTGGAGACAGTTTTGTCTGGACCACCCTGTGTTACACAAAGTCAGTAACTCTAGGGTTGGTGAAATAGTTAGAGGCATGACCTGCAGGGAAATAAAACTTAAATACAGAATAAGTGTTTCTTCAGAATATTTAAATGACCACACCTTCAGTGACATAAAGGGCCTGATGAAAGTTGACCTGCCAGCTAGATTCCTGAAAGTTTCCCAAGAAGCCTGGGGCTCTCTTCAGGCCTCAGGACTATATCCAACCTCCTACTGATTTCACTTACTGTTTATAATACTTTTTTTTTCTCAGTTATTTTCTTTGTTTCTCCAAATAAGGATCACACTATATTCCAAAAACGATGGTTTTCACTTCTCTTGATTTAAAAAAATCTCTAATTACTTTCTCTTGTGTAATTTAGCTGTTTGAACTTCTAGAACTAGTTACATGACAGTGGATATCTTTTCTCCTGTAAGAAGAGGAATGTCAGAAGAAACTGTAAGAAAGCTGTAGTTGCCCTGGCTGTGACCGTCGGCCTGGGTTCTGGTGGTACTTCTCCTTTGCCAATTGGAGTCGTAACGGTAAGGCAAGGCATGGAAAGCTTTAAAAGGGATCTGCACAAAATATTACCTGTGTCCCTTGATGTCCCTTAGGAAGGGCTGGGAGCTGGCAGGTTGGCCACAGGTAAAATGTGAGGTGGGGCTTGCTTACTGCTGGCTGCAGAGTGAGGAAGGGGCACACATTTCAGCAGGCGATGAAGAGGGGATGGTTCCATGGTGACCCATATACCAGTTAATGTCTTAAAGATCTTAATTTCTTGACTTGGATGCTTACTGCTGTGCGCTCAATTGTGTTCGACTCTTTGCGACCCCATAGACTGTAGTCCGCCAGGCTCTTCTGTCCGTGTTGATTTTCCAGGCAAGAATACTGGAGTGGGTTGCTATGCCCTCCACCAGGGGATCTCCTGAACCCAGGGATTGAAGCTAGGTCTCCTGCATTGCAGGTGATTCTTTACTGTCTGAGCCACCAGGGAAGCCCATGAATACTGGAGTGGGTAGCCTATCCCATCTCCAGGGGATCTTCCTGACCCAAGAATTGAACTGGGGTCTCCTGCATTGCAGGTAGATTCTTTACCAGCTGAGTAAGGGAAAGCCCGGACACTTACTTACTTTAATTTTTTGTTAACTAAGACCAAAATATTTTCACAAAAGCACTGTTTTAGGTAATTCTCTGGTGGTCCAATGGTTAGGCGTTGGTCCTTTTGCTTTGGGGGCCAGAGTTCTATCCTTGGTCCAAGAACTAAGATCCCACAGCTGAGGCCAAATATATTTTTTTAAAGCACTTTTTTTTTTTTTAGCTGTATCTCATAGATTCTGAAATGTTGTAATTTTTGTTATTATTTTCTAAATATTCTGGTTTTGATTTGTACTTCTTATTGACTGAAGAGTTTCTTTTAAAGACATATATGTAGCAGCTCAGACTTTTTCTACTACAAATCTGTAGCTGGTACAAATCACCTCCCTTCTTCACTATCCAGTTCATGTTCCCTTTGCCTCTGGCCTGCAAAAAAAAAAAAAAATTTTTTTTAAAGAGAACAATACAAAAATATTCAGGTGACAGGGACATTTTTTTTCTTCTTAGTTTTAATATTAATGTTTAATGATATTACACAATGATCAGAGAATGGTGTATGTGTATCAGTTCTATTTTTTTTTAACTTAATGAGGCTTTCTTTGTAGCCTAGTATTTTGTGAATTTTCTCTGGGTACCTGAAACTCAGGTGTGTCTGATAATATCAGACCTACCTTATTAATTATGCTGTTGAGTTCATCCAAGTCCTTGTTTACTTGTAGAGTTTTTCATAATGTGAACTCTCTCTCTGTTTTTTGGCTGCACCACCCACTTGGCATGTGGAATCTTAGTTCCCTGACCAGGGATGGAGCCCAAGCGCCCTGCAGTAGAAGCATGGAGTCTTAACCACTGAGCTGCCAGGGAAGTCCTGTAAAGTCCCTCCTTTACTTTTCTGTCTCAGAGAGAAAGACGGCCCCCTGCCAGGACTTGCCAGTCTGATTGTCATCCACTCCAACTCTTCTGTTTCTCTGAGTTAAACTGGGTCCAGGTAGCACCTCTCTGAGCCTCTGTCTACTCAGTTCCCCCATCTCAAACACCTGGGACAGACCCTGCAGGGCTTTTGTGCGTCACGTATTCCCCTCACCCTTGAGAAATGTAACGTCTTTGCTCTTTTTAAGATGTGCAAAGGCCATGACCTGGCTACCCTTTCTTCCGTGCACACCTCCACTAGAACGTTACTACTTTTGGCAGCCAATTCCATTTGAATTGTGGTTTGAAGCTTGAGCTAGTTCATTGTTTTGCTGAAACTGGAATTTGTATTTTTGTTTCTTATTTTCCCCATTGCTTTTTTAAAGAATTTTATTTATTTTTTTAATATAAATTTATTTATTTTAATTGGAGGCTAATTACTTTACAATATTGTAGTAGTTTTGCCATACATTGACATGAATCCACCACAGGTGTACATGTGTTCCCCATCCTGAACCCCCCTCCCAACTCCCTCCCCATCCCCATTGCTTTTGGATGATTGCAGAAAGATAGGAAATACTCTGTTTATGCTACCATCTTCAAAATGGAAGTTTCTATGGTTTTTAATATAATAATGGTGAATCAGTTCATTTCTGGCTAGTACCAGCATGCCACACGGAATCATCTGTAAATGTGGCTAGAATCTTTTTACCCTCGTTTAGCTCATCATATGGGACTCCTTCCTAAATGGGGCAAATGAAAGCATATGTGACAGGGGAGGGGAGGAGGGTATAAAGACGTAAACAAAGTTTGAGTAACTTACATAAGCCTTCAGAATCTGGAGTCTACTTAGTAATGGGAAGCTCTGGGTTGCCCCATTTTGAAGCAAAATGGATTAAACAATACTCAGCTTGAGTTTCATGGTAACTTTCTATTCCAGTTATTTCCATGGGACTTCAGGAGCAAGATAGAACATGTTTCCTGAAAGGAGAATAGTTATAGCAAGAGTAGCCCCTGCTCCCAAAATTAGAGAAAGCCTGCATGAAGCAATGAAGACCCAGAGCTGCCAAAAATAAATAAGTAGTTATCTGCTGAAATGTGGTTTTGCTTCAACCCCCCTGGGGTCCCCACTGTGATGCTCTGTTGGCCATGCCGAAATTCAGTGGCTTAGACACCTCCAGCACCGTGGCTGGCAAGGCCATAAGGGCAGTTTGCTCTGCAGTCTGGACTAGTTTCAAAACTTCCTTTCTTGTCTTCTCCTCACTCGAATAGACTTGTTTTCAGGCCAACCAGTAAACGAGTTAAAGAAGGACTCCTAAGCAGATTTGCTTTATGCAAGCTGGCCCTGAGCCCGTCCGGGCTCACAGATTCTTCTAAGGAAATCAGCCTGTCTTCCCATGGCCCCCACTGAGTAGGCAGCCCACTCTAGCAGTAGAATTTTGTGCTCAGAGTCACTGGCCACAACTGATTGGTCCGAAGACAATCAAATCATATCACGACCTGTGGCCTTTAAAGCTGTCTGGTGTGGACTTCCCTGGTGGTCCAGTGGTTAAGAATCTGCCTTGCAACGCAGGCAACGTGGTTTCAGTCCCCGATCTGAGCCGATTCCACATGCCACAAGCATCTAAACCCGTGAACCCCAGCTACTGAAGCCCCTGCGCTCTAGAGCCCACGCACAGCAGCAAGAGGACCCACCACAATGAAGAGGAGCCGGCACTTCCTCAACTAGAGGAAGCCTGCACACAGCAGTGAAGACCCAGTGCTGCCAAAGATAAATAAATGATTTTTAAAAACAAGAAATAAAGTTGTTTGGTGTGATGAGACAAGCAAGGCAGACATCAGCTCTGCCCATGATGGAATAACAGGGTCTGCATTCACCCTCCCACTTTAAATGACTTACAAAATGGGCAAAGGGGAATTCCCTGGTGGCCAAGTGGTTAGGATTCCACACTTTCGTTGCTGAGGGCCCAGGTTCAATCCTTGGTCAGGGAACTAAGATCCCGAAAGCTGCGCAGCATAGCCAGACTTTTTGGAAAAAAAAAAAAAAAAAGGCAAAGTATATAAAACAATTGTTTTCAGATATTGAACAATAGGCAGCACAGAACGATAATACCTGACAAAAGCCCTATTGCTGCCCCAATTTGCTGTCTGGATGGAGTTCCCAGGCTGTAGTTCAATGAGGGAGGCCCGACACACAGGCCACTGGGTTCCCTGAGTTGAGGAGACAGAGTTTAGATGAAGAGAGCTTGAGTTTACAGGGCAAAATATTGGAAGGAATGCTGCACCACGGAGACAGAGAGAGAGCTCTTGAAATCTTCAGAGGGTTTCTCTCAAGTCTTTGGGTACTTATCATCACATGTGAGTGAAGAATCTCCTCAAGGCTGGATAATGAACCATCAGAAAGGAACAGGTGAAACATTCTCTGGCGATCTCCCAAGTCTAGGAATAGTTCACATTCCTAATAGCCAGAATGGAAAACCTCATCATACACAAGGCATTTGAGAATACGCCAAAGACTATTTGCTAAATAATACTATAGTCTAGACTAAAGGCTGCTTTGGTCCCCACTGACAAAACTTAAAAGCAAACCTTGAAAAAAAATTACAAAACTATTTCCAAATAGCTTAGCTGCATCCCAACAGAGAAGTCAAACATATTTAAAGGAATACAAAGAAATTCAGCAGCCAGATGTAAAATTCACAATGTCTGGTGTCTAATGAGACAAGAATCGGATGGGAATTCCCTGGTGGTCTAGAGGTTAGGACTCCACGTTTTCACTGCCAAGGGCACAGTTTCGACCCTTGGTTGGGGAACTAGGATCCTGTAAGCCACATGGTGCAGCCAAAAGCAAACAACCAGAGATTCAGAGAAGCAGGAAAACAACTCTTAGTGAGGCAAGAAAACCAAGCAATAGAAACAGACTCAGAAATGACCCAGATGGTAAAATTACCAAACAAGGACATTGAAATAGCTATTAAAAATATATATATCTAGTTGAAGAAGCTTAAACTGTTGAATAAGGTTAAGCACAAGCATAAGAGAAGATAAAGAGGATATAAAAAGGCCCAAATCTAAGTTCCAGAAATGATAAATAAAATGTCTGAGGTGACAAGTATAGTGAATGGGATAAACAGTGGACTAGACGCTACAGAAGAAAAGACTATGAACTTGAAGCAATACCAATACCAGCTACTGAAAATGAAATACAGTGGGGAAAAAGATGGGGAAAAAACCCCAGAAACAAACAGAAGCCCAGCAAGCTATGGCACAAGTTCAGGAACTGGTGGCAGCAGGCACCTCTGGAAGTGGGGTTAATATAGAGACTAAAAATAAGATTTTAGATTTAATTGAAGGTCAGTTTACAAAAGCATTAGGCTCAACACCAAAAAGAAAAACCATCCAATTAAAACCCCTTCATGGATCACAGCCTTATTGTGGCGCAGGGACTTGTATAACTAAATGAAACTATAAGCCATGCCCTGCAGGGCCACCCAAGCTGGACGGGTCACAGTGGAGCGTTCTGACAAAACATGTCCACTGGAGGAGAGAATGGCAAACCACTCTGGTATTCTTGGTTAGATCTGGTGGACACAGTGCTTTACTCTTGACAAAGGTTCATAACATTGTACAGGAGGCAGTGACTAAAACCATCCCACCAAAAAAAGAAATGTAGGAAGACAAAGTGGTTGTCTGAGAAGGCTTTACAAATAGCTGAGAAAGGAAGAGAAATGGAAAACAAGGGAGAAAAGGAAGGATATACCCAACTGTATGCAGAGTTCCAGAGGATAGCAAGGAGACATAAGAAGGCCTTCTTAAGTGAACAATGCGAAGAAATAAAGGAAAACAATAAAATGGGAAAGATTAGAGATCTCTTAAAGAAAATTGGAGATACTAAGGGAACATTTCATGCAAGGATGGGAATGCTAAAGATCAGAAATGTTAAGGACCTAACAGAAGCAGAAGAGATTAAGAAGAGGTGGCAAGAATGCACAGGACAACTATACAAAAAAGATCTTGATGACCCAGATAACCACCATGTTGTGGTCCCTCACCTACAGCCAGATATCCTGGAGTGTGAAGTCAAGGGGGCTTAGGAAGCATTACTCTGGGTGGCACTAGTGGTAAAGAACCTGCATACTAACACAGGAGATGTAAGAGACGCTTACGTCCTGGTTGGGTTCGATCCCCAGTTTGGGAAGATCCCCTGGAGAAGGGCACAGCAACCCACTCCAGTATTCTTACCTGGAGAATCCCTAGGATAGAGATCCATAGGGTTGCAAAGAGTCAGACACGACTGAAGTGACTTAGCACGCATGCATGCACTATAAACACAGCTACTGGAGGTGATGGGATTTCAGCTGAGCCATTTCAAATTCTAAAAGATGATGCTGTGAAAGTGCTGCACTCAAATATGTCAGCAAATGTGGAAAACTCAGCAGTGGCCACAGGACTGGAAAATGTCAGTTTTCATTCCAATCCCAAAGAAGAGCAGTGCCAAAGAATGTTCAAACTACCATGCTGCTGTGCTCATTTCACATACTAGCAAGGTAATGCTCGAAATCCTTCCATCTAGGCTTCAGCGGTGTGTGAGCTGAGAACTTTCAGATGTACAAGCTGGATTTAGAAAAGGCAGAGGAGCCAGAGATTGCCAACAGTCATTGGATCATAGAGAAAGCAAGGGAATTCAAGAAAAACATCAGCTTCACTGACTATGCTAAAGTCTTTGACTGTGTGGATCATAACAAACTGTGGAAAATTCTTGGAGACCGGAATACCAGACACCTTACTTGTCTCCTGAAAAACCTTTATGTGGGTCAAGAAGCAACAGAGCTGTATGTGGAACAGCACGGGTTCAAAATTGGGAAAGGGGTACGACAAGGCTGTAGATTGTCACCTTGATTATTTAACTTATATGCAGAGCACATCATGTGAAATGCTTGGCTGATTGAATCACAAGCTGGAGTCAGGATTGCTGGGAGAAATATCAACAACTGCAGATATGCAGATGATACCACTCTAATGGCAGAAAGTGAAGAGGAGCTAAAGAACCTCTTGATAAAGGTGAAAGAGGAGAGTGAAAAAGCTGGCATAAAACTCAACATTCAAAAAACGAAGATCATGGCATCCAGTCCCATTACTTCATGGCAAATAGATTTTATTTTCTTGGGCTGCAAAATTACTGCAGTCGGTGGCTGCAGCCATGAAATTGAAATTAAAATTTCCTTGGAAGGAAAGCTATGACAAACCTAGACAGCATATTGAAAGCAGAGACATCACTTTGGAACAAAGGTCCGTATAATCAAAGCTATGGTTTTTCTGGTGGTTATGTACAGATGTGAGAGTTGGACCATAAAGAAGGCTAAGTGCCAAAAAACCTGATACTTTTGAATTGTGGTGGTGGAGAAGACTCTTGAGAGTCCCTTGGACTGCAAGGAGATCAAACCAGCCAATCCTAAAGGAAGTCATCCCTGAATATTCTTTGGAAGAACCGATGCTGAAGCTGAAGCTCCAATACTTTCACCATCTGATGTGAAGAGCCGAGTCATTGGAAAAGACCCTGATGCTGGGAATGATTGAAGGCAAAAGGAAAAAAGGGCAGCAGAAGATGAGATGGCTAGATAGCATCACTGACTCAATGGACATGAGTTTGAACAGTCTCTGGGAGATAGTGAAGGAGAGGGAAACCTGGTGTGCTGGAGTCCATGGGGTAACAAAGGGTTGGACGGAACTCAGTGACTGCACAACAGCAACAGCCGTTAAAAAGATGGGCGAAGGGCTTGGTTAGACATTTCTCTAAAGAAGACACACAAACATACAATAAGCAAATGAAAAGATACTGAGTATCCTTAGCCATTAGGAAATGGAAATCAAAATCACTTCACACCCACTAGGATGGCTATAACTTTTCCAAAAAAGGAAAACTAAATGCCAGTGAGAATATGGAGAAATTGGAACCTTAGTACATTGCCGACGGGTATGTAAAATGCAGCAGCCACTGTGGAAAACAGTTTGACAGTTCCTCAAAAAGGTAAATATAGAATTACCATATGACTCAGCAGTTTCACTCACAGGTACGGGTGTACCTCGGAGATATTGTGGGTTTGGTTTTGGACCACCAAAATAAAGCGGATATTACAGTACAGTGAGTCAGACAAAGTTTTTGGTTTCTCAGTGCATATATAAGTTGAAAGTGAAAGTTGCTCAGTCGTGTCCGACTCTTTGCGACCCCAGGGACTGTAGTCCATGAAATTCTCCAGGCCAGAATACTGGAGTGGGTAGCCTTTCCCTTCTCCAGGGCATCTTCCCAACACAGGGATTGAACCCAGGTCTCCCGCATTACAGGCGGATTCTTTACCAGCTGAGCCACGTATATAAGTCAGGTTTACACTATACTGTAGCCTATTAGTGTGCAAAAGCATTCTTTCTAAAAAGCAATGTATATACTTTAAAAATACTTCACTGCTAAAAATGCTAGCCATCATCTCAGCGAGTCATAACCTTTTTGCTGATGGATCTTGCCTCATTGTTGATGGCTGCTGACTGATCAGGGTGATTGCGGAAGACTGGGGTGGCTACTGCAAATTCTTAAAATAAGACAGTGATGAATTTTGCCACATTGATCGACTCTTCCTTCCCCACAGCGTGCAACTCTGATAGCATTTTACTTAGAGAACTTCTTCCAAAGTGGAGTCAGTCCGCTCAAACCCTGCTGCTGCATTATCAGTTGGGTTTATGTAGTATTCTAAATCATTTGTTGTCATACACAATCTCCAAAGCATCTGCACCAGGAGTAGTTTCCATCTCAAGAAGCCGCTTTCTCTGCTCGCCCATGAAAATCGTATCATCTTCAGGCTCCACTTCCAACTCTAGCTCTCTTACTGTTTCCACATCTGCAGTCGCTTCCTCCACCGAAGGCTTTTTTTAAATTAATTCATTTTAATCGGAAGCCAATTACTTTACAACATTGTAGTGGTTTTTGCCGTACATGGGCGTGAATCAGCCATGGGTGTACGTGTGTTCCCCATCCTGAACCCCCCTCCCCCCTCCCTCCCCATCCCATCCCTCAGGGTCATCCCAGTGCACAGGCCCTGAGCACCCTGTCTCATGCATCAAACCTTGACTGGCGATCTGTTTCACATATGATAATATACACGTTTCAATGCTATTCTCTCAAATCATCCCACCCTCGCTTTCTCCCACAGAGTCCAAAAGACTGTTCTTTACATCTGTGTCTCTTGCTGTCTCGCATACAGGGTCATTGTTACCATCTTCCTAAATTCCATATATGTGCATTAATATACTGCATTGGTGTTTTTCTTTCTGACTTAAAAATGTGGAACACTTCACGAATTTGCGTTTCATCCTTGTGCAGGGGCCATAGCTAATCTTCTCTGTATTGCTCCAATTTTAGTATATGTGCTGCCAAAGCGAGCATTCCATATGTATCTTTTTATTTACTACGTGTGCGTGCTAAGTTGCTTCAGTCGTGTCCAACTCTGCAACCCCATGGACTGTAGCCCATCAGGCTCCTCTCCTCTGCCCATGGGATTCTCAAGGCAAGAATACTGGAGTGGGTTGCCATGCCCTTCTCCAGGGGAATCTTCCTGACTCAGGGATGGAACCTGTCTCTCCTGTAGCTCCTGCACTGCAGGCAGAGGCTTTACCTCTGAGCCACCGGGGAAGCCTTTACTTATTTACTACAATGGAGTGCAAACTGCATTGGAAGCAGGTATTAAAAATAAAAGGATTGAGAATTTCTTGGCAGTCCAGTAGTTAGGACTCAGCACTTTCACTGTCAGGGCCTGGGTTCAATCCTTGGTCAGGGAACTAGAATCCTGCAGGCTGTGTGGCCTGGCAGAGAGAATAGTACCAAGACAGAGGAAGATCAAACACTCTCAGTGCTGCTGACTTCAAGGAAAAGTGTGATTCGCTCACTCTTTCTTCTGACATGTCTCCTCTTCTATCTGGTGCTCCAGGCCCAGTGCAGCCAGTCCATGCCTGCTTCCCTGCCGCAGCCCAGTGTGAGTGGCAGCCTGGCCCCAGGGGGCGGAGGCCTTTCTCCACTGAAGTCTTGAACCCCCTCAAAGTCATCTAAGAGAGTTGGGGTCAACTACTCCCAGGCTCCTCTTAATGTTGACATTTTGACCTCTTCTAATGAATCATGAATGTTCTTCATGGCATCTAAAATGGTGAGTCTTTTCCAGAGGGTTTTCAGTTAGCTACCCAGATACATCAGAGGAATCACTACATCTGGCAGCTATAGCCTTACAAAGCATATTTCTTAAATAATAAGATTTTATTACTATATGTAAAATAGATAGGGACTCTCGGGTTACTCAAAGGTAAAGAATCCACCTGCCAATACAAAAGACTCAGATTCGATCCCTGGGTTTGGGAGATCCCCTGGAGAAGGAAATGGCAACCCACTCCAGTGGGGAAATCCCATGGGCAGAGGAGCCTGGCAGGCTATAGTCCCTGGGGTTGCAAAGAGTCAGACATGACTTAGCAACTAAACAACAACATAAATAGATAATCAACAAGGACCTACTGTATAGCACAGGGAGCTCTACTCAATATTTTGTGATAATCTATAATGGGAAATTCCATGGACAGAGGAGCCTGGTGGGCTACAGTCCATGGGGCCGCAAAGAGCTGAACATGACTGAGTGCGTGCACACACACATAAGGGAAAAGAATGTGAAAAAGATTCTTTATGTATATATGTTTTATATCTATCTATATAAAGCACCGTGCTGTCCGCTGGAGCTAACACAACATTGTAAACCGACTCTGCTTCAGTGAAATTAAGGGAAAAAAAAGAAAAAAAATAAGACTTGAAAATCAAAATGGCTCCTTGATTAATTTGCTGCAAAGTGGATATTGTGTTGACAGGCATGAAAACATTAACTTTTTAAAAAAAAACTAATTTATTCATTTATTTTCAGCCACACCCTATGGCATGTGGCCCTACGCCAACCAGGGATCCAACCCATGCCTTCTGCATTGAAAGGGGAGTCTTAACCACTGGACCAACAGGGAAGTACCCCCCCACACAAAAAATTGATCTTGTTATCCTTCTCCATGAGAGCTCTTATATTTTGAAAATAATCTTTTTTTTTTTTTTCCTGAGCACTAGTTCTCAACAGTGGGCTTAAATGTTCAGTAAACCATGCTGTAGACAGATGTGCTATCATGCAGCCTTTGTGGTTCCGTTTACAGAGCACAGGCAGAGGAGAGTTAGTCTAACTCTTATGGGCGCTAGGGTTTTTGGAATGGAAAATGAACACTGGCTTCAACTTAAGGTCTCCAGATGCTTTAGGCTCTGGCAAGAGAGTTAGCCTGTCCTTTGAAACTTTGAAGCCAGGCACTGACTTCTCTCTAGCTAGAAAGTCCTAGATGGCAACTTCTTCCAATAGAAGGCTGTTTATTCTGCATTGAAAATTTATCTAGTGTAACCATCCTCATTCATTATCTGAGCTAGATCTGGATAACTTGCTGCAGCTTCTACATCAGCACTTGCTGCTTCACCTTGCACGTTAACCTCGTTAACCAAACTCTGCTAGCTTCAGATTTTTCTTTGGCAGTTTCCTCACCTCTCTCAGCCTTCACAGAATTGAAGAAAATTGAGTCTTGCTGGAAACAGTGTCAGACTTTATTTTTTGGGGCTCCAAAATCACTGCAGATAGTGACTGCAGCCATGAAATTAAAAGACACTTACTCCTTGGAAGAAAAGTTATGACCAACCTAGATAGCATGTTGAAAAGCAGAGACATCACTTTGCAACAAAGGTCTGTCTAGTCAAAGCTATGGTTTTTCCAGTGGTCATGTATGGATGTGAGAGTTGGACTATGAAGAAAGCTGAGCGCTGAAGAATTGATGCCTTTGGACTGTGGTGTTGGAGAAGACTCTTGAGAGTCCCTTGGACTGCAAGGAGATCCAACCAGTCCATTCTGAAGGAGATCAGCCCTGGGCTTTCTTTGGAAGGACTGATGCTAAAGCTGAAACTCCAGTACTTTGGCCACCTCATGCGAAGAGTTGCCTCATTAGAAAAGACTCTGATGCTGGGAGGGATTGGGGGCAGGAGGAGAAGGGGACAACAGAGGATGAGATGGCTGGATGGCATCACTGACTCGATGGATGTGAGTCTGAGTGAACTCTGGGAGTTGGTGACGGACAGGGAGGCCTGGCGTGCTGCGATTCATGGGGTCACAAAGAGTCGGACACGACTGAGCAACTGAATGAAATGAAATGAGTCTTGCTCTGGGGCTTTCCTGTTGTCTCAGATGGTAAAGAATTTGCCTGCCAGTCCAGGCGGAGAAGGCAATGGCACCCCACTCCAGTGCTCTTGCCTGGAAAATCCATGGACGGAGGAGCCTGGTGGGCTGCAGTCCATGGGGTCGCTAAGAGTCGGACATGACTGAGTGACTTCACTTTCACTTTTCACTTTTCACTTTCATGCATTGACAAAGGAAATGGCAACCCACTCCAGTATTCTTGCCTGGAGAATCCCAGGGATGGAGGAGCCCGGTGGGCTGCCGTCTATGGGGTGACACAGAGTCGGACACGACTGAAGTGACTTAGCAGCAGCAGCAGCCAGTCCAGGAGACCTAGATTTGATCCCTGGGTCAGAAAGACCCCCTGCAGAAGGGAATGGCAACCACTCCACTATTCTTGCCTGGAAAATTCCATGGACAGAAGAGCCTGGTGGGCTACAGTCCATGGGGTCACCTGAATTAAGCTCTGGATTAAAGGAATGTTGTAGCTGGTTTGACCTTCTATGCAGATCATAAATTTTTCTCCGTATCAGAAATAAGGTTGTTTTGCTTTCTTATCATTTGTGTGTTCACTGAACTAGCACTTTTAATTTGCTTCAAGAACTTTTCCTTTGCATTTACAACTTAGCTGTTTGATGCAAGAGACTTAGCTTTTAGTCTGTGTTGGCTTTCAGCATGCCTTCCTCTAATCTTTTTTAGCTTTTGATTTAAAGTGAGAGACATGTGACTCCTTCTTCTTGAACACTGAGAGGCCATTGTAGGGTTATTAATTGGCCTAATTTCAATATTGTTGTTTTAGGGAATAGAGGGGCCTAAAAAGAGGAAGAAAGGTGGGGGAAGAGCCAGTTGATGGAGAAGTCAGAACACATAGATTTATTGCTTAAGTTTGTTGTCTTCTATGAGTGCAGTTTGTAGTGCCCTAAAACAATTACAACAGTAGCATCAAAGATCACTGATCATAGATCAATATAACAAATATAATAATAATAAACCTTAACATATTTTGAGAATTACTAAGCTGTGACATGGAGATGTGGAGTGAGCAAATGCTGTTGAAAAAAAATGGTCCAGGCAGACTTGCTCAGTGCAGGGTTACCACAAGCTTTCAATTTTCTAAAAAAAGTAGTATCTGTGCAGTAAAATGAGGTATGCCTATATATACCTAAAATGATTGAAAACAGGTACTCAAATTGTTATTGCTGTTTAGTTGCTAAATCATGTCTGACTCTTTTGCGCCCCCGTGGACTATATCTCTTGGTTCTGCTGTCCATGGGATTTCCCAGACAAAAATGCTAGAGCGGGTTGCCATTTCCTTCTCCAGTGGATCTTCCGGACCCAGGGATCAAACCCTGGTCTCCTGTATTGGCAGGTGGGTTCTTTACCACTGAGCTACCAGGGAAGTCCACACTCAAACAAATACTTTTACACAAATGTTCATAGCAGCACTGTTCACAGTAGCCGAAAGGTGGAGACAACCCAAATGCCCATCAGTGGGTGAATGGATACAGGAATTGTGGAACATACACACAGTGGAATATTGTTCAGCCATAAAAAGGAGTGGAGTGCTGAAACATGCTGCAACAATGGAGAGGAATCTCAGAACCATTATGCTGAGATCAAAGGATCCAGATACAGAAAGGTCCACGTTGTATGATTACATTTACATGAAATATACCAGAATAGATAGATCCTTATAAGTCCATAGAGACAGAAAGTATGTTGGTAGTTGCCTGGATTTGAGGGAGAGGGGACTGAAGAGTGACTGTCTATGAGGCTTTCTTTAGGGGAAATGAAAATGCTTTAGAACGAGATAGACATTGAATGTGCTAAATGCCCCTGAATTGTATGCTTTATAATGATTAGTTATATGCTATTTGAATATCACCTTGATTTTATTTATTTAATTAATTTTATAATGCCAGGTCTTAGTTGTGGCATGTGGGAATCTAGTTCCCTGACCAGGGATTGAACACAGGCCCCCCTGTATTGGGAGCAGAGAGTCTTAGCCACTGGACCACCAGGGAAGTCTCTCACCTCAATTTTTAAAAAAGATATTTGATCTAAATTCTCTTCCTATTTAGGGCCCACAGGTGGATGACTGCCCCTTCTCCACTTGGAAAGAACATTGGAGGTTTATTCTTAGAAAACATAAAACAAAAGTTTTCTGGACTATGGGATACAAGCCTAGTTGAGGATGAGGATACCTTATTGAAAATACAGGGATTTAAAGAAAGTGAGACATGAATTTGAGCAAACTCTAGGAGAGAGTGAAGGACAGGGGAGCCTGGCATGCTGCAGTCCATGAGGTCGCAAAGATGCAGGCAGGACTTAGCGAATGTACAACAACAGCAACAAAGAAGCTTGTGTAAGATGTTGAGACAGCAAACCTCCCCCCACATCTAGCCTTCTAATACCGTAGAAGTGTTTTCTGAAATATGACTAGCCCCAGAGAACTGGCTTAAAGACACTGACTTTGGAGTTCCTCCACGGAAATGGCTCTGCTGGATCACCCTACAGTGACCTTTACCAGCATAAAGCTCCGCCCAATCTCACAGAGCTGCCGTCATCCTCTAGTACTCACTGTAGTACCCTGCTAGGGACTACCAGTGTTTCCGAGGGGGATCTTTATACGATACAAAGCCAAAATCTGACAGTCGAAAAACCAAACCAAAAACAGAAACAAGCAACTTGAAAGAAACAGATACAATGTAGAGAGAAGAAAATTTTACAAAAAAACCCACCATAATTAATATCCCTTGAGAAGAGAAGGTACTACCCTGATCAAGCAAAAATAGGGTGCCTTTTAAAAAAGTATAGTCAGAGAACAAGAAAGAGATGTTAGAAATTAAAAATATGAAAACATATGAGAAGAAAAAAATGAGGGAAAAGTATAACTGAAAAATTTAAAGAAATTTCCCAAAATAGAAGGGCATGAATTTCTAGATATAAAGGGCCTATCAAGTATCCCAATACAACTGAGAAAAAAACAAGAACCTCACCAAGGCACATCCTTGTAAAATTTAAAATACTGGAGATTAAACATATTATTTAGTACATATATATTTCTAAGGGTACAAGCAAATGGTCCAAATTAGAATTTATAATAACAACTCTGGAAGCCAGAAGGTGAAGGAGAAAAGCATTAAAAATTCTGCTGGAATATAATTTCCAACCTGCAATTCCATACACAGCTAACCTGCAATTATGAATTACTCTAGAATAAAGGCATATTCATTGATTCCAGGTTCAGACGCAAGTGACAGAAACCCAAAACAGTAGTTACAATTTTCTCTCCCACATAAAAATCCAGGTCACTCGAGTGGCTCTGTTCCATGAAACGCTCAGCATCCCAGGTTCATTCCAGTCCTCACTCTGCCATGGCCAGATGTGGGCTTCATCCTCATGGTTCAGGATGGTAGCATCTGAGTCCCAGCCACCTGACAAATGGGGGACGGGATGATGAAGAAGGAGCAAAGGGCATTTGGCAGCTACATCTTTAGGAATTTCTCAGAAGCTGCCAAGTAACACTTTTTCGTACATCGCACCGGTCAGAATTTGTTCACCTGGAAAATGTAGAAATAAAGACTTGATTTTGGATGATCTTGTGCCCAGCTAAACGCTTTCTTATTATGGAAAAACAGAAGACAGCTGTGTGGAATAAGAAGCAGTCCCTGTTACGCAGTCTTGAACATTTTTTGAGCATTCTTTGCCTGAAGCTCCTGGCAGAGGGTACAGCTGTCCCTCAGCGTCTGCAGGGGATTCATTCCAGAACCCTTCCTACCAAAAATCAGTGATGCTCAAGTTCATTATATAAAATGGCACAATATAGCTGGCCGTATGTATCCATGTGTTCTGTTGCAGGTCTGTACTACCTAAAGCAAAGGGATAAGGCAAGAAAGAGGAAGACTTGAGATCAATGAACAAGGATATCTAACACCAGGGACTCCCTGGTGTTGCTTAAAGGATGACAGCTGAGTTACAGGCCTAGATGGTAGCCAGCCCAGAGTAGAGAAGGTCAGAAGGTTCCAGGAGGGATTTCTTTAAGAAGATGACACTGACAGAAGACTTCATAATTTACTTTCACCTGACAGGCACAGCGATATACCTTTACTTCTGTGGCAGTCTACTCCATATGTTTGAATAAAATGAGGAGACATTTATATATCAGAGGTTCGGTTAGGAATAAATGCCTAGAAAACTAGGCAAATTAAAAGACAAAGGAATTATTAACTCAAAGGAAATATTAACTCCAAGGAAAACATGTGGAAAAGTAATAATGTCATAACATAGGGTTCAATCGTGAATAGCATTTACATGGTTATAAAATTATAATCCTAGGCTTCCCTGGTGGCTCAGTGGTGATGAATCTGCCTGTCAATGCAGGAGACACAGGTTTCATCCCTAGTCTGGGAAGGTCCCACAGGCTTCAGAGCAACTAAGCCTGTGTGCCACAAGTACTGAGCCAGTGCTCCAGAGCCCGGGAGCTGCAACTTCTGAGCCACATGCTGCAGCTACTGAAGCCTGCATGCCCCGGAGCTTGCGCTCCACAATAAGAGAAACAGGAGAAACCACCGCAGCGAGAAGCCCACACACCTCAGCTCGAGAGCAGCTCCCACTTGCCACACCTGAAGAAAGCCCTCGAAGCGGTGAAGAAAATAAATAGATTTATAATCTCAAATATCTTTCTGACCAAAATCACAAATGTATGTTTGGAGGATGGTGACATAGTGTGTGTGTATGAGTGTGTGTGTGTGAGAGAGAGAGCCTGGATAATGGAAGAGAGCTAAATCTCATTGTCCAACAGTGGTAAGTTGACAAATAATGGTTAAAACTAGACAAATCAAGAATTTAAAATATCTCCATATTATTTGAAAATATGGAGATAAATATCAAATGCCAAAATAATCAGCTATAAGAACCGAAAAAGGTGCTTACTTCTGAAAAAGCTGGAGATGAAGAAGGGTTGAAACGGATCTTCCATTTTTTACTAACAAGCCTTTGGAAGTATCTAACTATTTACATGCCAAACTTCATTAAACATTAAAACGTAAATTTTTGAAAGAATAGGTAATGAGATTCTCTTTCCTGGGCTCTTCAGGTGAGAAATGTGGCATCAGACAGCAGGAGACAAACACTGACAGGAATGGTAGACAGTGGCTGAGCCACACACAAGAACCTGGGGTAGAAAATCCACAGATCCCTATTCCTAGAGTGCTCCTGAACTCTTGACTTCCTTAGGCTCCCGTTTACATGAAGCCTGATCCCATGAGAGCCTCAGATCCAGGAGAGTTCGGCTCTCTTGTCAATCTGTTTCCCTTATTTGAGCTTTGTTGAGTGAACTTCTGTTTCTTGCAGTAAGAAAATTCCTGCTAAAATAGAGCTATGAGGGGGTTCCCTGGCAATCCAGTGGTTAAGACTCAGTGCTTCCAGTGCGGGCCGCATGGGTTTGATCCCTGTTGGAGAAACTATGATCCCACATGCTGGGGGGCATGTGAGGTGAGGTGAGGTGAAGTCGCTCAGTCGTGTCCGACTCTTTGCAACCCCGTGGACTGTAACCTACTAGGCTTCTCTGCCCATGGGATTCTCCAGGCAAGAATACTGGAGTGGATTGCCATTTCCTTCTCCAGGGGATCTTCCCGACCCAGGGATTGAACCCAGGTCTCCCGCATTGGAGGCAGACACTTTAACCTCTGGGGCATGTGGAAACATTAAAAAAAAAAAAAAAAATAGAGATGCGTGTTGCTTCCAAAACTCCTGCTCTCTCCCTCCACTTCATTTGGAAGGAGAGAGTCCATTTTACTTTATGACCTCCTAAGAACTTCAGTGACGTGGCAGGTCCTTTTATTTCTGCAAAATTCCCCTCACGCCCCATTACAGTTATGTCTTGGCAAGAGGACAAAGATACTTCCTATTTGGGAATTCCTTGGTGGTCCAGTGGTTAGGACTCTGCACTTCCACTGCATGAGGATGCAGGTTCAATCCCTGGTGGAGGAACTAAGATCCCTACAAGCTGTGAACCGCAACCCCACTAAAAAAAAGAAGATACTTGCTGCTTCCTAATGTCCAATGCAAATCAGGATGATACTGTATCATCAGTGCAGCAGATTAAGGTGACATTCATGAAGGAATAAATTAGAGTAACCAAGCATCCCTGTTGGCCAGGGAGCCAGGGGTTTCCTGGGATGCAGAACTTTCAGACAGTCCCGGACATATTTTGGTAAAGTGGACAAGCTGTCTGTGAAGATACCCTGCTATACCTGCCACCAGAAGATAAATACCTTCTGCTGGTATGAATGAAGAGATAAAATATTTTTTTAATCATATACCAAGTACCTACACAGTTAAGCTTGAGATAACCCTCCATTATTTTTCAAGTCCTGTCAACCTTTGGTACCAGCCAGCCTGGAGAATGGAATGATGCCTTCCTCCAAGGTTCCCAAGGAAGCAGCCTTCCTCCAAGGTTCCCAAGCTCTAGGTCAATAACTGACTCAGGGCTGGTTACTGCCAGAGGGCATGTGACTGTGTACTGTGCTGGCTTGACTTACGTCTTTGTTCATTAAACTAAGGATTTATTTTGCTGTACAAATCAAGCAGAACCGGGACCTGCCCATCTGTCCTGTTCCTGCCAAAGCCTCACGCAGAAGCCAAAACCTCAGCTCAGTGTCTTAGGCCATTTCTTGCACCAAAAGGACCACACCTACTTGGCTTTTGCTTTTTTGTGGCCACAGCTAGGGGTGATAGTCAAAATATTTAGCAGCTGGTTACCACATGGCCACCAGCCAATTAGAATAGACACTGACTGTAGCAAGGAGACAGATTCCAGGAGGCCAACAGCTGTGCTAGGGGTTAACCATTTAGTTGCGGTATCAGAAGGCGGTCCAGGGCCTGAAGACAGGTAAATGGGGGCGGGGCACTAGGGGGCTCGAGGCAGCAATTTACAAACTGAAGGAAAGCATTTCAGTCCTTCAATAACCAGTGTGGCCACAAGCAGAATGTCAGCCAGGCCTCAGCAAAGAATAGACTGGACAGTCCATTCACTTTGCTTTTAATACCTGCCTCTCTTTGAGTCTGCCCATCTAGGCTCCACCTTTCCCAATGTTATTAGTGATTTCATTTTGGTTAACCACCCTCCTTCCATGTACCTGGCCGGGACAGCTCTTCTGGTGCCCCGCCCTGCCCATCCCCCAGCAAAGAGGCTGTACTAGGTAGTGTCTCATCAGTGGTGAATTTTTCTGATGATGAAGACGTCTTCTGATGAAGTGTGTGTGTCGGTGGGGCGGTGGATGTAGCCGTCAGCAGCTCGTTGGTGACATGCTGGCATTCCTTCTCCTTCAGTCTTGGTATTTTTTTCACCTGGGATGATGTGCCAAGAGTCCTCAGGCTCTTCAGTGTCAGCGCTACAAAGTATAATCAGCCAATCTGTGACGTGAGCAGGAAGAGAAAGAAAACGGGGCTAGAGGTGGGGAGGAGGGAACAGAGACGGAGAGAGAGAAAAAAAGGAGGCAGAGGGAGGAAGGGAGTGAAGTCATAGTCTAGCCTTCTTTATTTCTTCCATCTTCCTTGATTGTGAACCCATGGAATCCAAGTCCACATAGGCACTCCTACAACAACTCCCTAAAAAATATCTGCAATCCATTTTGCCTATGATTCCTCTTTTTCTCTGCTTGGATTTTGCACACCATCCTTGGTTTCACAGTATTTTCAAACTCCTGTGACCAGATGTTCCTCGTTATGAGGTGACTCATCACACTTGCTTGGCAATCGTGGTGAATGCAGCAGAAATTATTTGGAGGGACCCAGGAGACTGGGGAGTTCCATCCCCTCAAGATATGGCTATTCCAACTGCCAGGATTTCAGCCTTTGATAATAAAGACCTCAATTTTAACCATAGAAACCCAGCACAGTGGTGAACTTAGCAAACACTGTAATTTGGCAATTTACAGTGTCTTTTTTTTCAATGTAAAATATTTCACAGGAAAATTTTGTTGATAACATATTTGCAAATATACAAAGAATACGTATTACACATATGCATGATGCATAAAAATAAATGAGCACTGGTAAACCTGCTACTCAAGTAGAAAAGTAAAATATGACCAATATTTGCTTTAGGGAGAATACGATAAAAACCTCACCAAAATTTACTTTTCAGTGGTTTCCAATCACTGGCTAGTAGTAAAATGGTTTCCTGTTAACTGGGCCACTGAGTAGCCTTGAGTATTGTTACGGATTCTATCCAGGTACGCTGGGTCTAAAATCTGTTTCTTCCTGATTCAAATCACCTAATGCTGTGAAAAATGTCCCTACAGTCTTTACACTCCTTATTCCCTGAGAAGGTCTCTCGAGCAATGGTTTTTCACACGTCAGTGTACTTTAGGATCAGTTGGAGAGATTTGAAAAAACTTGATGCCCTGGTCCTGCCCCCAGAACAATGAAATCAGAAAATCTATGGATGCAACCCAGGTATCCACGCTTTTTCTGTCTTAGTTTCTGCTCACACGGGGTCTTTCTCTGGTTGTGTGGAGTGGGGATTACTCTTCTTGCAGTGTGGGGGCTTCTCATTGCTGTGATCTCTCTTGGAGCACAGGTTCTAGGCACACCGGCCTCAGCAGCCGTGGCTCACGGGCCTAGAACACGGGCTTCGTAGTTGTGGTGCGTGGGCTCAGTTGCTCCGTGGCATTTGAAATCTCCCAAGACCAGGGATCAAATGCATGTCCCCAGCACTGGCAGGCGGATTCTTATCCATTGTACCACCAGGGATGTCCCACCCACAAGTTTTAAAATACTTTAGGTGATTTAAAGTGCTCTAAAGGTACGGCAATAAAGTCCACCAAAGCTTTACTATCTTTTAAACAAATTTTTATTTGCACTGAGTCTTGGCAGCACTCAGGATTTCCAGTCTTTGTTGTGGCACACAGAACCTTTTGGTTGTAGGATGTGAGATCTAGTTCCCTGACCAGAGATGGAACCTGAGCCCCCTGCATTAGGAGCTCGGAGTCTTCACTACTGGACCACGAGAGAAGTCATCAACGCTTTACTTTTAATGGATAGAATATCAGAATACCAAGACTTCATGAACCGTTTTATTAATCCATGGACTTCGAACTTCCCAAATAGGGATGTAGAAATCATCTCCATCTCTCTCTCCACTGTATTGCTACAGAAGAGCCCCTACCTCTTCTGAGATTATGTTGCTTGCAACTCTACTCCTAGAAATAAACTTCTGTGTTTGTTAGGGTAGTTTGGTATTTTGTTTGCAAGAAATAGGGCTAACTTTGAGATTTTTAGGGAAAAAAAGAGTGTGTGGGTATACTCTTGGGATATAGATGGTCTTGAACTGGAAGTCTACTCAGAATCTGAGGTTGGACTGGGGACAGGTTACTGTCTTTCCTGTCATTCAGTAGACAAAGCAAACTACACACAGAGGAAACCCAGGTCAGTATGTCCTCACTGGTGAATTCTACCAATACTAAAAAGAAGATCAATACCAGTTATGCACAAGCTCTTCAAAAAAATAGAATAGGAGGGATACTTTCATTCCATGAGACCAGTATTACCCTGATACTAAAGCCAGGAAAGGGACTTCCCTGGTAGTCCAATGGTTAAGAATCCACCTTTCAATGCTGGGGTCTTGGGTTCAATCCCTGGCTGGGGAACTAAGATCCCAAATGGCAGGAGGCAACTAAGCCTGCATGCAACAACTACTGAGCTCGAAGGCCACAACTAGAGAGCGGCCTGTGCGCAACAACGAGCCTGTATGCCGCACCTGAGACCTGGTGCAGTCATAAATAAATAGATATTTAAAATAAATAGGACCAGGCGAAGACAGCAAAGAAAACTATAGACCAATGGGAACATGGACACAAAATCATCAACAAAATAGGAGCAAACTGAATCCAGAAACATATAAAAAGGATTATACAGCATGGCAAAGTGGGATTTATCTGTGGAGTGCTGGATCAGTTTAACATCCAAAAACCAATTAGTATAATACACTGTATCAGTAGGATAAAAACCCCAAACCATATGATCATCTCAATAGATTAAGAGAAAGCATTTGATAAAATCCAACACTCTTTCATGATAAAAACTCTAAACAAATAGGAATAAAGGAACCTTCTCCAATCTGATATAGGAAATCTGCAAAAACCTTACAGCTAGGATCATGCCTAGTAGTTGACAGACTGAATGCTTTCCCGTTAATGTTGGGAACAAGACAAAGATGGCCTGTCTTACCCCCTTTTGTTAAACATTATACTGGAGGTCTATCCAGAGCTATCGGGCAAGAAAGTGAAATAAAAGTCATCTAGATTAGAAAGTAAGAAGTAAAACTATCTCTTTTCACAGATGGCATGATCTTGCATATGAACAGTCCTTAAGAATCCACTAAAAACCTATTAGAACTAATGAATGAGTTTGACAAAGTTGCAAGACACAAGGCCAATAAACGGAAATCAATTGTATTTCTATACATTAGCAATGAATAATCTGAAAGTGAAATTAAGAAAATAACTCAATTTGTGACAGCATCAAAAATAACAAAATACTTCAGAATAAATTTTTTAAAAAGAAATGTAAAACACATACTCTGAAACTTACAAAACATTGCTGAAAGAAATTTTAAAAAGAATGAACTAAGTAGAAAGCCATGGAAGACTTAATCTTAGGATGGCAATACTACCCAAATTGATCTTCAGATTCAGTGCAATCCTTATCAAAATTCCAGGTGACTTCTTTGTGGAATTTGACAACCTGATTCTAAAAATTCATATGGAGGGACTTTCCTGGTGGTCCAGTGATTAAGATTCCGAGCTTCCAGTGCATGGGTTTCAAGTTCTATCCCTGGTCAGGAAACTAAGATCTTGAATGCCATGTGACACGGGCATAAATAAGTAAAATAAAATAAAATTCGTATGGAAATTCAAGGAACTCAGAGACCCAAAACAATGCAATATAGTACTGACATAAGAATTAGACATATAGTTCAATGAAATAGAATCAAAAGTCCAGACATAAATGCTATATTTATGGTAAATTGATTTTGACAAGAAAATCATATGGGGCCAAGAAAACTATATGGGGAAAGAATAGCCTTTTCAACAAACACTAATGGGACAACTGAATAACTACATGCAAAAGAATGAAGTTGGACTCCTAATTTATACCAAACACAAAAATTAATTTGAAATGATCCAAAGACCAAAATGTAAAAGCTAAAGCTGTAAAACTCTTAGAAGAAAATATAGGCATAATTCTTTGTGACCTTATATTTGGCAAAGGTTTCTTAGATATGACACCGCAAGCATAGATAACCAAAGAAAAAATAAACGAGTTAGACTTCACCAAAATTAAAAACATCTGTGTTTCAAAGGACATCATCAAGCAAAAAGACAACACACAGACTAGAAGGAGGGAACATTTTTACAAATCATATATTTTACAAAGGATGAAAGAGTTGTATCTAGATCATATAAAGAACTATTACAATGCAATGTTAATAAGACAAATAACCTAATTAAAAATGGGCGAAGGGGAACTTCCCTGGTGGTCCGGTGGCTAAGACTCTGCAGTCCCAATGCAGAAGTTAAACCCCTGGTCAGGGAGCTAGATCCCACATTCCCCAGCTGAGAGTTTGCATTTCAAAACCAATGATCCTGCATGCCAAAACAAAGATCGAAGATCCCATGTGCCACAGTCAAATAAGTAAATATTTTTTAAATGGGCAAAGGATCTGAAGATAGTTCTTCAGCGAAGATAGAACAATGGCCAACAAGCACATGAAAAGATGCTCAACATCATTAGTCATTAGAGAAATGCAATTTAAAACTGCAAATCAATGAGATCCCATTTTATACCCAATAGGATGGCTATAGTTAAAAAAAGAAGCAGCAGCAGCAGCATTGGTGAGGATGTAGAGAAACCGGAACTCTTGTGCACTGCTGATGGTAATGTAAAATGCTTTGTGAAAGAGTCTGGAGGTTAGTCAAAGAGTTAGGACTCAACAGTTCCACTTTTAGGTGTATACGAGTGAGAACTGAAAACATATGTTCACACAAAAACTTGTACGTGAATGTTTGCAGCAGATTTATGCATTAATAATCAAAAAGTGGAAACAATCCAGATGTCCATTAACTGATGAATGGATAACAAAATGTGGGACAGCCATACAGTGAAATATTATTTGACAGTAAAAAGGAATGAGTACTGATATATGGAAACCCTTGAAAACATTATTCTAAGTGAAAAAATCCAGACACAAAAAAGACTGATCTCATTTATACGATGTGTCAGAATAGACAAGTCAACAGAGAGAGAAAGGAAATTGTGCAGAGAGAGAAAGGAAAAGTGGCTGTGCAGGACTGGGAGGGGATGAGGGCATTGAGGAATGACAGATAAAGGGTATGGGGTCACTTTGGGGGATTATAAAAATGTTATAAAACAGACTGTGGTGATGGTTCATGAATACACTAAAAACCACTGAAATGTATACCTACAAAAATAAATGGAACAAGGCTGCTTTCCTTTAGCAGTTGGTAACAATGTAACTGGAAGGCATCACGAAGACTTACAACCTGCCCTAGACAAGGGGCTGAGACGGGGAGGGCTGAGCTCTCTGTTGTTCAGTTACTAAGCTGTGTCAGACTCTTTGTGACCCCACGGACTGCCGCTCGCTGGGCTCCTTTGTCCTTCACTATCTCAGAGTTTGCTCAGATTCATGTCCATTGAGTCAGTGATGCTATCTA
Source organism: Oreotragus oreotragus (assembly GCA_006410675.1). Taxonomy (NCBI): domain Eukaryota; kingdom Metazoa; phylum Chordata; class Mammalia; order Artiodactyla; family Bovidae; genus Oreotragus; species Oreotragus oreotragus. The sequence continues at coordinate 65,971 of SJYX01010945.1, forward strand.
ACCATCTCATCCTCTGCCGCTGCCTTCTCCTTTGGCCTTCAATCTTTCCCAGCATCAGGGTCTTTTCCAGTGAGCTGGGTCTTCACATCAGGTGGCCAAAGTACTGGAGCTTCAGCTTCAGCATCAGTCCTTCCAGTGAATAGTCAGGGTTTGATTTCCTTTAGAGTTGACTGGTTTGATCTTCTTGCAGTCCAAAAGACTCTAAAGAATCTTCTCCAACACCAGAATTTGAAAGCATCAGTTCTTTGGCACTCAGCCTTCTTTCTGATCCAACTCTCACACATGTACATGACTACTGAAAAAAAACCATAGCTTTCACTATACAGCTGAGGCAGTGGCAAGGGACATGCTACAGTCACGTGGTGATTTGATGAAGAAGAAGGAGAGGTGATTTGATGAAGAAGGAAGAAAAAGGAGAGATCCAATATGAATCTCCTCACCTTCCACATTCGATTAGTTACCATGTCCTGTTAGCTCCTGAGAGCGCTGTCTCCCTGTTGCCTCTCTCTCCCCTGCAACAGACTGAATGTTGTGTCCCCACGATGTTCATACATTGAAATCCTAAACCCCAGTGTGATGGCACTTGGAGATAGGGCCTTTGGGAAGTGGGCCTTTTTGGCAGAGCCCTCATGAATGTGATAGTTTCCTTATAAGAGAGACCCTAGGGACTTCCCGGGGATACAGTGGCTAAGACTGCACTCCCAATGCAGGGGGGTTTGATCCCTGGTCAGAGAACTAGGTCCCACATGCCACAGCTAAGAGTTTGCATGCTGCAGTTAAGACCCGGCATGGCCAAATAAATAAATAAAAATAGTTTTAAAAGGCACAACCTAAAAGTTGAGAATTATATATATATATGGAGAAGGCTTCCCTGGTGGTTCAGGGTTGAAGAATCCACCTTGCAATGCAATAGACACTGGTTCAATCCCTGGCCTAGGAAGATCCCACGTGCCTTGGTGCAACCAAGTCCGTGCACCGTTAATTACCAAGCCCACGTGCCTAGAGCCTGTGCTCCGCAACCAGTGAAGCCACCACAATGAGAAGCCTGCACACCACAAGGAGTAGCTCCCACTCACCACAACTAGAGAAAGCCCGAGTGCAGCAACGAAGACCCCACCACAGCCAGAAAATTAGATAAATAAATAAATCTTTTAAGGAAAGAGAGAGCGAGCGCGCGACCCCGGAGAGCTCCCTGCCCCATTGGTGAGGACGCGGTGAGAAGACAGCAGTCTGTGAATCGGGAAGCAGACCCTCACCTGACGCTGAATCTGCCAGCCCTTGACCTTGGGTTTCCAGTCTCCTGAAGTGTGGTGGATAAACATCTGTAGTCTATAAGCTCCCCTGTCTATGGGATTCTGTTAAAAGAGACAGACTAAGACATCCCCCCAAGTACATCTTCTAAACCAGAGTTTCTTTCCTAAAACTCAGCTCTAATTGTATCACTTTCTCAAAATCTTTCAAGTAATCTGTACCCAGTGTATCTCACACAGCTCTCCCACAACCTCCCCTCCCCAACTGTGCACAAGTGCGCACGCATGCACGCGCGCACACACACACGTCTTTCATTAGAACCACAGGGAACCACGTGACTTCTCTGATGTTGCTCCATTTCCCTCCTTCGCTCACCCTGTTCCCTCAAGTAGGAATGTTCTTTTGCCTCCACATCTACAACAAGGGTTGAATTTTTTTCCATTCCTCAAGGCCTGATTGTAATTCCACCACCTTCTTGTCACCTTTCTTTTTAAAACTTTTTCATTTTACTCCCCACTCTTGGAGCACACCATCTGGTAGAGGAGATAAATGAGACAATTGAGCTCTCTATTGCCAGGCGATAAGCCTCTGGCTGCGTACACGGTGTCCTGGGAGAACAGGGAAGGAGGGCAGGAACTGTTCAGTTGGTTGAAAGATTGAAAATTCCCCCTCGAGTTGACTTCCCAGTCTCGGTGAGGAGGCGCTGAGGTAATGCTAATGGACACCTTGTCTCTGGCTTGCTGTTTTCTTAAGACTAAGGGCTATGTTTTGGTCTATTGAAGAATAGTTGGTTCACAGTGCTGTGCCGCTTTCTGCTGTGCAGCAAAGTTACTCAGTTATACACCTATATGCATTCTTCTTTTATGTATTCTTTTTTCTCCACGATGGTTTATCCCAAGAGATTGGGTATAGTTCCCCGTGCTATACAGTAGGACCTTGTTGTTTATCCATTCTAAACGTAGTAGTCTGTATCTACCCCGTCCATCCCTCTCCTTCCCTCTTGACAGCCACAAGTNCACCTATATGCATTCTTCTTTTATGTATTCTTTTTTCTCCACGATGGTTTATCCCAAGAGATTGGGTATAGTTCCCCGTGCTATACAGTAGGACCTTATTGTTTATCCATTCTAAACGTAGTAGTCTGTATCTACCCCGTCCATCCCTCTCCTTCCCTCTTGACAGCCACAAGTCTGATCTCTGTGTGAGTCTGTTTCTGTTTTATAGATAGGTTCATTGGTACCACATTTTAGATTCCACATGTAAGTGATATCATATGATGCTGGTCTTTCTCTTTCTGACTTACTTCACTTGGTAGGATAATCTCTGTAAGGGCTGTGTTTTTAACTTCTGTACCGACACCATCTGGTGGGGGTCCTAGTCTACTGGTGACAGTAAGTCTTTACAGAAGGCTGAAAGAAGGAGAAGAGTTGTCTAACTCACCTCAGAGAGGGGGCAGGAAGTACTTCCTAGGAGAGGTAACACATGAGTTGGACCCTGGAATGTGGATGGAGATGAGCCACCGAGGTTAGGGGAGGAAGGGGGCTCCCCAGAAGCGTGACAACGGCTGGAGGTAAGAGAAACCCATCCCGTCGGGGAGTTGGAAGAAGGCCAGCAGCCCTGAACCAGAGGTAAACTGGCTTCAGATTTTCTTCAAGATTTTGAGAAAGAAAATGACACAATTAGATCTGAGTTTTGAGAAGGAAACTATGGTGGCTGCTTAGAAGATGGATTGAATGGGAGGTGGCCTGGTTTGTTATGCTGTTATTAATATAACAGAATATCTGGGACTGGGGAGGCTTATGAACAACAGACATTTATTTCTCACAGTTCTAGACCGGAGATTTTGGGAGAGAAGTCAGGGAGAGCGCTGAGAGCTGAAAAGGGCCAGATCACAAGGGCTGTGAATGCCCTGTCTTGTTGATGAATTTGATGCAAAAAACAGTGAGGAGCTGCTCAAGAATTTTATGAGAGAAGTTTGGATGCCTGTGATGTTAAGGAGATAGAATCTAAAATCATCTATGCCAACTATTTGGATGACTCTCCCTTCTTAAAATTTCAATTCAGTTTGGTTTCGAAAAATAGGCAGTGCAGTCACACCATTTAAAATACAAAAAGTGCTGAGACTATATTGCAAAAAGCATCTCTTCCCAACCCTCATTTTCAGACTCTGGTCTCCAGCTTTGTCTCCAGCTTTCTTCTCTGGGGGAACCAAGTGCTCCGGTGTTCCCCGGGCCATTGCAGGCCTAGGTCTGACTTGTGGCCCACTGCTTTCGCAACTTGCCTTTTGCAGTTAACAGTATATCTTGGAAATCATTCCATATCAGTTCTTAAGGTACCTCTTAATTGCTATTCTTGGCTATCTAGTATTCCATTGTGTGGCTATTTCATAATTTGTTTACATTTTTCACAGGTGCAAATGTATTGGGGGAGCTGATTTTAGGGATCTGTCCTTAACACCAAAAGTTTTCACAGGTCCCCATGAAGAAGACTGTTAATATTACCAAAGACGCCCTGAATTCAGGAATGCTTCAAGGTGAATTTGTACTTTAGCATGTTATTAACATGTTATTGAAACTGTGTAAATGAAACATATCATTTATCCAGTCCATAGGCAGTACTCAGTGTTCATATGGATCCAAATACCCACCCTATACTAATTATTTCCCCCTGGGTCCCTGCCCCCTCATTATAAGATTTAGTGTCTGAGTGGTCTGAGGAGGGCGGGGAGCAGAGGTAGGAATGCTGGATGGTGCCTGGGTTTCTGATGTCCTTCACTGGAATGATGATACCAGGGGAGCAGCAGGTTTAGGAAAGAGACAGGCATATGGTTTGGGCGTGTTGAGTTTACTGTGTCTCTGGAACATGTGTGCTGTATTTTAAGCTCTATAGCATTGTACTGCTGTGTGTGTGGAGAAGGCAATGGCACCCCACTCCAGTACTCTTGCCTGGAAAATCCCATGGATGGAGGAGCCTGGTGGGCTGTACTCCATGGGGTCGCGAAGAGTCGAATACAACTGAGCAACTTCACTTTCACTTTTCACTCTCATGCATTGGAGAAGGAAATGGCAGCCCACTCCAGTGTTCTTGCCTGGAGAATCTCAGGGACGGGGGAGCCTGGTGGGCTGCTGTCTATGGGGTAGCACAGAGTCGGACATGACTGAAGCGGCTTAGCAGCAGCAGCAGCAGCTATGTGTGTGTGTGTGTGCGTGCGCATGCTCTCAGCTGCTCAGTTGTGTTCAGCTCTTTGTGACCCCATGGACAGTAGGCCGCCAGGCTTCTCTGTCCATGGAATTCTCCAGGCAGGAATACTGGAGCAGATAGCTATTCCCTTCTCCAGAGGATCTTCCAGACCAAGAGATTGGACCTGCGCCTCCTGTGTCTCCTGCATTGGTAAGTGGATTCTTGATCACTGCGCCACCTGGGAAGCCCTATTGTACTGCTATCCCACCCTAAACCTTGAAATGTCCTAACCAAGCCTGAGGGATTTGCTAGGAGAGTGTTGAGGGCCTTTGCAGGAGATCAGGCACCCTGGACCATTACATCCAAGTTTGTTGAGCCCATTCTCAGAAGCCAGAGAAGGTCCAACTGTTCCGTTGTCTGGGGGATTAAATTCTCTGATATCCAAGCAATTGCTAAATTTCTTTTGAGTGCTCCTTTGGTGCCAGGCCCTGTGTCACAGGCTGTTATGAGGGTGTCTACAGCAAAACATGTTATTATTATGTAATGCACAGTGGTTGTGGTGGTTCTAAAATATGTCCACATATTCTATGATTCTCCTTCCTCAAAAAAACAAAATCTAATTCCCCTCACCTTTAATGTTTGCTAGGCTTAGGGATTTACTTCTGACAAATAGAATGTGATGGAGCACTAGTGTGTGACCTCTGAGGGTGGGTCATAAAGGACTCTGCGTTTCAACTTTGCTGTCTTTTGGATCGCCCATGCTGGGGGATGCCAGCTGCCCTATCCTGGGGCCATCCAAACAGCCTGCCGAGAGGCCTACATGGGGAGGATATGAGACCTCTGCCAAGAGCCAGCACCAACTCGTCTGCCATGGGCATGCTGCTGCTGCTGCTGCTGCTAAGTCGCTTCAGTCGTGTCCGACTCTGTGCGACCCCATAGATGGCAGCCCACTAGGCTCCCCCATCCCTGGGATTCTCCAGGCAAGAACACTGGAGTGGGTTGCCATTTCCTTCTTCAGTGCATGAAAGTGAAAAGTGAAAGTGAAGTCGCTCAGTCGTGTCCGACTCTTCGCGACCCCATGGACTACAGCCTACCAGGCTATTCCATCCATGGGATTTTCCAGGCAAGAGCACTGGAGTGGGGTGCCATTGCCTTCTCCGGCCATGGGCGGAGAATGCCCTGGAAAAAGAGTCCTCCAGCCTCAGTCCAGCCAGCAAGTGGCTTCAGCCCTCCAAGCTTCCAGTCTTCCAGCTGAGGCCCCAAGCATCGTGGAGCAGAGACAGTCCATGTCCTCGGTTCCTGACCCGCAGACCTGGGAGATAATAAGTTATCATTGTTGTTTCAAGCCACTGTGTTTTGAGGTAATTTGTTAGAGCTCGTGCCGTGATGGCCGATGAACATAGAGCATGAAGAGAACACAGAGAATGGGGCATTAGCTCAGCGAGAGAGGTCAAAGAGGCTTTCTGAAGGAAAGGAAATTTACTGGGTCTTGGAGGGTGCCTAAGAATTGTCTAAGGTGATTGGAAGAGTATTCCAGGCATGGGGGACAAGACAGGTAAAGGCCACTGAGGCTTTAAAGAGCGTGGAGTGTGGGAATGAGCTGCATATATAACTTACCCTTTCAAATAGGGTCCCAGACAGATGGACTTGATACCAGCTCTGCTCTAGAATAACTATATTTGTTACGTGTTTCTTATTGGCAAATATACTTAGCATTCAGTGGGGGGTGGGGTCTGACTTTTTAATCCATTGACCTTCATAAAAGGAATTTCTGAAGTTCAAGAGTCTCAGAATACACACAGTTTGATATGATTTTTTTATCTTCTTTTTTAAATTTTAGTTTACTTTTTGGTTGCACCACGGGGAATATGGGATGTTAGTTCCCTGACTAGGGGTCGCAATTGTGCCCCTTGCATTGGAAACTTGGAGTCTTAACCATTGAACTGCCAGGGAAGTTCTGACATAATTTTTTTTTTTAACCATTGGAATACTCCTTTTTCTCAAAAGTGGTTTCTGAACATAGATAGGCATCAGAAACATGTGGGAACTTAAAAAAAAAATCAGACTTCTGGGCCTCAACCCAGAACTGCTAAATCTTATCTGAGAAGGGTTCAGGATTTAATCCAAACTTCTCACTTTACAGATAAGGACAAAAGACACAAGGGACAGAGTTGAGACTCGAATGCCGGCTTTCTCATTTGGTTGTGATTTTAAAAAATATCTATTTATTTATGACCACATTGGGTCTTCGTTGCCGTGTGGGCTCTTTTCTCTAGCTGTGGCGGGCGGGGGCTGCGCTTCTTGTTGCGGTGTGCTGGCTTCTCGTTGCAGCGGCTCCTCTTGTTGCAGAGCACGGGCCCTAGGGCGTGTGGTCTGCAGTAGCTGGGGAACGTGGGCTCGGCAGTTTCGGCTCCCGGGCTCTAGGGCACTGGCTCAGTAGCTGTCGCACACAGGCTCACTTGCTCCACAGCATGTGGGATCTTCCCGGGGACTGTTTTCAGGCAAGATCACTGGAGCAGGTTTCCATTTCCTCCTCCAGGGGATATTCCTGGCCCAGGGATCGAACCTGTGTCTCCTGCGTTGGCTGGCAGATCCTTTACCGCTGAGCCAGCGGGGAAGCCTGGTTGTGGCCTTGCTGCTGTGGTCCTCTTCTACCACCAGAGTTTTCTTCTTTCTCAGCATCATGGCCAATCCTGGCTGTTTGATGATTAAATATTATGTGAGTGTCAGAGGTCTAGCCCACGAGGTAGATCTTGATCTTCACATTCCACCTCTCCATGGTCCATGACAAAAAAAAAAAAAAGAAATTAATATACTATCGCATTTTTATGTTTCTTACGTTAAAATTGTTTTTTTCCCTGGTAAGCGGTTAGGACTCTGTGTTTCCACTCCATGGGTTTGACCACTGGCGGGGGGACTAAGATCCCACATGCTGTGTGGCACAGGCAAAAAAAAATCTTGCCCTAGATTTTGCTCTTCCTCTCACCCACATACATTTTAAAAAATGAGGGAGTTTCCTGGTGGTCCAGTGGTTAAGACTCTGAGCTCTCACTGTGGCAGACCCAGGTTCAGTCCCTGATCTGGGCACTAAGATCCCACCAGCCTTGCATCATGGCCAAAAAAGAAACTGAGGGAAGTGTACAGTTCAGTGGTTTCTAGCATAATCACATAAATGGATTCGTACAACATGTAACCTTTTGGTGTCTGGTTTCTTTCACTTGGCACCATGGTTTCAAGGTTCATCCTTGTTGTAAGTGTCAGTAGTTCATTTATATGGCTGAACACCATTTCACTAAATTACATTTTGTGTATCCACTCGTCTGCTCATGAATATCTGAATAGTTGATACTTTTTAGCTATTATGAATAATGCTGCGATGAACATTCATATTATATTCATTTTGGTGTGGACATATGTTTATTTATTTTTATTTTTTATTGGATTATGGGAACTTTGTTCCCCAACCAGGGATCGAACCCCGGCCCTCCGAAATGAAAGCACAGAGTCTTAACCACTGAACCACCAGGGGATTCCCTGGACATATGTCTATAATTCTCTTCGGCGTATGCCTGGGAGTGGAATTGCTAGGTCGTTTGGTAACTTAGTTGAACTTTTTGAGGAACTGTTACTGTTTTCCATAATCACATATATTTTTACACTGAGGAAATAACACTTCTTTTTTAAAAAATGGAAAGTCACTTACCCACAAGGGGGAAAATAATCAGAAATAATATCATCAGAAGGACCACAATTTAGAGACGAGGTATGAAGGTCCATTGACATTTACCTCTTCTCCTTCCTGAAACACCACTGAAATGACAGTTTAAGTTTTTCTTTTACGATACAAACCCTCGTGGATAAAGAGGAGGAAAAGGAGAAAAACAATAACAAAATGTTTTGAAGCTGAAAAGCCGATGGACCATGGCAAGTGCCTCATAGCAGACCAAAGACAGCCAAGACCTAGGCAAGCAGTGGGGGGTCTCAGTAGAAAGCTGGCTGGTGCCACAGATCCCAGAAAGGCTCAGATGTTAGAGAGACCATGTATCCCTGAAAATGGTAGGCAGTGAAATGGGGTTGAACAAAGAGATCAGGCAACAGTTTATGAAAAATTTTGTACACCCATGTTCATAGCAGTGTTATTCACAAGTATTAGCAGTATTATTCCACCAAAAGGTGGAAGCAACCCAAATATTCATTGGCAGATAATGCATAAACAAAATGTGGTACTTATAGGCACTGGAATATTTTCAGCCTTAAAAAGGAAGGAAATTATGGCACCTGCTACAACGTGGACATATTAAGGGAAATGTGCCAGCCACAAAAGGGCAGACACTGTGTGATTCCACTTTGCTGAGGCACTTCAAAGTCTCAGATGGAGATGGGAAGTAGGATGGTGCGAGGCAGGGGCTGCGGGGAGGAGGAATCGGGAGTCAACAGGGGCAGAGTGTGAGTTTTGCAAGGTGAAGGGTTCTGGAGATGGGCTGCACAACAGTGTGAATGGATCTGACACTAGTGAACTGTATGCTGGTTAAGATGATTCATTTTATGTTAAGGGTATTTTGCCACAGTTAAAGTTGATAAAGAAACAGATTCCTTAGTTCCCCTTCCTCATCCTGAGCAAGATGACTGTCCCTCCACCAATCCAGGCTGAAGATGTGATGCTGACTGTCTGGAGAGGTATAGCAAGAGGAAGTCTGAGCCAAAGGGTGTAACACAGCTGAGGGTAGGGGATTTAACAGGGCAAGGGAGACCTCCAGGCGGCCCTCTCCCTTCATTTGCCTTTTTTAGTGTTGGAAGCTAAGACTATGACACCCACACCCTCACGGATGACTGGTGGAGTCCTCTCTGGATTCCAGGGCTTTCCTGGTGGCTCAGATGGTTAAACAAAAATTTGCCTGTGATGCAGGAGACCTGAGTTCGCTTCCTGGGTCAGGAAGATCCCCTGGGGAAGGGAATGGCTACCCACTCTAATATTCTTAGTTGGAGAATTCCATGGACAGAGGAGCCTCCGACAGGACTGAGTGACTAACACTTTCACTTTATTTTTTTTCTGGATTAACTGACTGGCTTAAGAGAAAGATCTTTGGATACTGACATATAAACGGAGACCTAAAAGGTCATACCAACCTTTGACCATAAAAGATAGGATCCAAAGCAACAAAGAGAAAAAAAAAAAAATTTACTTTGGGAGAGGTAGAAGCAGAAGAAAATCTTAGAGAAAAAATTTATATTGTTGGATAAATAAGATTGATATTTCATCCTTGAAATAAATACAAAAGGCCATGTTAAAAAAAACATTCAGAGAACCCCCTTTTGGGGGCTCTTAAAAATTAAAACTATGGTATTGAAAATGAAAAATTCAGCAGAAAGGTTGGAAAGTAGGTGGAAAAAAATCTGTAGAACAAATGACAAGCGAAGTGAAAGTCGCTTAGTCGGGTCCAACCCTTTGCGACCCCGTGGGCTATACAGTCCGTGGAACTCTCCAGGCCAGAAAACGAGTGGGCAGCCTTTCCCTTCTCCAGGGGATCTTCCCAACCCAGGGGAAGAACCCAGGCCTCCCACATTGCAGGCGGATTCTTTACCAGCTGACCCACGAGGGAAGCCTTATGAATAACAAAGACACACACACACAATAAGTAAATTCAAGGATCCATTTAGGAGACTGATCCAACATCAAACAATGAGACAGGAAGAAAGTATGAAAATGAAACAAGCCTCTAGAAAAATTGACAGGATTGAAGAAACTAAATTTCTAAGTAGGAATGTCCCAAGTGTGATTTGATACACTGAATTAAAATTAACTTATATGAAGACAGTCTTGAAATTTCAGAATGCAGAAGCCAAAGCTAAGATCCTGCAAGTTTATAGAAAGAAAAGGAAATCAGAATGACTTCAGACTTTTCAACAACTTTACTGAAAACTAGAAGACAATAATAAAGCAATGACTTCAAAATTTGGAGGAGATAGGCTTACATCAAATCATTATGTTGTACACCTGAAACTAACGCAATGTTGTATGTCAGTTACAACACAATTTTTAAAAAAGCAGTCTTTCCATGGAAAAGTGTGATATTAATACATCTTATTGAAAAACTATTATTTAAAAAGACTGATTATGAAATTTTTTTAAATTCTGAGAAAAGATGGTTGCAAACCTAGAATTCTGTACTTTGCCAAACCATCAGTCCTGTTAGGGTAAAAGACATTTTCAGGTATGCAGAGTTGCTGAAGCGTGTGTGCTCAGTCATGTCTGATTCTGTGACCCCATGGACTATAGATCACCAGGCTCTTCTGTCCATGGAATTCTCCAGGCAAGAGTACTGGAGTGGGTTGTCATTTCCTTCTCCAGGGGATCTTCCCAACTCAGGGATCGAACCCAAGTCTCTTGCACGTCCTACATTGGCAGGCAGATTCTTTACCACTGTGCCACCTGGGAAGCCCTCAGGTANGGCAAGAGTACTGGAGTGGGTTGTCATTTCCTTCTCCAGGGGATCTTCCCAACTCAGGGATCGAACCCAAGTCTCTTGCACGTCCTACATTGGCAGGCAGATTCTTTACCACTGTGCCACCTGGGAAGCCCTCAGGTATGTGAAGCTGCAGAAAAATTATCTTCCTGGCACACTTTCCCAGGGAGCTGTTGGAGGAGAGGCTCCAATAAAAGGAGGAAATAATCCAAAGGAGAGGAGACACAGGACTCAGGGACAGGAGGAGGGGAGAGAGGTGAAAGGTGTCCCGGAAGAAGCTGTGTCCCAGCCTACAGCAGGCCACCTAGAGTGTGACTGACAGGCTGCAGGACAGATGGCCCCAATTCAATTAGGCTGATCCATTACCTTCAGGGATTGATTTTGTGATTGGTAGCTGGAAAACTAGACAAACAAAACCTTGTTAATTTGACAATTAACTCCAAGAAAGAAAATATAATCATAGTCCTATCAATGGGCTCAGCTGTAAATAATATTTGTATAATAATAATGTTATAAACGGGGCTTCCCAAGTGGCTCAGACAGTAAAGAATCAGCCTACAATGCAGGAAACCCGGGCTTGATCCCTGGATCAGGAAGAAGGGAATGGCAACCCCCTCTAGTATTCTTGCCTGGAGCCTGAGGGGCTATAGTCTATGGGGTCACAAAGAGTCAGACATAACTGAGCCATTAACACAATGTTATAAACACTGAATTCTGCTCTGACCAAACATTAGGATATAATTTTTTTTAGGGAGAATAGGGAAAGGGGAAGAGGTGTGTGTGTGTGTGTGTATTGAGGCTTAAGAGTTAAATTCTCATTTTCTGTTTTAAGTACCTAAAACTGAACAAAATCAAGAAAAAGAGGCACAAGCATGCTGTTTAGGAACAGGAGGTACATACCAGAAGGATCGACCAAAAGACTTGAAAATGACTGAATCTGAGACGCGGGTCGAGAGTATAATGAGGTCGGATTGCTTTTCTTTCAGGATTAGTCTTCAAGTGTTTGATTTTTAAAATGATGTCTATGTCTAACTTGATAAAAATAAAACATTAATTAAATCGAAGGCCAAGGGCAGGAGCAATGAAAGAGATTTAGATGAGGCCATAGAACATTTTGTCCTTTTGCATTTTAATTTAGGGACAGGGCATGTCAAACTATATAATGTGTGCAACTCATAATAAAAGATACAGTTAAGATTTATATGGGACCAATTATAGAGCAAAGACGAGGAGAGACAGATGATGAGAGAGAGAGAGGGAGTGATAGAGAAATAAAGAAAGAACAGGAGGGAGAGAGAGAAATGGATCCTAAGACACGGAAAGACAGGGACACAGAAAGATACACCAGGATGCACATAACGCAAGCGAGACACGTGAAACGATCCAACAGGAAGAAACCCACAAGAGCACTGCTGGAGTGTACACCCCAATGCGCACACACCCAAGTAAGGACAGAAACCCAAGTCTTCGTAGTAACATCTCGAATTTAAATTAAATGACACAGAATTGGATTATTCGGAGGAGGCAATGGCAACCCACTCCAGTACTCTTGCCTGGAAAAATCCCATGGACGGAGGAGCCTAGTGGGCTGCCGTCTATAGAGTCGCACAGAGTCGGACACGACTGAAGCAACTTAGCAGCAGCAGTTGGATTATTACCACTAAACATCACTTCTACCACCATGAAACTGACCCTCCTCTGCTTTCAAGACTCAGCTGAAGACTCTTCCTCTTACGAGCCTTCCTGGCCGCACCATTCTGGAGCCATTGTTCTGGCTCCTCAATTTCTAGAGAACAAAAGTCTTGTCTTACCACTTATTTAGGGGGAAAATTACAAATGGCCTGGTGACATTCTAACATAGCTGTGTTGAGCGGTTGCCATTTCCCTTTTGAGGCCATTTAGCTTTCCAGTGTTCATGTGTTCCCCTTCAACTTGGTTATAAGCATGTGGTGGACAGAGGGACCAAACCTTCCTCGCTGAAGAAACTGCCACCAGCCCAGCTCCCGGGGAGGCTTTGGATCTGAATTTCTTCTCTGCCATTTACTTGCTGTGTGACTTTGAGCAGGTTGCTTATCTCTGTGTCAGGGTCCTAGTCTGTAAAGTAGAGCTGGTATAGGGTTGAATTATATGAAATTCCCAAGATTGTACCGGGGCTTCCCTTGTGGCGCAGAGGTTAAAGCGTCTTCCTGCAGTGTGGGAGACCTGGGTTCAGTCCCTGGGTCGGGAAGATCCCCTGGAGAAGGAAATGGCAATCCCCTCCAGTATTCTTGCCTGGAGAATCCCATGGACGGAGGAGTTTGGTGGGCTACAGTCCACGGGTCGCAAAGAGTCAGACACAACTGAGTGACTTCACTTTCAAGATTGTACCATATGTGACCAACAAAAATGGCAGTTGTACATGGTTCAACCCAATAAAACCACAGCTGCTGAGGTGGCATGCAGATTAAACACAGTGCCTGATGAATTGCAAGCAAGCACCGTCCTGCTGCAAGAAAAGTGGCCTGGTAGTCAGCCACTCAGACCTCGGGGAGCAAAAGCAACAGCCTTGGAATGCAGAGCAACCAAGTAGAAAGGGCAAGAGCCTGGCCCCTGATACCCTGGAGCCTCCAGATATGCTCCAGGTTGCTTATGTCTAGATGCTTGTATGAGCCAGAAATAGCCTCCCATTTCAGTATAACCGCTGTTGTTTGGATTTGTTTTGAAGTAGTTAAAAAGACATCCTTATGAATAAAGGGCACATGTGAGAGAGAAAGGATGCAGGAATTTCTGCCTCCTCAGACTGGAAGTGATGCCGTGGAGCCAGGCAGCCTAAGACATGGCAGGTGGTTTGCGGGGAGGATAACAAGTGCAGGAAACTGACCTGTTCTTCTGGAGCCAGGAGAGAGGTTGGAAATACTAGCCTGGGAACCACATGTGCATATATGATTATTATAACCTTCAAAAAGGTATGATCATTCTGGAAGGACACATAAGTGGAGAAAAAAAAGGAGTCGATTAGCCACGTATATCATGAAACGCTGAGAATCAAATGATCATGATAATTATGACCACTGCTGAAGCACTTCACTATGAGCCAGGCAGGCTCTGAGCTAAATGCTTCAAGTGTGTCAGTTTAATCCTCAGGATAGCCCCTTTGGTGGATATCATTAATCCAATTTTACTGAAGAGAAAACAGGCTTGGTGGATGACAGAGCTGGGATTTGAACCATTGGGGCAGGCCTCTTTCGAAGCAGTGATTGAGGGCGGCAAGGTTGGGTGGGCAGCCTCCTACTCTTTTCTTGGGAAGGAGGTAGATAATCCCCACACTGACCCCAGAAGGGAATTCTAGAAGTTGACTCTCCTTCCCACTCCGGGTGTATGGCTTTGCCCTGGTACAAAGTTCCTACTAGGAGCTGTCTTGTTTCTCTTGTCTTGGGACCTGGTAGGTGGGAAAAGTGAAAGTCGCTCAATCGTGTCTGACTCTTTGCAACCCCCATGGACTATACAGTCTGTGGAATTCTTTAGGCCAGAATACTGGAGTGAGTAGCCTTTCCCTTCTCCAGGGGATCCTCCCAACCCAGGGATCAAACCCATGTCTTCCACATTGCAGGCAGATTCTTTACCACCTGAGCTAGGTGGAAAAAAGAAGAAAAACGAAGGAGAGGAGAACTTTTCCCTGCAGACCTTGCCACTCACCCAGCCCCCACCTCAAAATAAAGCAGGGCGGCATCCTCCAGTTTTCAGATTTCCTTATCTCTAAGAAGACCAACCATGACAATTTCATGACCCAAATGCAAGGATGCATTTTTTGGTTATTAAATGAGCCAAGTGATTTCAGATCTGAATGGGCAGTGAAATAAGTAATATATGTATATTTAAAATTTTCCCTCTGTTTCTAATTTTCCCGGAAAGTCTCCCTCATGACTCTGAAATCTCTGGAATGTGTACATCTCGCCATTCCACCCATCCCTGGGCTTTAAGGCAGGAATGTCAAACACAATCAGCATAAGGTCACCACTTGGTCAGTGGAAATTTTTGAAATGGTGGTGACACCATCTCTGGTGCCTCCAGCCTGCTATTTCTGGCTGCCAGCCATTTTTGGTGGCAAAAGACTGCCCTGGGGTGGTGGCAGAGGCCAATGGGTGGCCTGGATGAGTCCCCAGGCAACAGGCTCCTCACTTCATCCTGAGGGCAATTCAGAGATGGCAGAGGAGCAATGGAAGCTGGACCCTCCGGATGGGCTGCCCCTCTGAGGTGCATCTATTGAGGCACCTGAGTGTGACTATCAAGAGGCTCTAACTCTTTGTGCCTAAAACGGTAGAGGCGCCTTGAGGGAAAAACCAGGCATTAGGGAGTGTGAGTTATTGTGAGAGTCCCTTGGACAGCAAGGAGACCAAACCAGTCACTCCTAAAGGAAATCAGTCCTGAATATTCGTTGGAAGGACTGATGCTGAAGCTGAAACTCCAATAGTTTGGCCACCTGAAGCGAAGAACTAACTGACTCCTTAGAAAAGACCCTGATGCTGGAAAAGATTGAAGGGAGGGGGAGAAGGGGACCACAGAGGATGAGATGGTTGGATAGTATCGCTGACTCAATGAACAGGAGTTTGAGTAAACTCCGGAAGCTGGTGATGGGCAGGGAGGCCTTGTGTGTGTGCAGTCCATGGGGTCGGAAAGAGTCACACACGACTGAGCGACTGAACTTAACTGAACTGAAAAAAGGCCAGAGCCGCTCGCTCCCCATCATGTGAAGACACAGTAAGAAGAAGACTAGCTGGCCGCGAGCCAGCAGGAGGTCCCTCAGCAGGAAAGGGCTCGGCCAGCGCCTGTGCCCCGGACCCCCAGCCTGCACACATCTGCGGGCTAAGCCAGCCAGCCTGCGGTGTTTTGTTATAAGGCAGCCCCTGCTAAGGCACCGCAACACTTTGGGGCACAATCAGGGACGTGTACATACAGCCTGGATATTAGATAAGATAAAGCCGATTGACATGAGGAAGTAGAGACCATTAACACAGAATGGCAGCTTTCAAAACATCAGGTGCAAGATGATCTCGTTTTGTTAAAAAACATATATGCATAGGAAAAGTTCTGTAATGTTACACAGGAAGCTGTGAAATGGTAACCTCTGGGTGTTGGAAATACGGTGTTTATTTTTTCTTTTCAGTATTTGGTAACTTTCTACAATGCATATATATTGCTTTGTACAAATAAAAGGTCATTTTTAATTAGACAGGGAGTGTGACCTGGGAGGGAGTTCCTAGACTGTGTACTCACAACCCTCATTTTTTTTTCAAAGGAGGAAAATTTTTGACTCATCACACTGACTTTTAAAAACACAACACTTTTTATTGTGGAAAATTTCAAAGAGACTCAAGCATAGACAAAACATTCTACCAGCCTCAACAATGATACATGGCCATGCTTGTTTCATCTACCGCCCCTCCCCCATACTTTCTCCTTTTCCTTTTTATTTTGAAGTCAATTCCAGACCTCACATAATTTATCTCATTAATATTGCTGTATTGTCTTTTTAAGGACTCAAAAATACACAACCACAATACATTATCACGCCTAAAAAAAATAATAATTCCTTAATATGATCAAATAGCCAGCCAGTGGTCATAATCCCTATTGTCTCATAAATCCAAAAAATCAATTTTTAAAAGTTTATTTGATTGAATCAGGATCCAGATAAGGTCCGTAAATTGCAATGGACAATATCTTTGTCTTTGAATCTATGGGTTCTTTCTCCATCTCTGTGTTTTCCCTGGAGGAAGATTTGTGGAAGAATCCAGGTGGTTTGCCCTGAGGTGTTTCCCACAGTCCAGCTTTTGTTGATGGTAGCCCCTGATATTCGGTGCGTTCCTCTCTCCTCTGTATTTCCTGTAACTGATAGTGGCATCTAGAGGCTTGATCATAGTCCTAGGTTTGATTTTGGAGGGGCAGAACACTTCATAGGTGGTGGTGCCTTCTTCCAACAGGACATAGAGAATGTGATTGTTCCTTGTAATGTGATGTATGGTGTTAGTTGGTAAAACTCAGTGCCTGGATCCATTCCTTCATAGTGATACTCCAATTCTACAGTTCCATCTTCATTTATTAGCTGGAATGGTCCCCAAAAGAAAAACTCTTCAGTGGCATCATGGAGGCAGACAGATGCTTGACTTTTCCCTTTACTAACAAGTTTTCAAAATAACCAAGTGATGCTCTGGCGTCGTCCACAGGAGAGCAATTTCTTGGTCATTACTCATGAATGAACTCATGAATTTAACCATATTCATCTTTCAGTCTTTCCCAGTTCTTACCCTTCTTGCTGCTCAAATTATTCCATCCTTTGGCCACTGGGAATCTCTTCAGGTTTGCTCCTGAGTCTTTTTGACATGATCCTGGTAATCTTTGATAGAAATCTCCCTTCAGAGCTGAAATATGATCTCAGTGGGCAAAACGGGCCCTGAAAAATAAGGGAGGGTACTATTTCTGAAGCCTTATTTTTCCCCTCCCCTTTGGTT
Source organism: Oreotragus oreotragus (assembly GCA_006410675.1). Lineage (NCBI taxonomy): Eukaryota > Metazoa > Chordata > Mammalia > Artiodactyla > Bovidae > Oreotragus > Oreotragus oreotragus. The sequence continues at coordinate 83,354 of SJYX01010945.1, forward strand.
CGAAAGGACTGAAGGTCTCCGCCACTCAGCTCCTGTCTCCTTGACTCCAATGTTCCAGAGCCCTCTCGCCTTTGACTGTGCTGCCCAAGAGTTCCCTGCTTTGCTGGCGTTTCAAAACTGGGAAGACAGCATTGGAAGTGCCTTAGTGACCCCAGAAAGGGATGTGGAGTCCCAGGTGAGTTTAACAGGCGTCGTGTAGGCAGGTGGAGAAGGAAATGGCAACCCACTCCAATATTCTTGCCTGGAGAATTCCATGAATAGAGGAGCCTGGCAGTCCATGGGGTCTCAAAGAGTCGGACACAAGTGAATGACTAACACACACATGCAGGCAGGGCTGGGTCCAGGCTGACCTCGCAGGGGATAATCATTCCTCCAGCCGCTGTGTGAGGTTTATAATTCCAGTACATCCTGTTCTTTCAACTTCTAACTCTTTGCAGGCCTCTGATCTTGCAGAAGGGTTGCGTGCATGTTCAGTCATAGTGGACTTCACTCTTTGTGACCCCATGGACGATAGTTCTGGGCAAGAATGCTGGAGTAGGTTGCCATTTCCTCCTCTAGGGGATGTTCCCAACCCAGGGATGGAACTGCGTCTCCCACATCTTCTGCACTGGCAGGCAGATTCTTTACTGCTGAGCCACCTGGGAAGCCCAGAAAGGCTGTGTAGCCCTGGCTCAAGTCAGCCTCAGCAGCCCGCCTTTGACTGAGCCCCTCACACCCCGACTCTGTCCAGTCCTGCCTCTCACTCCAGGTGCTAGCCTCTTTCTCATCTCCCTCATCTCCGTCTCTATCCCTATGCGTCCCTCTTCATCCTCAAAGGAGACCCTGCGCTCTCTTATTCAGTCTCAGCAATCCTCCCTAATCGCTCCCATTCTATAGATGAGGAAAGTGGGAAACGGATGTCCGTGCTGACCTGGGATCGGAGCCGTATGTGCCAGGCCCACAGCCACCGATGCCTCATACCTGCTCTGCCTCTTGGCGCTGAGCACTACTTACTTTTCTTTTTTAAAAATAATATCTCTGATTTTGGAGTGAAGACATACACATAAAAATACAAGCAGTATAAATTTTATTATTTTTTTGAAAGTTAAATTAAGTCCCTTCTCTTATCAGACCTCAAAATTATCACCATCAACCATTTGGTATATTTCCTTCCAGACTTACATAAATATTTACAAATAAATGATTTTTTTAAAATATGCTTTCTTTGTACTTTTCTGCACATTGCTTTATTCACTTATTAATGTATTGGGAATGGCTTCTTCTGTTTAGAACATCTATATTTCCTGCAATCTATTTAACAGCATCAGTTTTCCATTGTTACCAAAAATCATTTAGTCGGTGCCATACCGGTGAACTTTGGGGTTGTTTCCCATTTTTCATTATTTCAAACAATGCTGCAATTAGCACCTTTGTGCATTTAGCTTTGCACACTTGTCTAAGTATTTCCGTAGGATAAATTCCTGGAAATGGAATTTCTGAGTCAAAACCATGCACATTTAAAATTTTCACAAATATTTTTAAACTGACCTCCAGAGTCTATATTAGTTTACATTTACACAATGAATGTCTGTTTTCTGCATATTTGCCAGACTAATGCTGTGAACCTTTTTCAGTTTTATCTGATAGGTGACCAGTATTTTATTATTGTTTTATCTTGCATTACTTATTGTTAAGGTTGAACACGTTTCTTGGTAATTTCTCTTTCTTGGGTGAATTGTCTATTCGTGTCCTTTGTTCACCTTTGTTAGGGTTGTTTTTTCTCTTACCAGCTCACAAATGTTTCTTATATATCATATCAATCTTTTTCATATGTGTTAGAAATAGTTTCCTGGCTTATGTTTGTAGTTTGACTTTGCCATATAGAAGTTTTAGCTGTGAATGAAATCAGACTTACAAGCCTTTTGGTTTATTTGTTACTTAAAAATAATTTTATTGGAGTATAGTTAATTTACATGTTACTGGTCTTCATATCATTTTAGAAGGGCCTCCTCCCTCTCAAGGTTGTTTTTCTCTTTTAATAATTTGTTTTTACATTTAAGTCTTTTGGTGTAATGAATGGAATAGAAATCCAGCTTCCCACACTCTCCCTGGACTAGTTAGTTGTTTTAACAAACAATTCTTAAATAATCTTTTCCCCACCATTCAAGTGCTACCTTTATCAGATACATGCTAAATTCCAGTGTGCATTTCCTGCTCTTTCTGAAGTCTTCTGATAGATCATGCCAGTCCTGTGCCAATCCCAGCTCACATGCTTTTAATATATGGTAGGCCAGGTCCCCCCATTACTCATCTATTCAGAAAGTTCACTGAACATTTTCATTTTTCTCATTATCATTCTGGATGAACTTTTGAACTGTTTTGTCAGATTTCCCAAATTATCCTTTGGGGATTTAGAGACTGCATCGAAATCTGTCTAGTCAAGGCTATGGTTTTTCCAGTAGTCATGTATGGATGTGAGAGTTGGACTGTGAAGAAAGCTGAGCGCCGAAGAATTGATGCTTTTGAACTGTGGTGTTGGAGAAGACTCTTGAGAGTCCCTTGGACTGCAAGGAGATCCAACCAGTCCATTCTAAAGGAGATCAGTCCTGGGTGCTCTTTGGAAGGAAAGATGCTAAAGCTGAAACTCCAGTACTTTGGCCACCTCATACAAAGAGTTGACTCATTGGGAAAGACTCTGATGCTGGGAGGAATTGGGGGCAGGAGGAGAAGGGGATGACAGAGGATGAGGTGGCTGGATGGCATCACTGACTTGATGGACATGAGTTTGAGTGAACTCTGGGAGTTGGTGATGGACAGGGAGGCCTGGCGTGCTGCGATTCATGGGGTCGCAAAGAGTCAGACACGACTGAGCAACTGAACTGAACTGAACTGAGGGAAACCTTACATCTTTTACGTTATGGTTTGGTAATAACTAGTAATAAGAACTAGTTATTACTCTGTAGAACTAGTTATTACTCTGTTTATTCAAGTCTTCCTTGGTTGAGTAACTCAAAAGACTTTAATTTTATTGATTAATCAAATAGAGGTCCTGTACTCTTGTTAAAATTACTCTTAATATTTTATGATTCTAGTTGCTCTTATAAATGAGATAATTCCTTCCATTAATTTCTGAATTATTAAAAAGCTATTGGAAATCCTGCCACTTTTGATAACACGGATGGATCTCGAAGGCCTGATGCTAAGTTAAATAAGAAATACAGAGAAAGGCAATACTGTATGCTCTCACTTGTATGTAGAATCTGAAAAAAGAAAGAAAACCAAACCCATAGATACAGAGAATAGGTTGGGGGTGCCAGAGGTGGGAGGGGCGGTGAGGAAAAACGGGTAGAGGCAGTCAAAAGGACAGACTTCCAGTCTTAAGATAACTGAGTCTTGGGGAGGGCATGCACAGCATGATGACTATAGCTAATGTACTATATTCTATGCTTGAAAGTTGTTAAGAGAGTAGATCTTAAGAGTTCTCATCACAAGAAAAAAATTCTAACCTTGGTGATGGATGTCAACTAGACTTATCGGCGATGACCATTTCACAAAATACACATATATCAAGTCATTATTTTGTATACCTGTATTGTTATATGTCCATTATACAATTTTTAAAAATGTAACTAATTTAAAAGCTATTCCTGGTTCTTAACTCTTATCTTTTGTCCACAGTGTCTCTTATAGAGCTCAGTCTTGGCCCTGAGTACCATCTTTATGTTGATGACTCCTAATATCAACATGTCTGTCAGCCCTTTCAAACCATCATTTTATCCCTAACTTGGTGTTTCCTAAATTTCAAATATTCTCACACCACTGTTATAATTCTTCATTATCTGAGTATCACCTGTACTATTATTTCTTTGCTTACTATTTTCTTTAAACCAACTCATTAAAAATATATTTAGCCTCATCTTGTGCGTGCAGTAACCGACATGAATAACAAATAGTCTGATGTGCTGATTGTCATTTCTCTCAATGTGCATGAAAAGAAATACAAAACTATTCAAGTTTTTCAAAATGTTCTTCATATCACTTAAAAGACATCTCTGATGTCATCCATTATATTTTTGAACCTCTGGTCTAGCTGGTAACAAACCTGAATATTTGCCGTTGTTCAGAATCAACATTCTTCCCTCAAAGTCCCTCTCAACCCCGCTTTCCATGGGTTGTCAAGCTGACCCATTTCCTTAGTCATCTGAGCGCCAACCTAGGGCTTCATGGATTCCCCCTGCAGCTCCTTCATCTCTAACTGGAAGATGTTTTCTTTCAGTTGCATCTTGCCATCTGTCCCTTGCCCTCCATTCTCTGAGACTCTCTTTGTAATCATTCTCCCTGGATTCCTTCTTGAGGACCAGCCTCTTGGGCTTTGAGGCCCCTCTTTCTGAACCAGCTTCATCAAAGTTGACCCACTGCCACCTGCATATTTAAACACAATTGCTGCCCCCCACCCTAGCCCCACAGACAATCATGTTGTGAGCTTGGGACTTTCTCCCTGCTCATCCAAACCTTACCTGTACTTTTAGGTGCACTGTGCAGGAAGCCTTGTCAGAAGATTCCAGCCCTCTCCCTCTCAGTCCTGNCTGCATATTTAAACACAATTGCTGCCCCCCACCCTAGCCCCACAGACAATCATGTTGTGAGCTTGGGACTTTCTCCCTGCTCATCCAAACCTTACCTGTACTTTTAGGTGCACTGTGCAGGAAGCCTTGTCAGAAGATTCCAGCCCTCTCCCTCTCAGTCCTGAAGCATTGTCAGGAATCTCATGCCCCTGAACAGACTACAAGCTGCTGGAGGGCAGGCTTCGGCCAGAATGTTCCTGCTGCCTTGGCACACGGCCAGCACACACCAGATGTTAATGTCTGTGGAGTCAGGGCACGGTGGTATTCCCAAAGACTTACCTCCAGCTGCACCTCTCCTGCTCACTTGCCATAATAACCCTCCCTGCACAACCTCCAGCTCCCACCAACCAGGGGCAAGAGGGAAAACAAAACAGGTGTTAAAAAAAAAGAAAAGGCGGAGCGCACTGAAATATAAGAAGCCACTTCTAGGATCGTTAGTCTTTTAATATATTATTTCTGAAAAGAAAGGAATTAAAAAAAAGTTCCTGACATCTCTTCTGGGTTTGTTTTTGTTTAATTTAAATAAATACCCTGCCCGCCCGCCCCACCC
>SJYX01010945.1:90199-104235 GCA_006410675.1 Oreotragus oreotragus
TGGTGCTAGACCCTCACCCTGGAGCTAAATAAGATGCCTGGTTCAGAGCAGGCCAAGCTCACTACCCAATACTGGCGACCGGTAAATACTGTGAATGAGCCCGCTGGCCCTCCCGACTGGACTCTCCACTCTTACAGCCCCTCCCTTCTGCGGCCCCACTGCTCTCCAGACCTGTCTTCCCCTGGCTTGGCGGGGAGTGGACGGGGCGGGGAGGGCACAGCGTGGATGGCGGGGCCTCTGGGCACTGGGGAGAATGCCAACTTGGTTCCCTTTACTTGCCCGCGATTCCCCACTCCTTGTTTAGGAGTGGATCAGACGGGCCCAGAATTGTCCACCAGACCGAAATAAAGTCTTCCCCTGGCTTGGCGGGGAGTGGACGGGGCGGGGAGGGCACAGCGTGGATGGCGGGGCCTCTGGGCACTGGGGAGAATGCCAACTTGGTTCCCTTTACTTGCCCGCGATTCCCCACTCCTTGTTTAGGAGTGGATCAGACGGGCCCAGAATTGTCCACCAGACCGAAATAAACAACAAAATAACTACCACCTCCCCCACTCTCCAAGAGAGCCCCTTCTACCTCTCACTCTCTGTCCCGCTGACCCGCCCCCCTTTCCTCCCTGACCCTTCCCTCCTCCCCCATGCTGGCCGGGGGTGGGGAGGTCTACTTTGCTCAGAGGGGAGAGCAGCAGGAGGCCCTCACTCCCAACTTCAAGCAACCCCTCCTTCACTTTTCTGGAGTTTGCGGCTTGGCACCCCAAGACCGACGGGCCGGCGACTCCCCGTCTCTGGGGGGCGGGGGTTAGGGTGGAGGGCAGCGGGGGCTTCTCCCCGGCGGCTCTCTCACCTGGTCCTTCAAGAGTCCCTCTTTCGAGGCCAGTCTCCGGGAGACCCAGGCGCCCCGCCCGCCCCTGGGCCCCGGCCCCCCGCCCCCTCAGATGGCCGTGTCCCAGAGGACCGTGTGCTGCCGGCGGCAGGGCGGCGTGCCGGACTTGCGGGGCTCGGGCCCGCGCCGCCAGCTGGGGAGGATGGGCATGCTCTCCTGCTTGCAGAGACCGCGGTCGGGCCGGTGGCGCGCCTTGATCTCCTTGCACACGCAGCGCTTGCGCTCGATCACCTCCAGCAGCTTGCCGTCGCGCTCGCGGGCGGGCTGGGGCGCCAGGGGCAGCGGCAGCGGCAACGGCAGCGCAGGCTGGGTCTGCACCCTCTCCTCCCGCCGCCGGCCCCCGACGGGGTGGCGTGGGGGAGGATGGAATGAGGGGGGTCAAGGACCTCAGAGTCACCAGGCCCCGACCCCACCGCCGAGACCCCACCAAGATCAACGCGTCGCCCAGAAACGAGTCCTCTCTTGCCCCCAAGACCTCTTGTCCTCTTCCCCTGCGCCCTGGTGCCAGGCAAGGCCTGTTTCCCCCAGGAAGGGCTTGCCTCTTAAAAACTGTCTTCCCAGTAGAACTAATCCTTCCACCGCGGGAACGTCTTTTTCAAAAGGCACCAAGGCCCACGGCGACCAGTGATGCCAGCCTGGCTACGCAGGTTCACCCACCCCCTCGCTCTCCATCCACCGGTCCCTGTCGCCAGTGAGTCTGTGCCAAGGCCCCAGCCTGACCTCTCTCCTTTTTTCCCACATCAGGGTCTTCTTCCCTACCCGCTTCTTCACAAAGAAAAAGTCCAACCCCGTTTCCCTCCTCACCTGGCTCGGGGCATCCCTGGGCTGGCTGCAGGGCCGGGGGGTGTGGAGCGCAGCCTGCCGGACTCCGGAGGTGGAGGCGGAACGCCCCAGGCGGTAGCCTCCAGTGAAGTCTGAGGCAGAAGATTGTGGGATGAGAAAGGAAGGGGGCACCAGGTTCCCCTCCCCCAATGCCCTGAGGACAGGAGAGGCCCCATCAGATTGACCCTAGCCTCATCCGAGAAGGGGATGGAGACCTGGTATTAGGAGGTAGGACCCAGAACCTGGGCCCTGGGAGATTCCCCCAGCCCACCCCATCTGTGTGCGGGGGCAGACGGTGTCACCTCCGTTGCGGTGGCAGGCGGGGAAGGTCTGGCAGGGCATGGGCAGCGCCGTGCGGCCTCCTCCTCGGTCCCCTCCGTGGTGGATCCTGGCCAGCAGGCCCTCTGCCCCCTGGCTCCTCACCGGGATCCCTGATGCCACAGGGCCTCTGTCCTCACGCTCCACCTTGCCTAGACCCTCAGAACTGCCATTCCAGGCCCGGGCACCATCCTCGATCTCTGCTGGGTAACAAGGAGAGCTCAGAAGCTGTACAATGGGAAGGGTCTTGCTGTCACCCCAGCTACACGCACCACGACCTGGCTGGACCAGGACAAAGAATTGCCCCGTTGCAGGTCACAGCTGGGAAGGGAGGGCCCCGACATCACATTTCACACACACACACACACACAGGAGGGACGCCAGCCCTGGCACCACCCCTGAGCTGAGAATTGTAGCTATTTACCGCTGCCAAACCCTTTTTCCTGTTCAGAGGGGTCTCCCCTACCCCAGCTTTAACTTCAGAACCCCTCCAGCCCCCTACAGGGCCAGAATGATATCTGAAGCGGAGAGCAGCGGAGGCTCTTCCCTAGAAGAGGGGAGAATCCCAAATTCTGAGCTGGGGGAATGTGAAGGGGGGCCTTGGGGGAAGGGCTGCATGTGAACTAAGCTCATCTCTGAGTAGGCCTGGCAGAGCATTGTGTTGCCAGGCAACGGTAGGGGCCTCCCTCTCCTCTCCCTCCTATCTGGATGAGTTGTCATGGTAACAGCTGGGAGGCAGCTGTGTTTAGCTCCTCGTGTGTGCACACTCACACACACACCCCTGCAGCCCAGTGGAGGGAGGGGCAAGTAGAGGGGGACAGGACCAGAGGAGGAGCCCAGATCCTGCCCCCTCCCCACTCCAGGTCTTCCCGCCCTGCCAGCGCACACAAGGGGACCTCACCCCTTCAGCCTGCTGCATGCCCCCATCCCGCCGATCTCCCAGAAAAGTTCCCAGTTCAGGACAATGGGCTGTGGCTTCCAAGTAACCCCTTCAACACCTCCACCAGATCATCACAGACATCCCGGGGACCTCCCCATTCCCCTTCCTCACTCACTGTCCAGCTCTTTTGCCTTCCTCCCTCCATACAGGACCTTCCGCTGCAGAGCCCAGCCTGCCCCAAACGTCGAGGCACCCATCTCCTCTTCCTCCTCCTCTGGCGTCCCTGCACTGGCGATGACGTGGGCACAGGAGATGCTGGCGAAGGCCCCCCCGTCGGTCCCTTGCTCTTGCAGCTGGATCTTGACCATGGGGGACGGAGCTCCCATCCCACAGCCCTTATTCAGCACCCCCCCAGCCTTGAGGCTCTCATAGGCAGGGGGTCTCTTGAGCCCAGCTGCTGCAGCTGGGTAGGTCCAGAGCGGGGTCAGGGGGCCTGTGGTTGGATCCGGAAGGCTGTGTGGGGAGGCCAGGCAGGCGCGGTGGTGGAGAACCCCAGCTGCTGCACCCAGAGCCCCGCTGTGGGGGCTGGACTTCCCGGGCACAGGGGGCCTCGAGCTGGTGCACAGCATCCCATGGAGGACTGCGATTTCCTTCTCCGCCTTTGGCTCCCCAGCACCCAGGGGTGGGCCAGCTGGCAGGACGGAGTGCGTGGTCACCTTGACTGCTGAGTACACCATGGTGTAAGACACAGCCTTGTCCTTGGGGGCGCCGGGGAGCAAGGCAGCCGGGGCAGGAGCGGCTGCTGGCGCCCCTACCGCCTTGGGGCAGATCATGCTGTGGGAATTGGGGAGCTCCCGCTCCCCCCGGGGCTGGCCAGAGCCCTGGGGCGGCAATGGTGTTGAGTGGCTCCGGGCTCGGCCCGAGGGTCCCAGCAGCAGCAGGTTGGCAGCGGGAGGCTGAGGCGGCAAGGGAGGCGTCTCCCGCTCCCGGGCAGGCACTTGGGGAGCTGGGGTGGAGCCAGCTGGCTCCTTGGAGTGGCAGAGGACCGGTAGCCTCGAGACCCCGTCGCCGGGGGTTCGGGAAGCAGACTTGGCTTGGGGGAAGGCCAGGAGCGGAGGCCGGTGCTGGAGGAGGTTGGGGAAGGGCGGGGGAATTTCACAAGGAGTGGTCTTGGTGGGCGTGCCATCCCTTCGGCTCGGGAGGGCTGAAGCTGGCCGGCGGTGGGTGTGGGGCTGAAGGGCCTGAGGCTGGTGTGGCGTGGAGGCTGCGGTCAGTGCAGGGGCCCCATTGGCCCGGCCTTCCCCGGCCTCCTCGGGCAGCGGGTACTTCATCTCCTCATAGATGGCCTCACTCTCGTCCGAGTCCGAGTCAGCGCCAGCGGGAGGGGTCGGGCCCGCACCCCCCAGCGGGGGCCCCGTCAGGCCTCCTCCACTCCGCCCTCCTCCCTTGAAGACATCGCCCACCATCTCGATGTACACGGGCTCTTCTTCCTGGGCGCCCGCCTCAGGGTCCCCGGCCACAAAGGAGCCCCTGCTGAGGCGCTGCAGGGGCAGGTTCGCCCCTCGAGGGGACGGGGCTGGGGGACAGGACTCATCGAAGGAGACCGACAGCTGGGTGTTGGGGCTTCGCCTGGGCTTCTGCGGAGGGACCTTCCGGCCAGACTCGCGGCCCTCGGGGGTTGGCTTCTGAGAGCCTGGGCAGGATGGGAAAGAGAACGAGACAGCAGGCTCTCAGTCGGGGAAGGAAACGGGGAGACCCACGGTGGCCCCTTGACTCATCTGCAAGGACATTTCTGCCTCTTCATTTCCCCCAGCTTTCCTCAACTCACAGCCATTGGGTTCCTTTCCTACCAGTTGGCCTTGGCGCCTTCTAAAGAACTTTCCAGAGTCTGTAACTCGCACCCTCAATTCTGTCCCCCACCCTCAAGGCCCTTCAAGGCCCCCCCTTTCCCAAGAATGAACTTTTCAAGGAGCTTTTCCTGCCCTTGAATGGTTCATCTCAGGCCCTTCCAAAAAAGACCCCCCCCCCACATTCCCTGTGAGAATGGAACCTTCCACTTCCTGGTTTCCTCCCTGAATGAACCCTGCAGGCAGGCCTCCCCAGGCCCACTGTGGACCTTCCCGGTTCCCTCTGGCGGGGATGGGGGTGGGGGGCGGGTGTCTCACCTGCTTTCTTGCTGGGGGGCGTCTCCGCCCCCGACCCCGCCATGCTAAGCTTGGTGCTGGGGTGCCTCCGGGGCTTGGCCGGGGGTCTTCGGGCGCCGCTGTCCTCAGTGAGGCCCCCGCCGCCCCCCCCAGGCCCGCCCCCCACACTGTCCATGCTGCCCACCGAGTGGCAGGACAGGGAGCGCGGGGCCATGGCGCTGCGGCAGGGGTGGGGGGTGTGCTCCTGGGAGGCGGGCATCGTCATGAAGCCCATCCTGAGAGAGCGGCGCAGCGAGGCGATGTCCCGCACGCGGACGCCCGGCCCTGGGCCAGCCCCGGGCCCCGCCGCTGGGCCTGCGGGAGCCACCTCCTTACTGGAGCTGGGGAGAGAAGACCCAGGGGGAGCAGGGGTCGGGCCTCATGCCTGGGCCTGCCGCTCCTTTTCCACCTCAAGAGCGAGGAGGAGCGGTGGGCAACCCTGGGGCCTCCCAGGGAGGAGGGCGGGGGCCGGGGTGGGGATGGGGAGAGGTCGAACCCCGAGGCCTTGAGAAAGGGAAGGAGACTAGGGACAGGGACGAGAGAAGAGGTGAGGCCCTGTGCAGGGGGGCGTCCCTGGAGCTGGCGGGCCCCAGCGTGGGCGCCGCACATGTGGACGGCTGGCAGACGGAGAGAAACGCGGCCTGGGCAGCACAGCCCCGCGTGGCCCACGCACCCGCCGCCTGAACTCTGCTCCTTCTCCCTCTGACGCGGGCCCGCGCCCAGCCTCTGGACTCCCCTCCTGTCCCGCTGCTGCTGCGGCCTCCGCTCCCACACCGACTGGGTGCCTCCTTCCCCAGGTCCAGGCTGTACCGCCCGCTGCATCATCAGAGAGCCTCCCCCGGCTGATCTCTTTTTCCTTCCTGCCTCTCTCTCTCTCTCTCTCCCTCCGTTGTCATCCTCTCTCTGTTACCCTCCCAGGCTCACCCCAGTTCCCTTTCACTGTCCCTGAGCTTCTGTGTGAGTGAAAGGGGGGCGGCTGGCAGGGAAGAGGGGCGAGCCGCTGTGGGGTGGGCTCTCATTAGGGCCCTGTCTACTAACCCTTCATTAGGGAGAGATCACTGCAGTGATAGCTCTGATTAATCTAATTAACAACAAGAATTAAACTCCACAGTTTCGAGGGGGGAGAAGGGAGCAAGGAGGTGGCTCTGACTCAGGCTCCAAGAGGCTGTGCCATCAATGGGAGTGAAGAAGAGAAGGGAGCAAGACAGGAGAGGCCAGGCGCCAAGTCCCTGGGGGGACAAGGGGAGGGGCAAGCAGTGTGTGGGGGGGTGTCAGTTCCAAACCCTGGCTCTTCTGCAGAGCCCAGCCTGCATGTCCCCCACCACACACACACACACAGTCCTGTCACTGGGAAGGGGCCAAGTGGATCATCTCTGGTGCCCCTCAAATGACTCTATCCTGGACCATGAGGGCAGCAGGGCCTGCCCCTTCCAAGGTCAGGTGACAGGGGAACCAAGAGCCAGCCCCACCACAGGCCAGAGGTGATCAGGAGGGAGTGACCTGGGCCTCTGGGGATGGGGAAGAGCCAATAGGGGGCCCCTGAGCCAGAAGCCCCCTCAGAGGCCAGGGCAGGGGCTGGAGCCAGGAGCCATGAGCAAGACAGAGACAGGGCGTATGCAATTCCAGCAATTCTGTACTGAGCACCGACTCAGATCAGACTGATGACCAGGCTGCTGGGCTCAGGAAGGGCAGAGAGGGATGTGGCCTGGCTGGGTTGGGGCGGGGAGAGCGGACGTGGGACAGGAGAGGGGGCGCTCTGGGGCTGCAGCCTTACCTCCTCTTGGCCTCCTCTTCCTTGTGCTGCCTCCACTCCAGCTTGGTTTTTCGGTAGAGGAGGTTCATGTCGTGGGGCAGGAGGTGGGGGCTGGGGGGCCCTGCTCAGTGCCACCAGGCCCGGGGGGCGACCCTCCCTGGGTCCCGGATCCACTTGGTGGAGAGGGGAAAGGAAAAAAAGAAATATGTGGGGTGGGTCGGGGCCAGGAATGAATGAGAGACAGAGAAAGGAGCAGAGATGTGACTCGGGTCCTCAGAGAGGAAAACAGATGCAGGCACAGAAAACCCAACTCCGCCTCCAGGACCCACAGACAGACAGACATGTATAGAGTCACACACCCTGACAAAGGGGTCAGAGCCACACACACACTCTGGAGTGATCAGACTGATACAGCTCCCCATCCTGTAAATCCAGCCTGACCCACCACTCAGACAGGCCCCACAGACCTACAGCAGCCCTGCAGGCACACAAACACACATTCAGACACACAAACCACTGGGTCACGGCCCCATCTCTACAAACAGAGGACCAGACACACAAACTGACATAGGTAAACACAACCTAGAACAGCCAGACACAGAGACATAAACACCCCGACACACCCACAGCACACACAGACCTCCAGACACACACAGATCGGCTGCACCGAACTGGACGTACCTATAGACAAGGAGTTATGCCGGGGCCTACTTGGCTACACTGCACCCGGCTGGGGAAGGGGGAGACAGTCAGACTCCCTACCCCTTCTTGGGACGTGAGGCTGTTGGGGGGGGGGTTGTCATAGGGGCAGGGCGGGGACGCTGGAGAAAGGGTGGAGGCACTCTGAGTTGGGCACCTACAAGACCACCCATCCATGTCTCTCCATGCCCTGCCGACCCCCTCGCCAGACCTGTGCCTGAGCCCGGTCTTCTATCCACCCCTATTCCTGTACCCTGGCCCTTCAGCGGCCGTCCCCGCCTCCCTCGCTGATGGCCCAAATCACCTTCCTCCTCCAGGATCTGGGAGGCTCCCGGCTTCCTTCTCCCAGTCTCCGCCCCTCCCTCTCACCCGGGGGTCTCCAGTCTGGCCCCATAGCTGCCTTCGGAGCGGCGGCCTCCATACCTGCTCCGGTTTCCCTTCCCCCAAACACACTCTCCTCTGCGCCTTCAGCCTCGCCTCTCCTCCTGGGCGCCCCTCCTCACTGCCGTCCTCTCCCTCCCCTGTCTGTTCCAAACCTGGTCGGCTTCATCCCCTCTCCATCCGAAGGCCCCAGGTTCCCGGGCACCCCTCCCCTTCCCCTTGTCCTGCTACCCTGGGTTTCTCCGTCTCTTGCCCCGCCACTCCTCCCTACCTCTTGGCCCCCATCCCACCTCCCGGCACCAAGCCTCCCCAATTTCTACATCACCGTACCTGGCCTGCCGGGCGCCGGCCCCCCCATGCCGGGCTCCGCCCGGAGCTGGAGGAGGGAGGAGGAGAGACAGAGACCAGGGGGAGCCGAACAGGGCCCTGCCGCAGAGACAGCCCCGCCTCCGGGTCCGCCCCCAGACCCGCCCCCGGCCCCAAACCCACCCTTCCACACCCTCCAAGGACGGGGTGGGGGCGGCGCGGCCGCGCTGTGCTGCTAGGCTGGGGTGGGGGGCATGGAGCCAGCGGAGCCCGCGGGGGGCACTCGGAGATTTGGGGGACCCGGAGCTAGCCCGCCCCGCTTTGGGGCGTCCGCTTCTCGCCGCCCCTTGCCCCTGCCCGGCCGGGCCGCGCTGGGTTCGGCGTCCAAGGCCCCGGCGGAGCAATCGGGGGTGCGGGGTGCCGCGCGCAGCGGCGCCCCCCAGCGGCGGCCCGGGGCCTGCACACACGCGCGTACCCCGTGCGCCCGGCGCTCCCCGGGTGCGCACCCCGCGTCCGGCCGGGGCGAGGCTGCGGCTGCGGGGCCCGGAGTGCAGTGAGGCGGCGAGGCCGGCAGGTGGGGCCGGTTTCCGGGCGGAGGGGCTCTGAGAGTCGGCAGCCGGACCATCCGCGTCCTTGTCCAGCAGGGGGCGTGCTCCCTTGTCTGCGCGGCGTCTTCCAGCCGCCCCCCAGGTACAGGGAGGGCAGCGAGGCTGTTTCGCTGGGTGCTCATCGCCTTATCCCTGCAGCTTCCCAGGAGTCCAGACCTTGCTTCACCGCCTGGGCTAACGTCTTCTGCCCATCCGCCCCCATGGCCCAAGTCATACTCCCAGTAACCTTTGAATCCACCAAATCATGAATACAGCTTTGTAAGTCGTAAATTGCCCCACATTTAATAGAAGGCATTATAAATGCCCCTGGGAGAGTTAACTCATCAAAATACGTAACTATGGTTTCATATTTACACACCTTGGTATGAATGAACTTTTATCTATTCACTCAACAAACATTTCCACAAAGACCATCAATGTCCCTGGGACTGTAGACACGGAGGAGCCCAAGTTGATGCCGAGTGTCTAGAGTTTGTGGAAAGGGGAGGATTCAAAGATAAGTTTGAATAGTTTGTAGCTAGTCATCGCGGAAGGAAGGAGGCTCTGGGGGCGGAGCCGCGGGGCTGTGTTGTGAATTTTGCCAGAGGGGAGAGAGTGGGGTGAGGGGTTGTGTGGGAGGCTGCTTCCTGGACCTCACCACTTGGGAGGCCTCGGGATCTGGCTGTGGTAGCCGTTGTTGCCATGAAAAGAGAGAGAGAGAGAGAGGAGTGCAGATGCATGTTAACAAAGCGATAAAAGAGAAATATATAAACTGGGGGGAAGGGGTTTTGGTTTGTTTTTGCTTAAAGGGTGGTTAAAATTTTCCATGAGCTAACCTGAGGCAGGAAGGACGGGTCAGCTAGTCTCAATGGCATCAAATGCTAGCTCTGAGGCCTTGGGCAGGTAACCCAAGCCTCAGTCTCCTCAGCTTAGACACTGGAGCTCAAAACCCACCCCATGTCTGCCCTGGGCTGTTTTGAGAATCCATGAGCTAATTATGTGAAATAGACAAATATGAAGGATTTTAATATGCTTGGAGAGAGTGCCTGCCATATGACGAAGCTGGGAGTGACAGCAGAGGTCATTAAACCCTGCTTTTGCTGAAACGTTCGCTGCAGAATGTTGCCAAGCATATGAAAGTTCAAGTGTTCGTGGCTCAGTCTTGTCAAGCACACAGTAGGTACTTAATGAGTGTGTGTGGATTCTCCATAGTGAGCAGGGGATGGGAAGGGTGAGAGGTGGGGGTGAGGGAAAGCGTCAGGGTTTGTGGCCAGCCAGGTTCCTCCTCCAGGCGGGCATATCCGTATGGGTGCTCATGTGTGAACAGCGGTTGGTAGAGAAAATGCAAGTCAGCACCTTCCTTAGCGCATCTTCGTGGTTTCTCCCTATCTAGGGAGCCAGACAAGGTCACACCTGAGTGAGAAGTGTCCCTGCACCACCACTGACAGCCTTTTTGAACCTCCTGGGTCTCCATTTCCACATCTAACAAGAGGAACAGTGCGATGTTTGGGGTTTGATTCAAATACTCCAGCACAATACCACGAAAGGTTTTGAGGGTATAGATGAAACAAGTTCGGCTGTGAGCTGAGAATTGTCGAAACTGCATCTCGGGTCCTTTAGGAGCTCCTTTTATCGTTCTCTCTACGTAGGGGCATGTTTGAAAATTGCCACAAAGATCCACTTGAAAAAATAAGTGCAGGGGAGAAAAACGGTATCTCCCTCGTTCGGCTACTGTGAAAGCCAGCGAAAATATGACAATAGCAGCTGCAGCAGCACCATAACCATTTACTGGGCGCTGATGGGGTGGCAGGCACCCGGCGGAACCCTGCTTAAGTTCCTTCCCACTCCTCCGCGCGTCCGTAGGCCAATGGCAGCAAGTGCCTACAAGTAAGGGAATCCCTGGCCTCCCCGCAAACTCCTCCCCCTTTCTCTCCGCCCTCCGCAGTCCCTCGCTCCGAGGAAGCGCTGGGCTGAGGCCCAGCAGGTGTGGGGTTAAGGCAGCCTGTCCCGCGGCCCCCGCAACAGCACCAGCGGCGGCGGCAACTGCACCAGCAGCGGCGGCGGCAGACCTGGCCGCGGGCCAGCTGGCCGGGAGCCCCAGGAGCGAGAGAGGGCGGAGGAAGGGGAGGAAGAGGGGAAGGAGGAGGAGGAGAGGAGCAGTCAGCAGGCCCGAGGAGGCAGGACTTCCTGGTGTGGGGGTTGTCAACAGCCCAGAAAGAGAAAGACCGAGAGGAGCGGAGAGAGACCCGTCGGTGCCACGCGGGAGGAGACTTGGGAGGGCCCGTCGCCGCGACGACCACCGAGGCGGCAGCACCTCTGGGATCGGGGGGAGGGGGCTGAGCCGCCCCTCTCTCGCTTCAGTCGGCCGAGCCTGGGGACCTCAGAGGCCGCGCCTGAGCTCCGCCAAGGAGGCGGGAATTCCTGCTTTTCTGGACAGCAAACTTTCTGCGGAGATGCCTTGCGGGGCGAGGCGCAGCCCCCGCAGAGAACCCGACAGCCTCTGATCGCCGCCTGCGCGCCCCCCCACCCCCACCCCGAGCTGCTGGGGCCAAGGAGGCCCTGGGGAAGGGACAGTCCCACACCTTAGGCGGCCGGGACCCCCGGCCCAGCTCGGTGGCCGCCGTCGAGAGGTAGGGCTCTAGGCTGGGAGGGGCACCGGGGCAGAGCCTGCCCGGGGGATGGGGGAGTTGGGGTGTGGGGGGGTTGGGGAGTGGTGCTGGGGGAGCGCTCGGAGGCCCAGCACAGGCCTCCCCGCGGCCTGGCCGGGCTGAGGAGCAGCTTCACCCCTGTTCACCCAGACGTTGGAGCCCTTGCTCTTGCAACGACTTGGGTTCGCACGAGTTTGAATCCCAGGGAGAAATGCCCAACTTTGGGTCTGAGCTGCCTCTTCCTGCTCTCTGCTCCCGCCCGGATCTGCTCGGGTCCCTGTCATTTCTGCCTTTGTCTTTGGGTGTCTGGCGGTTTCCCCTTCCTCCCCCATTCTGCTCCCCAGAGAGGAAGCCCCAGAGGTGGCCTGCCCACCGCTTTCTCACACACACACACACACACACACTCTCTCTCTCTCTCTCTCCTTCTCTTTCTAGTTTGCAAACTCAGCTCTGGAGTTCAGCAACGACAGCAGCAGGAAAAACCTGCCCCTGCCCGCCCCCCACTTCTGCAGCCTCCCCTGCCCTGTTCTCCCTTCACCAGCCAGGCACCCCCCAGTTCCCGCAAGGCCCTCCTGCCATGTCGGACCCAGACATCCGCAGGGGCCCTGATGTCCCCGCCATGTGGCCCCCCTGCTCCAGGGGTGCCTGAGCCCCTTGAAGAGCCACCACCAACCCCCTGCCCACCTTGGCCCAGTCCTGAGCCCCAGGGACCATGAGCGGGGGCAAGAAGAAGAGCAGTTTCCAAATCACCAGCGTCACCTTGGACTACGAGGGCCCAGGGAGCCCAGGGGGTTCAGACGCTCCTGCCCTGCCGGCCCCCCCTGGGCCACCTGCCCCTGCCGGGCCACCAGCCCCTGCCCCCACCGGGCCATCGGCCCCAGCCCCCACCGGGCCCCCACCCCGCCTGCCCAATGGGGAGCCCAACCCCGAGCCAGGAGGCAAGAGCACCCCCCGGAACGGGTCCCCGCCGCCTGGGGCCCCCGCCTCCCGTTTCCGGGTGGTGAAGCTGCCCCAAGGCCTGGGAGAGCCTTATCGTCGAGGCCGTTGGACGTGTGTGGATGTTTACGAGAGAGACCTGGAGCCCCCTAGCTTCGGCCGGCTCCTGGAGAGTATTCGAGGGGCCTCAGGGGGCAATGGGGGCAGATCTTTGGATTCCAGGTTGGAGCTGGCCAGCTTGGGCCTGGGCGCCCCTACCCCACAGCCAGGCCTGTCTCAGGTCCCCACCTCCTGGCTCCGCCCGCCCCCCACCTCCCCTGGACCTCAGGCCCGCTCCTTCACTGGGGGACTGGGCCAGCTGGCAGTGCCCGGCAAGGCCAAGGTGGAGACACCCCCACTGTCGGCCTCCCCACCCCAGCAGCGCCCCCCAGAGCCCGGGACCGGGGATAGCGCGGGCCCTTCCCGGGCTGCCACGCCCCTGCCCACCTTGAGGGTAGAAGCAGAGGCAGGAGGTTCCACGGCAGCGGCGGCAGCAGCGGCAGGGACCCCTCCACTGTCCCGTGTGAAGGATGGAGCCCTGCGGCTGAGAATGGAGTTGGTTGCTCCAGAGGAGATGGGACAGGTAAGAGCTGGGTTCCAGGGTTTGGGCAGACACCCAAGGGGCGGTGCTTGGCCCCCACTTCTATACTGACCTCTGCCTGCTCCCCGGTCACCTGTCTGTCAGATCAGACTGCCCGCCTTTTTCCTTCCTGCCATCTCACCGGGAAGCCCATTCCTTCTCCTTACGTGGCCCTGTTTTCTCTTAGGCTCCCTCTTCCCCACTTTCTGTCCTTTCTTTCTCTTTGGCCTCCGTGTGTCGCCTTTGACCTGAGTGTTCATCTCCACGTAGCCCAGTTCCGTCTGTCGTGGAGATGTGGCCTCCTCACTTTGGCCTTCACCTTCTGTCTTGGTCTCACTTCTTCAGGTTTTGAGGGTGGAGACCCCAGGCAGTGCTAGAGTAGCTGGGCCTCTGGAAGCTGCTGAGGTTGAGGGACAAGAAAAAAAGTAGGCACTCCGTTGTAAATCTCTCCTCTGCAGCCCCCTTTCCAGTTGGGGAAGGGGATCTTTCTTTTCACTAGCCGCCCTCCCAGCCCCATCTCTAGCTTCATCCCAAGACGTTGAAGAATTGGGTAGGGGTGAGGGAACCTGTTACAAGGATGGGACTTAGGCTGGTTTATCCTTTCTATCCCCAGTTGTCTGAGCGTCTCCAAGATCAATCACTGGGGGTGGCCACCATGGAGCAGGAGAGAGGTGGGAGGCGGCCAAGAAAGAGCTCAATCCTTTGCTCATTCTGCTTGCTGCCTCCAAAAGAGGAACAAGTCTGGGCTGGGAGGCAGGATGCCTGGGTCCTTGGAGGTGGGAGGGGGTGGGCAGCCGGGGGTGGGGGCTGTTGGATGCATCTGTCCTGAAGGAGAAAATAACACCTTGGACGCAAGGCAGGGAGTGTGAGGATGAGAACTTTTCCCCTTCCTGGCCTTGGGCACAAACCACAGTATAAAAATAACCTGAGACTGTGTGTCTGGGCCTTGTCAGGACCAGTCAGGACCGGCTCCCCCCCCCCCCCCCCAGCCCCCAAACCCCCACCCCCCCTCCCCCCCCCCCCC
>SJYX01010945.1:104942-121388 GCA_006410675.1 Oreotragus oreotragus
CAGGCTACCATGCTGCTGCTTCCCTGCCCACAAGTCTGTCTCCATCTCCACTCCCCCCATGCCTCTTCTCCCTGGGTTGCTTCTAACAGGGGCCTGAAGGAGGGCCCGGGGCACCACCTGGGCCCCTTCCTCTGTTTAGTGCAGCCAACCACTTTGGACTCGCTGTTCTTGACTTTTCCGAGAAGCTGGGGCCTCCTGGGGCCTCACAGAGGCGTCTTGTTCCTGTGGCCCCCGCCCTTTTGCAGCCACCTCTAGCGCCTGTTGGGCTGTGTGGGTCCACACCCAGGCTCCACCTCCATCCGTCTCTGCAAGTTCTCCCCCCACCAGCCCCCGCCAAGCTCGGGAGCAGAACTTCACCTGAGTCCCTAGAAGTTTGAGAGGAGAGACTAAAATGGGCAGAGGAGGGGTGAGCGGGGAGGAGGCGGAGGACCAGTTTCTGAGGATTCATTCATTCTACAAATAGCTGTTGAACAAACTATAAGCTCTGCCCTCTGGAGCTTACCCTTCCAGCAGCAGAGAGGCAAAAATAATTTTATTCCAGATAATAGTAGGGACTATAAAAAAAAATAGAACAGCTTAGGGGAACTCAGAAGTCAAAGGATGCAGAAATGCCCCTCTGAGGAAGTGACATTTGAGTTGCCTGAAGAAGTCAGGTGACAGAAGGCATACTCTCTGAATAGCCTCTGATTAGGGGTCCTGGCTTAGGTGGGGGAAGAGTACGGGAGGGCAGACCAGAGCCCCTCTGTGACACCCCATAAGCCACTTTTTGGAAGCCAGTCAACCCAGTCCTCAGGATGGCCCCTGTTTCCCTTGCCTCTCGTACCTGCCCAGTGCCTTCCCCAGAGCCAGGGGAAGGAGGTGTGTGGGAGAAGGACACCTGTGTCCTCAGAAGACGGGGGGGATGTGTGGGGAGAGCTGGGGAGGGAGGAAGACCACTAGGCAAGTTGTAAGGTGGCTGGATCCTTTCTCTTGCTCAGTGTGACGGTTCCTACCTGTCTGTCTCCAGGTGCCCCCAGTCGACTCTCGCCCCAGCTCCCCAGCCCTCTACTTCTTCCCCGATGCCAGTCTGGTTCACAAGTCTCCAGACCCCTTTGGAGCAGTGGCTGCCCAGAGCCTCAACTTCGCCCGCTCCATGCTGGCCATCAGTGGCCACCTGGACAGCGATGATGATAGGTAGGTGGGCTCCGGCTCCCCCTACACACAGCACCTGGGATAACGGCGGGGAAACTGCCTGGTACATGTCCTTCCCCCCCCGAGCTTGAACTTGGAGAGGACTTCTTAAACAGAGAAGCCTGGCCTGGGCATGAAACTGGGCAAAGCTGACTTGAGACCTACTCCCCTCTCTGTGGAGAAAGCTGGGTGGGACTCCCTGGCTTAAGACTGTCAAATTGTAGACTTTTTTTTTTTGAGTTTGAAGGGAGTCGTTGTTGTCAAATTCCAGAGCTCTTGCAGATTTAGCGATCATCTGGCCAACCCTAAGAATTTACTGGCAACTGTGCAGGAGACCAGAAGGGGAGTTGGTCTCCTCCCCACTCCCCCTCTCCCTCCCAAGGGCAGTGGGATTCCTGACTGTGGAGGTGACATCCTCGGACCTCGTGCAGACTATCTTAGGGTCCCGGGACCTCCGGTACCAGGAAAGCAGGTCCCTAAGTTTCTCTTCGCTGTGCTAGGGTCACCCTGGGCTCAGCCCTTCCCAGAGGCCAAGGCCGAGCCCGAGCCGTAGAGAGGCTGGCTGTCGGTCACAGGGAAGGCACGGCAGAGCAGGATCTGCTGGGGTTTGCCCTTCAGGAGAGGGTGTCCCGTTCATGGCACGGTGGGCAGAACTTCCTGTTTCGAGGGCCAGGTTTCAACACAGGAATGTCAGCAAACCAAAAGGAGAGGGACAAAATGGCGAGTCAGATGGTCAAGCAACTGCCTTTTGGCTGTGGACTGACAGGAGCCCGGGAAAGGGGCCAGGGAGTCGCCACTTCATTTTGGAGGGAGGAGTGGGACTTCCTGTTTGAAGCCCTTGCGGGGAGGGACTTCCTGTTTGGAGGCCACCAAGGGGCAGGGCATTGTGGGTGCCTGGGGACTTGTTCCAGAGGGGAGTCTCTCCTTCCTGACTTGCACTCAAGTGGTGCCCCCATCCCCTTGAATCAGGGACTAGTGTTTGAGGTGGGGGCAGAGAGGAAAGAGAAGGGGTGATAGCCAATGGAACGGAGGGGTGAGGGGCCTGCTGGGGGAGGGACAGAGCAGGGGTGGGTCGGGCCGCCTCTGGGTTCCCTCCTCTAGGGAATGAGTGAGGTGCGAGGTCGGCCGGGAGAGTCACCTGCCCTCATGGCTGCTATTCTCAGCGTTTCCCACCCGCTCCCCCTCCCACTCCCACTTGGGAGGTTTGCTGGCACGGAGGGCTCCCTTCCCTCCTCCACTTCTGTTGATTTCAGAGGCCAGCCTCCTTCTTTCTCTTAGCAAGTTCTGCTTCCAGAAGCCTCCTGAGCTCCATTCTTTTGAGCTGTTTCTCCCTCCCTTCCTCCCACTGTCCCACCCCCTCAAACACCCCAGTCTGACCGGTCTGCCTCCCAGCCTCCACTTTATCCTGCTGAGCTCCAAGCCTCTGGGGCTCAGGCCCAGCCCAGCCCCTCCTGCTCCACCCTGCTGGGCCAGCGGGTTTGGGTTGGGCTACCTCCTTGGCCCCCTGGAATAGGGCGTATAGCCCCCACCTCATTTCTCTGGTGTGCCTGGAGCCGGCAGAACAGGGTATATGAGTGGCATGGGGCCTCCCTTTTGATTAGGGACAGTGGGCTGGCATATTAAGTGCCTGAATCCCAGGTGGGGAGTTGGGGGTGCCTGACCATTCTAGAAATCGGGATGGGAGAAAAGAGGGCGCATGGTGAAATCAAACCGTTCACGTGCTCCTGGGTTACAAGAACCTTCCTGCCCCAACAGGGCCTGGAGGTTGAAAAGTACTTGAATAAATGGATGGATGGATGGATGGATGGATGAGGGGATAGGTGGATGGTTGGGTAGATGCCCCGCATGGGGGATCTGAGTATTACAAGGAATAAAGTCTAGGAACTCAGGAAAGAAATGGTGCATTTGTTTATTTAGTGCTTCCTGGGGGTCAGATTCTACTTCTTATCTCACGTAATTCTAAGAGCAACTCCATGATCCCTCTTTCTAGATGAAGAAAACTGAGACTCTGAGGAGGGAAGTTTAGAAACTTGTCCAAAGTCACCCTGCTAGTAAGTGGCAGGCCTGCTGTCGAAGCCTGGGTCGGCCCCCAAAGCCACTTTCTCTCCACTCTCCTACTGAAATGCCTGTGTCCCAAGAGGAGAGGTGGAGACAGCCATCTCTGGGATGCCCTTTCTCTCCAGAATAGAGGCAGAGACGGCCCTCCCAATCCGGGTGAGGAGCCATCCTCTGCTCTCTGGCCTGGCCCCACCCGAGGCACCACAGATCTGGGAGGGAGTATAGACAGGGCAGCCGGATGCCACTTTGTTGGCCTCTGGCCCAGCCCCTGGGGGCTCCTCAAAACACAGTGAGGAGGCAGAGCTGGCCCTTGTCCTCAGCATCGGAACGGCCCCCCTGCCACTCCTAGGTGTCCAGTTTCTTCCTCCAACCCTCATTTTGAGGCTGTTTCGTTTGACCTTCAGAAAGGAGGACTAGCCTCATTGCTATCCTTGCCCCAGGACCTAAGAGTCCTGCAGGGCCAGAGTCCCCTGTTAGGTACTGCACAACTCCAGGGGGCGCCACTCAGCGCTTGAAGTCATGACAGTTTTCTAGAAGATGGCGAGAAGTGTCTTGAAAAATTTTATTCTGACTCACAGAAAGTTGCTTTGGGGGCTTGTGGTGAAGGCTGATCCCATCCAGTCAGTGTCAAGCTTCCCACTCCAGACCCTGATCAGGAATTCCAGCACAGTGCCAGCGGTCCCTCACTCCCTCACTCGGGGCTTCTCAAAGGGAGGGCTTGGGTTGCCAGAGTCCTAGTCCCTTGAAATGCTAATGTTAGAAAGTGCCAGTGGAAAGTGCTGTCAAAACCTCTCCAGCGCTAGACAAACAGGAGATAATCATCTATCAGCCAACAAATGTTTATTGTTGTATTTTTCCTTTATTTCTGGCAAGAAGGAACAACTTACTTGGCATTTTTACCGAGCGTCCGCCAGGCAAGGCCGGTGTCCGCCTGTTCCTGCGGATCTGCCCTCTTTGGTGTCTGTGTGTACTGCTGGGGGTGGGGGTTCTTTGGTGGCTCAGTCTCCATCCAGGTGTCTTGGTTTGAAACACCTTGAAAACTGCTTAGAAGCTCCAGCCAGCTGGCCCTTTCTGTGCTCTTAATCTTGTCCTCTGCCCGCAAACCCTGAGTGTCCCAGATGTCCTTCCCCTGCCTCAGCCTGTCCTGCCCTCGCAGGCCCGGTCCCCCTGTTGGTTACTCCACCTGTCAGCGGCTTCCGCACCCAGACCTTGGATGGGAAATGGAAAATTCCCAGTGCCCTCGTGCTCTCTTCCTGGCTGCAGGGCCCCATGCAAGGGTCACCTTGGGTTGAGTGCTAATTCTCCCCACGGGGAAGCAAGTTGGAACTGACAACCAGGAGAGAGGGCTTGACAAGGGGGCACAAGGACGAAGCATTCAGCATGTGGGGGTATTGGGGCCACCTTTCCCTGAGAGGGGCGAAGCTGGGGGCCAGAGTTCAGGATCGAGGCTCGTGCGGTACTGGAGTGGGGGGTGGGCATGGGTGGAGGGCAGAGGCGGCTGAGGCAGAAGCCTGACAGGGCGGGTGGTGAGCCACGGGGTGAGGAGAGGGAGCCTTCGAGGAGAGGACAGGGCGCAAAGGACAGTGCAGGCCCTGGGCCATGGAGAGACCAGCTTGGGGGAGAGCGAGATTCTGGGACCCGGAGCCTGGCCCTGGGGACCATTGAGCCAGGCTTGAGTCGACCTCTGGTGGCCACTTCGTAAACTGCAGCCAGACCTGCTCTCCCGTCCCTGCCCTCCGCTCCCAGGAATCTTCAAAGCACCTGCACCGCTTCCCCAGGATCCCACCTCTAGCCTCCCCTTCCCACCTCTTCTTAAGCTCTCGCTCCCTCCGAGATCCCAGATAGCAGACCCGGGTTCCGGGTCCACAGGCTGATACTTGCCTTTCAGGCTCTTTCTGTTGCCGTGGTAACCTTTCCCATTCCTCCTCACCCTCACCGTAGGAGGTGTGGGGCACCCTCTGGCTGGACCCCAGGGGCCACCCCTGCTGTGGCCTTCGTGCTTCAGGGAGGTGCTTCTAGTCCAAGGGAGACCCCAAGCACATCAGAGACGCCCCCACCGCCATCTCCTCCACTCCCTTTCTTACCTCCCAGCCCAGAGCAGCTGAGGCCTTGAGGGAGGCCAGTGTTCACTCAGAGGGGGCAGGATGGGGTCAGAGGTGGAAAGAGGCCTCCCAGGGCCAGGCTTCCCCTTCACACCCTTCACAGCCCTCCCTGACTTGGCTTCTGGCCCCACAGCCCCTCCCCCGACTCGACCCACCAGCTGACTGTCCTCAGCCGGCCCCCTCCCCTCTGCGCTGGGATTGGTGCCAGGGTGAGAAGGGGACACTGGCGCTGACCGTGTCTGGGAATTCCCGCCCACCATGGAGCCGGCGGGAGGGGGTCCCCGTGTCTCTGAGGAGCCAATAGCAGCCAGGCTTTGCCCTGGGGGGTGGTGTATATCTTTCACGCCAGCACCCCCTAGGCACTGTCTCCCTTCTGCCCGCCTGGCACCAGCCAGACTCCGCTCTGCCCGGGGGGCTTTGAGCCCCCCCGGCGGTCCTTCTGCTGCAGCTCTCTCTCTCTGGGGAGGCCTGAGGACCCTTTCCCCTCGGGCATGGCCCAGCCAGGGGTGTCTGTCAAGTCCCTAGTGTCCTCCTATGAGACCCGAGTGGTGGGGATGGCTCCGGCACCTCCCCGGAAAAGGGGCTGTGTCTCTTCTCCTTGCTCGCCTCGGGGAGCGTCCCCCATCCGCGGGGCATCTGGACCCCCACCCCACCGGGGCCTAGGCGGCCCTGGGCAGCGGCCCTCACCCCGCCGGGGGATGGACAAGACCCTCCTGTCCCTGATCCTCTACTGTCACAGGTACAGGCAGGGGTCTGGGTGGGAGGCTGTGGCGAATGGGGCTTGTGGAGGAGGTCAGAGCCCACGCCAAGGAAGCACCTGGAAGGCAGTGGGCTGGGCTGTCCAGACACCTGGCCTGGCACCTCTTCCTTCTCCTCACCTCTCCTCTCCCTGTGTCTCTCCAGTGGCTCCGGAAGCCTGGTTGGCATTGACAACAAGATCGAACAAGCCATGGTAAGAGAAGCCATCTTGATCCCAGCGGGTCCCAGTCCGCATGCTGATGCCCAGGCCCTGGCCCCGAAGCTCCATCCCCTCCGTTGTTAGGAATATACTGACTCCCAGCTGCTCGCCCTGCTCCCAGCTGGGTTCCCTTGGATCCTCCACCCTCTCTTGTCTCCACCTGAACCCTCAACGTACATTGGTTCCTAGCCTGCTTCAGGCTTCCATCTCTGTCTTTGAGCCCTGACCTTGCCTCTGTCCAGCATCCTTACCCACCCCCGTCCCCTACACCCTGCCCCTTCCCTGGCTGACTTCTTCCCCAGCACTCCCCCGTCATCTGGGAGCAGGGGCATCTCTTAACACCCACCTCCTCAAGGCACTGGGCAGGGGCTGAGGGTGGGGTGGTGGCCTGGGACCCCTGACACTTCTTTGCCTGTCCCTGGACCCCCCAGGACTTGGTGAAGTCTCACCTCATGTTTGCGGTCCGGGAGGAGGTGGAGGTGCTGAAGGAGCAGATCCGGGACCTGGCCGAGCGGAACGCAGCACTGGAGCAGGAGAACGGACTGCTGCGTGCCCTGGCCAGCCCTGAGCAGCTGGCGCAGCTGCCTTCCTCGGGGGTCCCCCGGCTTGGACCCCCAGCGCCCAATGGGCCCTCAGTCTGAGCCTCCCTTCCCTCACAATGTGCCTTTGGGGGGCCACCACAGCTGCTAGGCCTTGTGCCAGCTGCCTGCCCCCTCTTCCTATGCAGCTTTAATGCCCCCTGATCCCCGGGGATGGGAGTCGAAGGCTGAGAAGGGGCCTGGCCCCACCCTTCCTTGATGTCCCTGCAGTGCCCGGGGACTGGGCTGGGGCATCCCTGCACGTTGACGGAGGAGGGAGGTCATCGAGACAGGACGTCGAACAGAGCCCCCCTCCTCCCTTCCCAGCCGTCAGCCCCAGCGATAGATGGCTCGGGGGAGTTGGAGGCTCCCTGGCAGCCGTCCCCACCTTGTTCCCTGGAGCACGCCCCCCGCTCCTTTGCCAGGAGAGGCAGGACAGACAGTATATCTGAAAGTTCTGGGATTCAGGTTGTTATTGAAATAATAATTATAATTAAAAAATCCGAAGAAACTTGAATCTGGAGGTTGGCATCTTGTTGCTTGCATCCAGATGGGGGACCAGCACCACCAGTTTCCACTTGTGGGAGAAAAACTGAGGCTGTGGGCTCCTCTGAAGCTCTTGCCCAGGCCGGGGAGGGGAACGGTGGCTCAGCGTGGAGATGTGGGAGGAAAAGGGAGCCCACGGCCTGGGTCCTGGGAAGGGGCAGCCCAGGCAAGGCAGAGGGAGTGGGGGGGTGGGGCGCGTCGGCCCACGTGCTGGTGGGGGACAGGGGAACAATGGGGCCTTTGGTGATTGTGCAGGATCCTTCCCCCCCACCCCCAGCTTCCCATCGGGTCCCCTCTGTGGGCTGGATCCGGGTGGCTGCTTGGGGGCGGGGCAGGGGGCCCTGAATGGGCCCCTTGTCTCAACGCTGGGTGTGGGCCAGGCTCCCCGGGCACAGTATGCCCTCGCCAGGCCTGGCCAGCCTCCGTGGCCTCCCCCCCCAGCTGGCTGACGCTAGGGCCCTGCGGGTGAGCAGGTTTCCCTGAATCTCAGCTNCGCTGGGTGTGGGCCAGGCTCCCCGGGCACAGTATGCCCTCGCCAGGCCTGGCCAGCCTCCGTGGCCTCGCCCCCCAGCTGGCTGACGCTAGGGCCCTGCGGGTGAGCAGGCCCCTCCCAGACAGCCTCGGCTCCCATCCAGGTGGAAGAGGCAGGTGGGGAGAAAGACCCCATCTAGTGGGGAGGCGGGGAAGAAGCAGCCACCACTGGGGAGGGATCTTGGGGTGTGGACTCCCTGCCCTGTGGCTCCCTAGATTTCTGACTTCGGCAGGCTCTCCTGGTTTCCCCGAATCTCAGCTTCCTCCTAGGTGAAATGACCCTGACAAAAATGCCTACCTGCAGGGCAGCTGGTGGGGGGTTACATGGCCTCATACACGGGAAATGCCCAAGGAGCACCAGGGGTGTGTTCACTGAGTTTCCCTTCCTTGGATTTGGGGGAAAGAGGGTCCAGGGCACAGGGATTGGCTCTGGGGGTCCTGGAAGGGCCTCAGGGGTTGGGGTCAGGGCCAGGAAGACTCTCACAATGGTCTAGAACTCTCTCTCCCTCTGGGTTCTCATCCACTTTTGACTCCTCTCCCTGTCTCAGGGAGGGGAGGAAGGGCCTAGGATGACTCACTGGGGGGATCTTTCCTCCTGGATTCCCTATTTCTTTTTTCTCCGCTGTGCCTGAAGCTCCCCAGAGACCCCTTAGGAGGCGGCCGCTGGCCCGCAGCCTCTCCCCATCCCCGTCCCCACTGAACTAAATGCTAGTTCTGTCCCCTTCTTGGGGCTCGTGTAATCGGGAGAAATGGCAATGGTTATTAAGTTCTTCCGATGGATTTGGCAAAAGATTAGCCGCTGGGTAAGTTTCAGAGCCCCTTCCTCCCGACATGCTAGGGTGGGGGATGCTGGTCAGTGACCTCCAGGTCACAGAAACCCCCCACTCCCTCACCTGGCCTCGTGCCCCTCGTGGCCTCTGGTGGCCAGACAAGCCGGGGAGGGGGGAGGTGAGGGGTGGGATGGCTGGGGAGGAGGCCAGGACACTTGCTGTCCCTTCTCTGGGCCTTTCCTTCTCCTGACAGTTTCCTCTTGCTCTGCCGCCTCTCTTCTGTCCCTCCTCTCCCTGTCTGGATTCGTAGGTTTTCTTCTGGAAACACAAAGCTAAGTCAGTCGTCATGGATCATACTGACTCCAAGAAAAATGAGTTGAAGGTGGAGAAGGCTTTCAAGGTGTCTGAGACTTTCAAGTTGGTTGAGCCCCCCAAGGAGCCTAAGGTCTCCAAGATGGATGTGCCCCCCAAGGTGGTCGACCCCTGCCTGTTAGCCAAGACCACCATGGATGGGGCTGCAGTGGAGGCAGGTCGGCGTCGGAGATCACTGTTGCAGCTGCCCCAGGCGGCCGTCAAGTCCGTCTCCACGCTCATGGCCTCCGCCCTACAGTCTGGCTGGCAGATGTGCAGCTGGAAGGTCAGCACTATGTTCCCTTTGTCCCCAACAGCCCTTCCCTCCCCTCCCAGATCCCCTTGCTCATTCATGCCATGCCGGTGGGAATGTAAAATGGTGTGGCCACTCCAGAAAAAGTTTGGTCACTTCTTATCAGTCTAAACATGCAGTTATAGTATGGCCTGGTGATTGTACTCTTGGGCATTTATCCCAGATAAATGAAAATTTATGTTCACACAAAAATCTGTACATGATGTTCATAGCAGCTTGATTCATAATAGCCCCAAACAACCCACATGTCCTTCAAAGAATGAGTGGTTAAACTTCGCTATATCCATACTCTGGAATGCTGCTCAGCCATGAAAAGGAACAATATTGATATATACAACTTGGATGGCTCTCAAGAGAATTATGCTGAGTAAAAACAACAAATCCCAGAAGCTTATATATATATCATATGATTCCTCTTACATTATATACCATTCCCGAAATAACAGAATTAGACAAATGGTGATCCGATTAGTGGTTTCCAGGGGCTGTGCTACAGAGAGAGAGCTGGGGGAGGTGGATTGGTTATAAAAGGGCAACGTGAGGAATCCTTGTGTGGATGGAAATCTCCTGTATCTTCACTGTGGTCGTTGGATACATGAGCCTGCACATAGGATATAAAATTGGGTAGAATCCAACACACAGCAACACACAAATGAGGGCCAGTAGAACTGGGGAAATAAGAGAAAAATGCAGATCAGTGGGTTGTATGGATGTCAATATCCTATGAACTAGAGATCTGAAAGATTTTACTATTGAGGGAAAATAAAGGGAAAATCTTTACAAAAGATTTTACTATTGTAAACAGAATAAGGAATTCATTTCTCACAAGTGCATGGGAGTCTATAATTACCTCAAAGTCAAAATTTTAGTTTAAAAAGGGAAATGTCTAGCTCACTATCAAGTCAATTTAGTTTGGTTTTGAATAATGTATTACTACATTAATAATAATTTTTAAAAGTTCACCTTGGGAATTCACTGGCCGCCCAGTGGTTAGGACTTGGAGCTCTCACTGCTGAAAACTGGGTTCAGTCCCTGATCGGGGAATTAAGATCCCACAAGCTGCTTAGCACGGTCAAAAAATAAAATATAAGTTCACCTGGCGCCCTGTAGAGGGAGGTCAGAAGGGGCCAGGAGCAGAAAGGCAGGAAGACCCACTGGAGGTGCTACAGTTCAGGTCAGCAGGGAAGAATGTTCTGGATGGGGAGGGAAGCATCAGGTAGAACAAATGAATGGGTTGGAGGGATATTTAAGAAGTAGAATTGTTGTGCCAGGTGCTTGATTGGGTGGTGGTGCGGGGAGAGGGACAGACAGAGGTCAAAGCAGGCCGGAGCCATTCACTGGGAGCAGAGCCGACTTAGGGAAGAAAGTGGTGAGTTTAGGGTGTTGGGACAGGATAAGCTGAGGTGTCAAAGTACATCTGCAGGGAGATGCCTAGGAAGCAGTGGGAAATACAGGCCTGAGGTCAGGAGAGAGTTTTGGGTTGGAGACTGTCCTTCATTTCTCCATGGAACTCTAGTGGGGACTCAAAGGTAGGTCAGACATGGTCCCTGGCTTCCAAGAATTTGCATGCTGGTACTGAAAACAGATGAGTCCACAAAACAAATCGTGTATACAACGTGGTGTAACAGGGCAAACCCGAGAGTAGAGACAGCCCCAGAAGGCTTCCTGGAGGAGGCGGTACCCAGGCTGTCACCGGACAGAAGAGGCGGTATTAAGCAAGCCTTGCTGTTTATCTGCAGGCGTTTTCACCAGACCATGCTGTTCACCTGTGCTCATCTTCTCTCTTCACAGTCATCTGTGAGTTCTACCTCAGTTGCCTCCCAGATGAAGACTGGGTTCCCCCTGGAGTCGCGAGAGGCTGCGATGTTGAGGGAAGTGTACCTGGTGCTTTGGGCTGTCCGGAAACAGCTGCGGCAGCTGGCCCGCCGGCAGGAGAGACGGCGCCGGCGGCACCTCCGGGCCCACATGGGCCCCCAGCCTGACCCAGCCCAGGGTCTGAAACAGGATGCCCGGAGTCCCCTCTAGGGGGAAGCCCACATCCTCAGAAAGCCCCCACCTCACTCTTAGGTAAGGTTGATGGGAGAGGTTAGAGCAGCAGGCCAGGAGTTGTGGGTGAGAAGTTGTCACACTGTCACCTCTCATGGAGACCTGGAGGCCTTGCCGGGGCGAGGAGCAGGGGGGTCCCACATACACTCCCCTTCATTCCTTTTATTCAGTCTGTAAAAAGAATTATCAAAATGTTGGGAAATAATATCAGATATTTCCGAGTAGATGTAGAGTGTGTTTGTGGGTGGCCAGAGGCCACGAGGGGAACCTGGGTGGGATATGGGAGGGCGCCCCGAGGCTCCAGCCTGGACACGTGTGGGAGTAATCTCTGGACCTGCTGGGGGTTGGGGGGGGGCGGCGGTGGAGGGGCGTCTGGCCCTGGGTCCACAGGCTTCTCAAGGCTGAAGGCCTTTGGGGACTCTGCCCCACCTGTCACGGTACCAGGTATCGGCACCGGTTCATTGAGGACACTCTCCCTGTTAATCCTGCAAGACTGACTGTTGCAGATGCGACGGGGCTCGTCCAAGGTCCCTCGCTGAACGAGACCGCCGAATCTCCGCCTCCGCAGCCAGCCCGCTGCTCTGCCTCTCCCGCCCTCCTGGGCCGGGCCACAGCGAGGGTCAGGGTTCCGCACTTGACAGCCGCGGACACGAGTCAGAGCCGGCGGCCACCCCGCCACCCGCCACCCGCTCCCGCCAAGAGCTGCCGAAAACTACATCTCCCAGGGTTCCCGGGGGCGAGGTGGGGGGAGGGGCGCCGCGGGGAGAGGGCCCGGGCCCGCGGGGTCGCGGGCGGAGGGCTAAGCTGGATGTCCACCTGCGCCTCGGGACCAGCGGCGGGAGGAGTCCGCGGCGATGTGACGCGAGGTTGAGGCGCGGGAGGCCACGCGAGCGAGGGGAGGCCGTGGAGGGGCAAGTCCCTTCTCCCTCCTTAGCTTGCCCTCTTGCCCGGCCACGCGAGGGCGCAGAGGTGGCTCCCCAAGTTAAAGCAGCGTATTTTGCAAGGCGACAAAATTCAGGGATGCTTTCTTGGTGGCTCAGACGGTAAAGAATTCGCCTGCAATGCTGGAGACCCAGGTTCGATCCCTGTGTTGGGAAGATTCCCCTGGAGGAGGGCATGGCAACCCACTCCAGTACTCTTGCCTGGAGAATCCCCATGGACAGAGGAACCTGGTGGGCTGCACTCCATGGGGTCGCAGAGATTCGGACGTGATTGACCCACTAAGGAGAGTCCCCAGGCCTTGGAGACCGGGGAAGGAGCAAGGGTTGGCGACCGCGACCGAGCCTAGGGGGCAGCAGAGGCCCGAGGAGCGGGGGAGGGAGGCTGTGAGGCGGGTCTCGCTCAGCCAGAGGTTAGCTGCGAGTAGGAGGCGGTGGGCGTGAGCAAAGCTGGGAGCGGGAGACTTGTCCCAGGAACAGTCTGCTGGAAGCACCGAATTCAGTAAAAACGGCAGCAAACTCCTGCCCGCTCCCCATCCCCGGCAGCTCTGGCAAAGTTGGACCCCTTGGCGGGGGACTGGGTGGCCTTTCCCAAAAGTCGGGAGCAACCCCGGGCTGCTACCCTACTCCTACAGCGCTACCCTGAGCCTGTTAGCTGTGCACCACACCCCAACGTTTACAGCCCTGGTGATGCCACCCACCCCTTATTAAGCACCCACTGTGACTATTTTTATGTCTTGTTCTAAGTAATTCTCACAAATAGCTGTTATGATGACATATTATCACTTCTATATTTTAGAGAGGGAAACAGGGACAGAAAGGTCATATTTAAGGTCATGT
This sequence comes from Oreotragus oreotragus, assembly GCA_006410675.1. Lineage (NCBI taxonomy): Eukaryota > Metazoa > Chordata > Mammalia > Artiodactyla > Bovidae > Oreotragus > Oreotragus oreotragus. The sequence goes on from SJYX01010945.1 coordinate 118,144, forward strand.
CGCTGTCATTCATCAAACGAATGAGTCTAGCTCACAGAGGACATGTTACATGCAAGTTACACACAGGTACATGTTACATAGCAGGTGTTCCACGCGTGAATGGCGTGACTTCTCCAGGAATGAGTCCTGAGTTTAGCCTGAAGCCAGGCAGGGACTCAAAGCACTAATACATAGTGGCTCAGTTCTGGGGCTCTCATCACATCTCCATCATGTGCCAGGAACTGTTCTGGGGTGGAGCAAGCCGTGGTGGGTCTGGGTCCCGGGAAGCCTGGAGGTTTAATGGGTCCCAGGGCTCTGGAGTAGTTCCTCACTGTCTAAGGTCCAAAATCTGCCCTCCCGCCCCATCCCCCCACCACCAAATTCTAGAAATGAGCTCCTCCTGTTGGGGATCTAAGGTTTCAGGGAGGGGAGGGGAGGATGAAGGACAGTTGCCCCTGAGGATCACTGGTAAATAACCTTGCAAGTACCTGCAGGCCCAGGAGCCAACCGGCTCGTGGCTGTCGGAAGGAATGCTGCTCCCATTCTTCTGTCTGTAGAATGTGAGGGGAGGGAAGGAAGAAGGTGAGTTCAGCCAGCAGCCAAGGGAGGGGCTGGCACCTCCCACCATCTCTCCCTCTCCAGACTTGATGGAGTCCTGTCTGGGCTTGGCCAAGCGGAGGCAGGAGACTTATGGGAGAGAAGGGGGTGGGATGGAGGGGGAAAGTCCATGGAACTGACTTTTCCTCGATGTCTCAGTGCACTCAGGTGCCCTCCTTCCTCCTTACCCCAAGTAATCCAGTCCAGAACCATGGAGAAGGCCTATGTTGGGATGTGAGGAAGAAGTCCTCAACTCCAGGGAAGGCATACAGGATCTCCTGGGGAAGAGATTTGTGTTGGGGGCAGGGGTGGGATTCTTACCCACTCAGCCCTTTCCTGTAGAGAACAGTGGGTAGCAGTGTGACCCCTGGAGAAATCTACCTCTTGGTGAGAGTCTTGAGCAAAAATCTCACCTTGGTCAAAGAAAGAAAGAAGAAAAAGGGACTTCCCTGTAGTCCAGTGGTTAAGACTCTGAGCTTCTATTGCAAGGGGTATGGGTTCAGTCCCTGGTTGGGGAGCTAAGATCCTGCATGCTGTGTGGCATGGCCCAAAACAGAAAAATCCCACCTTGGACACCTTGCCTTCTTGTCCCCATCAGACCCCAGGCCTTTCACCTTCCCCCAGGCTGCTAGACTCCATGAGGCAGAAGTGGTAGGGCTATGGATGGCCCCAGTGGGGACCAAGGGTCTTTATTTTCAAAACCCTATGAGATTGATTCGATGGCATCATTGACTCAATGGACATGAGTTTGAGCAAATTCCAGGAGACAGTGAAGGACAGGGTAGCCTGGCGTGCTGCAGTCCATGGGGTCAACAAAGAGTCAGCCACGACTGAGTGACTGAACTACAACCCAGCCTATTAGAGAGGAGGTGCCTGGAAGTGTGGGGAGCAAAGGAGAGTGCTGCTCCCAGATGCCCCTGCTCTATTCCCGCTTCTGCCTCATCTCCCCTCCTCCCTCCATCCTCAGACTTCCTGAAAATGTTGGATCTTTTCTTCCCTGGGATCCCCCTATAATCTACTCATTACACAGCAAAACATGTCACTCCCCTACTTAAATTCTCCAACGGCTTCCCATCACCCTTGGGAAGAAGCCCAAACTGTCCCCTTTGTTTACAATGCCCTTCTCTCAGATCCTGGCCTGGGCTCCTTACACCTCTGGACTCAGTACAAATGTGGCTACATCGTCGTGGACTCTTTCTCTGACCACACCCGACCTAGAAATCAGGAGAGAGCCGCTGTCAAGGTCGTCCTCTCTCACCATGATTTATTTTTTCACAGTACTTGTCAGTATCCGAAATTATCGTATTGATTTGTTTCCCCGTGTACTAGGCTGGCAGCGGTGGAATGCAGTAGTTCAGAGCATGGGAAGTGGTTTACACGAACACTTCCTGGATGTGCAACCTTGATTAACTGCTCTGAGCCTCGCGTTCCTCATTTGTGAAGTGGGCATGACAGTGATGCTGGTGTCACAGGTCTGTCACGAGGGTCAGGGAGGTGATTGGCACGCCATAAGGGCTCAGTAAGTGTTACCTGCTATTATGTGCTGTTGGCTACGATCTTCAGTTTATGATTACTATCTCCGTGGCCTAAAACAGGGCTGGGTGAACCAGAAAGTGAACCTTCACCTAGAGTGAGGGAAGCACTTTCCAAACAGCCCTCTGGTGGAGGGAACAGCACTTTCCAAACAGCCCTCTGGTGGAGGGAACACCACTTTTGGAAGTGACGAAGAATGCCTTGGGCAGTGAGTAGCAGGACGAGCACTTGGGCGAGAGTTGAGAAATTGGTCCTGGGACCTCCCTGATGGTCCAGCAGTTAAGACATCATACTCTCAGTGCAGGGGGCCCAGTTCTATTCCTGGTCAGGAAACTAGATCCTGCATGCCCCAACTAAGAGCTCCCATGACCAGATGAAGAACCTGCCTTCGCGGCTAAGACCTTTGTTGTTCAGTTGCTCGGTTGTGTCTGACTCTTTGGGACCCCATGGACTGCAGCATGCCAGGCTTCCCTGTGCTTCACTATCTCCCAGAGTTTGCTCAAACTCATGTCCATTGAGTTGATGATGCTCTCCAACCATCTCATCCCCTGTTGCCCCATTCTCCTGCCCTAAGACCTGGTGCACCCAAATAAATTAATTTAGAAAAAAAGAGAGAGACCTTGGTCCTGGTTTCAGTATTGCTGCCACTTTGCTACAAGACTCTACTGAGTCCCTCTACTTCCTTGGGCCTCAGGCTCTTAAAATAGAATGATGGGTTGAACTGACTCATTGCTCAGCTCCCTGCCAGCTTCCAGGGGGTCCAGTCAAGTCCTGTGCTCCCTTTATCTACTGCAAACTCTTCAGAGTTGGCGACATGTGGTGCCTTCAACTCCCTCAGCTCTGCTTCCTAACAGTTCAAAGTTCAACGGGGAGAGCTGACCTGAGTAAAAGAGTCTCGGTTTAAGCCTTTGAACCCAGAGGCAGAGCCTCAGCCCTGGACCTCAGATCTTTCTACCCCTGTCCTTCCCTCCCCTTCAGCCTCGTTCATCTATGTGTCTGAGCCCCAAGGCAGGGAGGAGAGCCAGCCCTGCCTGAGCCACACCATGGGCTGGGAACAGGCATGAAGGCCTTGGCCTGAGACTGGCAGGCAGGGTGTGTGTGCAGCTGTAAGTGCACACGAGCATGTGTCCGTGCAT
>SJYX01010945.1:123317-159238 GCA_006410675.1 Oreotragus oreotragus
GGAGAATCCCCATGGACAGAGGAACCTGGTGGGCTGCACTCCATGGGGTCGCAGAGATTCGGACGTGATTGACCCACTAAGGAGAGTCCCCAGGCCTTGGAGACCGGGGAAGGAGCAAGGGTTGGCGACCGCGACCGAGCCTAGGGGGCAGCAGAGGCCCGAGGAGCGGGGGAGGGAGGCTGTGAGGCGGGTCTCGCTCAGCCAGAGGTTAGCTGCGAGTAGGAGGCGGTGGGCGTGAGCAAAGCTGGGAGCGGGAGACTTGTCCCAGGAACAGTCTGCTGGAAGCACCGAATTCAGTAAAAACGGCAGCAAACTCCTGCCCGCTCCCCATCCCCGGCAGCTCTGGCAAAGTTGGACCCCTTGGCGGGGGACTGGGTGGCCTTTCCCAAAAGTCGGGAGCAACCCCGGGCTGCTACCCTACTCCTACAGCGCTACCCTGAGCCTGTTAGCTGTGCACCACACCCCAACGTTTACAGCCCTGGTGATGCCACCCACCCCTTATTAAGCACCCACTGTGACTATTTTTATGTCTTGTTCTAAGTAATTCTCACAAATAGCTGTTATGATGACATATTATCACTTCTATATTTTAGAGAGGGAAACAGGGACAGAAAGGTCATATTTAAGGTCATGTCGCTGTCATTCATCAAACGAATGAGTCTAGCTCACAGAGGACATGTTACATGCAAGTTACACACAGGTACATGTTACATAGCAGGTGTTCCACGCGTGAATGGCGTGACTTCTCCAGGAATGAGTCCTGAGTTTAGCCTGAAGCCAGGCAGGGACTCAAAGCACTAATACATAGTGGCTCAGTTCTGGGGCTCTCATCACATCTCCATCATGTGCCAGGAACTGTTCTGGGGTGGAGCAAGCCGTGGTGGGTCTGGGTCCCGGGAAGCCTGGAGGTTTAATGGGTCCCAGGGCTCTGGAGTAGTTCCTCACTGTCTAAGGTCCAAAATCTGCCCTCCCGCCCCATCCCCCCACCACCAAATTCTAGAAATGAGCTCCTCCTGTTGGGGATCTAAGGTTTCAGGGAGGGGAGGGGAGGATGAAGGACAGTTGCCCCTGAGGATCACTGGTAAATAACCTTGCAAGTACCTGCAGGCCCAGGAGCCAACCGGCTCGTGGCTGTCGGAAGGAATGCTGCTCCCATTCTTCTGTCTGTAGAATGTGAGGGGAGGGAAGGAAGAAGGTGAGTTCAGCCAGCAGCCAAGGGAGGGGCTGGCACCTCCCACCATCNCACCTACAGGCCCAGGAGCCAACCGGCTTGTGGCTGTCGGAAGGAATGCTGCTCCCATTCTTCTGTCTGTAGAATGTGAGGGGAGGGAAGGAAGAAGGTGAGTTCAGCCAGCAGCCAAGGGAGGGGCTGGCACCTCCCACCATCTCTCCCTCTCCAGACTTGATGGAGTCCTGTCTGGGCTTGGCCAAGCGGAGGCAGGAGACTTATGGGAGAGAAGGGGGTGGGATGGAGGGGGAAAGTCCATGGAACTGACTTTTCCTCGATGTCTCAGTGCACTCAGGTGCCCTCCTTCCTCCTTACCCCAAGTAATCCAGTCCAGAACCATGGAGAAGGCCTATGTTGGGATGTGAGGAAGAAGTCCTCAACTCCAGGGAAGGCATACAGGATCTCCTGGGGAAGAGATTTGTGTTGGGGGCGGGGGTGGGATTCTTACCCACTCAGCCCTTTCCTGTAGAGAACAGTGGGTAGCAGTGTGACCCCTGGAGAAATCTACCTCTTGGTGAGAGTCTTGAGCAAAAATCTCACCTTGGTCAAAGAAAGAAAGAAGAAAAAGGGACTTCCCTGTAGTCCAGTGGTTAAGACTCTGAGCTTCTATTGCAAGGGGTATGGGTTCAGTCCCTGGTTGGGGAGCTAAGATCCTGCATGCTGTGTGGCATGGCCCAAAACAGAAAAATCCCACCTTGGACACCTTGCCTTCTTGTCCCCATCAGACCCCAGGCCTTTCACCTTCCCCCAGGCTGCTAGACTCCATGAGGCAGAAGTGGTAGGGCTATGGATGGCCCCAGTGGGGACCAAGGGTCTTTATTTTCAAAACCCTATGAGATTGATTCGATGGCATCATTGACTCAATGGACATGAGTTTGAGCAAATTCCAGGAGACAGTGAAGGACAGGGTAGCCTGGCGTGCTGCAGTCCATGGGGTCAACAAAGAGTCAGCCACGACTGAGTGACTGAACTACAACCCAGCCTATTAGAGAGGAGGTGCCTGGAAGTGTGGGGAGCAAAGGAGAGTGCTGCTCCCAGATGCCCCTGCTCTATTCCCGCTTCTGCCTCATCTCCCCTCCTCCCTCCATCCTCAGACTTCCTGAAAATGTTGGATCTTTTCTTCCCTGGGATCCCCCTATAATCTACTCATTACACAGCAAAACATGTCACTCCCCTACTTAAATTCTCCAACGGCTTCCCATCACCCTTGGGAAGAAGCCCAAACTGTCCCCTTTGTTTACAATGCCCTTCTCTCAGATCCTGGCCTGGGCTCCTTACACCTCTGGACTCAGTACAAATGTGGCTACATCGTCGTGGACTCTTTCTCTGACCACACCCGACCTAGAAATCAGGAGAGAGCCGCTGTCAAGGTCGTCCTCTCTCACCATGATTTATTTTTTCACAGTACTTGTCAGTATCCGAAATTATCGTATTGATTTGTTTCCCCGTGTACTAGGCTGGCAGCGGTGGAATGCAGTAGTTCAGAGCATGGGAAGTGGTTTACACGAACACTTCCTGGATGTGCAACCTTGATTAACTGCTCTGAGCCTCGCGTTCCTCATTTGTGAAGTGGGCATGACAGTGATGCTGGTGTCACAGTTCTGTCACGAGGGTCAGGGAGGTGACTGGCACGCCATAAGGGCTCAGTAAGTGTTACCTGCTATTATGTGCTGTTGGCTACGATCTTCAGTTTATGATTACTATCTCCGTGGCCTAAAACAGGGCTGGGTGAACCAGAAAGTGAACCTTCACCTAGAGTGAGGGAAGCACTTTCCAAACAGCCCTCTGGTGGAGGGAACAGCACTTTCCAAACAGCCCTCTGGTGGAGGGAACACCACTTTTGGAAGTGACGAAGAATGCCTTGGGCAGTGAGTAGCAGGAGGAGCACTTGGGCGAGAGTTGAGAAATTGGTCCTGGGACCTCCCTGATGGTCCAGCAGTTAAGACATCATACTCTCAGTGCAGGGGGCCCAGTTCTATTCCTGGTCAGGAAACTAGATCCTGCATGCCCCAACTAAGAGCTCCCATGACCAGATGAAGAACCTGCCTTCGCGGCTAAGACCTTTGTTGTTCAGTTGCTCGGTTGTGTCTGACTCTTTGGGACCCCATGGACTGCAGCATGCCAGGCTTCCCTGTGCTTCACTATCTCCCAGAGTTTGCTCAAACTCATGTCCATTGAGTTGATGATGCTCTCCAACCATCTCATCCCCTGTTGCCCCATTCTCCTGCCCTAAGACCTGGTGCACCCAAATAAATTAATTTAGAAAAAAAGAGAGAGACCTTGGTCCTGGTTTCAGTATTGCTGCCACTTTGCTACAAGACTCTACTGAGTCCCTCTACTTCCTTGGGCCTCAGGCTCTTAAAATAGAATGATGGGTTGAACTGACTCATTGCTCAGCTCCCTGCCAGCTTCCAGGGGGTCCAGTCAAGTCCTGTGCTCCCTTTATCTACTGCAAACTCTTCAGAGTTGGCGACATGTGGTGCCTTCAACTCCCTCAGCTCTGCTTCCTAACAGTTCAAAGTTCAACGGGGAGAGCTGACCTGAGTAAAAGAGTCTCGGTTTAAGCCTTTGAACCCAGAGGCAGAGCCTCAGCCCTGGACCTCAGATCTTTCTACCCCTGTCCTTCCCTCCCCTTCAGCCTCGTTCATCTATGTGTCTGAGCCCCAAGGCAGGGAGGAGAGCCAGCCCTGCCTGAGCCACACCATGGGCTGGGAACAGGCATGAAGGCCTTGGCCTGAGACTGGCAGGCAGGGTGTGTGTGCAGCTGTAAGTGCACACGAGCATGTGTCCGTGCATGCTGCGAGTCTCTGTAGCTATATTTTAACTTCTTCTCGTTTTCCTCTCATGAGCGGCAGGACTTCGATTCACTAGAGGAGAAGGTACTAGGATGGCAGGGCTGGCATTCTCTACCCGAGGGAAGAAGTCACCTGTCAAATGAGGTGTTAGTCTCTAGGACTGTCATGGGGCTAGCTTCCTTGGTCTGCCCGCCCCCCGCCCCCCAACTATGCCAGAGATCCACCAGGACTTGAAGGGGGAGGGGTATGGGAAGGGTCACCTCTGGGACCCAGAAGGCTGGAGCTTTTGCATGGGGCCAGGAGGGCGGCAGGCCTGGGAGCAGGTGTTTCTGGTGATGGCTTCATGCTGAGTCAATTTGCCAGTGCTGTCCACTCCTTCCTGGAGCTGCCTTTCTGCTTACTGGGTCAGTCTGGGGGACTGGGTAGGCAGCTGGGAAGATCTCCAAGTGGGGGGCTCTCCCCTTCCTGTCTCCATCTTCTTTGTTTTGGAAGCTGAGCCCCCTGACCCCACACCTGTCTCACCTGGGATGCTGTGTCTATCTCCCCGTTAAAGCTCAGGCTTGGCCTTCTGCCCGTCTCCCTTTCCCTCAGTGCCTCCTGGAAAAGGTGGCAGTAAAGGGGAAGGTTTCGGAAGGTGGGGCTTGGTCTTGAGGGAGGAGTCTGTGCGTTGTGTAATGAGGTGTGGCTTGAGCTGGGCAAGGTTGGTTCCCTGGGTGCAGGGAGCTCTGCACCTCTCTTCCCTGATTTCTCTCCTCTAAGTTGAAGACCCACTTGCTTTTCCTTTACTGTTTATACGCGCTGACAATTCTCCCACTGGGTTGTGGATCTTTGCTAGAGACCTGCAGAGTTTGAGTTTGTATTCTGGAACCAGACTGCTGGGTTTTGAATTCTGGCTCTGCCACTTACTAGCTCTATAGCCTTGGGCAAGCTGCTTAACCTGTCTGTGCCTTAGTTGCCTCACCTATAAAACTAAGATGATATGGGAAGAATTTTTTTTTATAGAATGAGAATTTTAAAAATATTTATTTCTTTATTTGGCTGTGCTGGGTCTTAGTTGCAGCATGTGGGATCTTTTCGTTTTCTTCTGATCTGTATGCCTGTTATTTCCTTATCTTGCCATTTTACGCTAAGACTTTCACTATAACATTGAATCAGGGTGGTGAGAGCAGACATCTTGCCTTTTCCTTTCATAGGGGCCAGGTGCTCAATTTTTCATCATTAAATGTTCAGTTCAGTTCAGTTCAGTCGCTCAGTCATCTGACCCTTTGCGACCCCTTGAATTGCAGCACCCCAGGCCTCCCTGTCCATCGCCAACTCCTGGAGTTCACTCAAACTCATGTCCATCGAGTCCGTGATGCCATCCAGCCATCTCATTCTCTGTCGTCCCCTTCTCCTCCTGTCCCCAATCCCTCCCAGCGTCAGAGTCTTTTCCAATGAGTCAACTCTTCGCCTGAGGTGGCCAAAGTACTGGAGTTTCAGCTTTAGCATCATTCCTTCCAAAGAAATCCCAGGGTTGAGCTCCTTCAGACTGGACTGGTTGGATCTCCTTACAGTCCAAGGGACTCTCAAGAGTCTTCTCCAACACCACAGTTCAAAAGCATCGATTCTTCGGCGTTCACCTTTCTTCACAGTCCAACTCTCACATCCATACATGACCACAGGAAAAACCATATTTATATCATTAAGTGATTTTCTTTCTTCAGTCTTTTAGTGTGGCAAATTAATTGATTTTTGAATCACTCTCGCTTTCACAGAATAAACCCCACTTGATTGAGGGGCATTATGTTTATTGCTGGATTTGACTTGCTAATATTTTGTTGAGGATTATTTTAAATAAGTAATGGTCTGGTCCTCATTCTTTTTTAATGATTTTATTTGTCTACTTTATTTTTGGCTGTGATGGGTCTTTGTTGCCGAGGGAACTTTTCTCTAGTTGCGCACGGCAGGGGCTCTCTCTAGTTGCAGAGGAGGGCCAGCTTCTCGGCTCCAGCTTCTCGTGGTGGTGGGTGGTGGTGGCTTTTCTTGTCGCAGAGCAGGGGCTCTAGGGTACGCGGACTTCAGCAGTGGGGGTGTGCGTGCGTGCTAAGTCGTCTCAGTTCTGTCTGACTCTGTGTGACCCTACGGACTGCAACCTGCCAGACTCTTCTGTCCATGGGATTCTCCAGGCAAGAATACTGGACCGGGTTGCCTTTCCCTTCTCCAGGAAAGAGAGGATCTTCCTGACCCAGGGACTGAATCTGTGCCTCTTATGTCTTCTGCGTGGGTAGGCGGGTTCTTTACCGCTTAGCCACCAGGAAAGCCATCGTTAGTGCACATGGGCTTATTAGTTGTGGCTTGCAGGCTCCAGAGCACAGGCTTGGGATTTTTTTTTTTTTTTAGTTGCAGTATGCCAACTCTTAGTTGTGGAAAGCAGGATCTAGCACCCTGACTAGGAATCAAACCTGGGCCCCCTGCCTTGGGAGTGCAGAGTCTTAGCCACTGGACCACCAGGGAAATCCCTAATGTGAGAATTTAATGAATTAATGCATCAAAAGTAAAACAGAACAGTTCTTGCTACATATTATATGTTGTATACATGGTTGGTTTTATTATTGTTTATCTGGAAAGTATATGTGAGGGACATCAGCCCTTTAGGATATGAGTTGCACGTATTTTAACACAGTTCTCCATTTTTGTTTTTACTTTTTATTTTTGAAATAATCTGGACTGATATGCAATCGTCAAAAATAATGGAACTCTCATATACCCTTCATCCAGTTCCCCTCAGTGGTAGCATCTTGCATGACTATAGTACAGTATCACCACCAGGAAACTGACATTAATGTAATCCGCTGACTTTTTTTTCAGGTCCCATCTTTTTAAGAATTTTTCACAGTTTGTTGTGATCCACACAGTCAAAGGCTTTAGTGTAGTCAACGAAACAGAAGTATATGTTTTTCTGGAATTTTCTTGCTTTCTTTAGGATCTCTGTGATCTATGCCATCTCCTGCAATATATATACATCATATATATCTGTAATACTTTGTATGTTATATATATATATATGTAATACTTTGTTGGAGATGTCATTTGCAAATATAATCCCGCAGTCTGTAGCTGTCATTTCATGGGCAACACTTGTTATTTCTTGCTTTTTGATTATAGCCATTCCAACAGGGGTGAGGTTATTTATTTTTTTTAACGATGCAGATATATATTTTTTAAAGTTTTGGGGTTAGACAGAGATTTTAGTGTAACTCAGAGCATATCATCACTCCATTTAAGATCTTCTCAAGGGACCCTGTAGCATTTAGGATGAAATCCATACTTCAGTGTCTGGCCAAAAAGCCTGCCCTCCTGCCTGGCCTCAACTCTCCAGGTGTCCCTTGCGGTCACTTCCGCTGTGCTTGGCTAGCCTCAGTTCATTTCCTCTTGCAAATGCTGACTGTTCTGCTTTGAAAGTGGTTCCGCCACATTCTTCACTGGCTTGCTCTCATTTCTCTTTCAGATTTACTGTCTACCTCAGAGAGAGGTGCCTTCCCTGAATCCCCGCCCCCTGTCCCCTGGGCCATGTCCCAGGGTTCATATGGGTGCCCAGGCAGTAGTGTTTGGGGGAGGGAAGGAAGACTCAGGCGGGAAGGACATCCCCACTGCATCCTAGCCTGCCCACCCAGTGAGTTCAGACTCCCTCCCTCCTAGGTCCTATCTCTGGCTCCCAAACTGTACTCCCTTTCCAGGCTGTGCTCCCCTCCCCCAAGGGAATGGTTACGACCCAGGAGCCAGTGAGGAGAAGCAGAAAGCCGGGGGCTATGAGGAAGAGACAGAGGGGAATGTACAGTGTCCTGAGCGAGCTGCTGACCCCCATCTCTGGCCCACTCCATAGAAGTGGGGGTTAGGGGGTGACAAGGGAGAAACCCAGGTCTGATGTAGACGGGAGTAGGAAGTCTGGAAGGGACTCCTCATCCCTAACACCCCACCTAGATTCGTTATTTTCTTCACCACCTGGCCCTTCGCCTGAGGCCCCACTGAGATGTGCTGCTCACCTCTCTACCCCGTCAGCAGCTGTGATTTGACCTGTGTGTCCTTGCCCCCAAAGACAGGCTTCCTCAGGGGCTTGCCCGGGCAAAATCTTTAGGCAGCACTGACCAGGTGCCCAGGCGCCTGTGTGGCACCACCTCTCCTTTCTCCTCTGTGGACCCAGTGGCCCTGCCTCTCTCCTGCCCTTCCTGCACCACCCAAATGTCCTTCCTTCTCCTAGTCCCCAAGGGTCATCCAGGAGACCCTGGAGCCAATCAGAGAGAAGTCAGGGGAACTTCCACTCCAAAGTGAGGGACAATGAAAGAAGGAGGGGTCAGGTGAAAGTGAAAGTCGCTCAGTCATGTCTGACTCTTTTTGACCCCATGGACTATAGCCCGCCAGGCTCCTCTGTCCATGAATTTCTCAGGCAAGAATACTGGAGTGGGTTGCCATTCCCTTCTCTAGGAAATCTTCCCAACTGAGGGATCAAACCCATGTCTCCCGCATTGCAGACAGATTCATTACCATCTGAGGTCAGGACCACATGAGGAATGGGCTTCTCTAGTCTCTCTTTATGAACTCTGGGCAGAAAAGCTGGTACCCAGCAGGGTACTGGTCCCCAGAAAAGCCAGTACCCTGAACTCAGGCTTCAGAGAGTGCCTGGTTGAGGTCTAGAGACAGAACAAGCCCCTGGGAAGGGATAACTAGCAGTGCACAAGAGGCTTGGCCAGTTGAGCCTTTGGATTCAGAAAGACCTGGTTCTGAACCTGCCCCTCCTGTCTATGTGACCTTGAGCAACTGAGTTAACTTGTCTGAATCTCACTTTCCTTATCTGAGAATATGATAAACATTTATTTCACACAGCTGCATGAATGTGAAGTGCCTGGCACAAGGGCTTGGTACCCAGCGAATCAACAACAGGTGGAAACTCTTCTCCAGAATGTATCATTAAAGAAGTGGTACTCGAGTGTGGTCCTAGACCAGCAACCTCAGCATCCCCAGGGAAAGGTAGAAATGCAAACTCTCAGACCCCACACTCCAGACCTCTGGTAATCAGAAACCCTGAGGGTGGGGCTCAGCAACCTGTTTTAACAAGCCTGCTGAAGTTTGAGAACTCCTGCTATTTGAATACGAATGTCAACATTCAGATTCAGAAGCCTAGGAGACTTCAGAACCACCAGGAAGCTTGTTAAAAGTTCAGATTCCTGGCCTCAAAGCCAAGGGTTAAGGTGGGACCTGGGAATCTATATTTTAACCTGAGATGAGTTTGATGGGGGACCTTGCACCAGAGGCTGCCCTGGGGGAAGTTCACGGAAAGCGTTTCGGGTCATAGCCGGCTCCAGCCTGCAGAGCTGAGGGCTCCCCACGGGTAGAGAAGGGGGATTTCTAGCTGGAGAAGGGAGGAATCTGGACTTTACCCTGAAGTGGAATGGGGAGGAGGAGTGTCCAACGAGGGAAAGTCGTGCCCTACGTGGACACCTGCCCAACTCTGACGTCACCCTAAGAGAGGGCGACGCTCCGTCCGAGAGGGGCGTGGCTCTGGGAGGCGGGGTCTCTCCCACCTCCGCCCGGGGTCTGGTCGGACATGCCTCCTAGTTCGGTGGGTGTGGGTGGGAAGAGGCCTGGCCAGAGGGAACCCAGCGCTGGCGGAGGGGGGTGCCTTGCGGGGGTGGGGGAAGCAGGGGGGCGACAGAAGGGCAGCGGGGTATCCGGAGCACGTTGGACGGCCGGCCCCCCCGCGGTCCTGGGCTCCCGGAGGCGCTGCGGTGCGCTGACGCCGTTATCCCCGCGGCGCCGCCGTCGCCCTCTGGCCGCGCCTTCCTGGGCCTCTGGATTAAGAGTTCCCTGCCTCCTGGCAGGGATGGCGGCGGGGGTGGGGTTTCGTGGCGGTGTCCGCGAACAGGAAGGCCTACCTTCGCGAACCCCTGAGCCTGGACCGAGGGCCTTTCTGCCCCCCAAGCCCAACCGCCAGCCCCGACGGCATTAGCCGATGGAGGATTATGGAGGAGCCCCTACCCCGTACCCTTAAATACTCCGGCTCACCCATGGTGACACGGGCCACTGGCGACACAGGTTTTACAGGACAGTTAATTTCTAGTTAAAACAGCTCCTCAAAAAGCTAGTGAAACCATGTCCGTGAATCCGGGAACAGTCGGCCTCTCTCTCCCTCTGTCAGCTCTCCGTGTCCGGTTACTATGGCCGGTTCACTACCGCTGAGGCACTTGTCGAGCGAGGTTTGTGTCACTTTATTTAATCCTAAGGGAACGTCAACTCACCCTAAGAGCATCCTCCCCATTTTCCAAATCAGTAAGTGGTGGCTTAGAGGGGTTCAGTAGCTCCTGCAAGTTTCCAGTTAGTGACACTGGAGAGGAAGCTGGCTGCCAGGCGGGTGCCCCTATCACAGGCCACTGCTTTCACCACCTCTCTGAGCTTCCTCCTCCATCCGTCACGGTCACCCCTTGCCACTGTGCAGGTTGTATGCTGCACAACTCCACAGTCCACCAATATATAGAACCTTCAGAACAGTAAAGAGCTTCGAGGAAGGGGCACAGTTTTCTCATTTGCACAAAGTAGGCTTTGGGGCTGGCCTGCTGTCCCTGCAGCCATCTCCCCACCTTTCTTCTTCCTCTCCCTGGCACAGAACTTGTTGCTGGCGGAGGATCTGACCTCTTCCACTCCTTAAGCTCTCATTGCACCCAATTTATGCTGCTAGGGCTTTCTTTCCTGCCAAGGAGCAGCTGATCTTCAACATCCAGCGTCCCCCAGACCTGGCACTTCTGAGCTATATCAGGACACCTGCTGTTTCCTGCTGTGTCACCTGGCTGTTGTGGGCATGCGCTCTCTACCCATTATCCTGAGCTGGTGCTGCTGGGAGTGAGGCTGGAGAGGGCTGGATGGGGAGGCCACCTTGGGGGAAGAGGACGGATTCTGGAGTCCTGGGGAGAGTGGGAATCCTGGGTAAGAGAGAGGAAGGGGCTGGCTGCAAGAGATGCCAAGGAGAGGGGACTAGCCCCAGGGTGGTGGCAAAGGACTGAAATAAGGGGTGTGTGTATGATATTGGGGGATATTGTCTGAAACAGAAGCTGCTCAGAGATAAACTAGTATAGCCTTCACCATCCCCCCGCCCTCCATTTTACAGATGAGACTGAAGCCCAAAGAGGAGAAAGGGGGTGTTGCTGGGCTGGGGGGTGGTGGGATTCTCTGACCTCTGGCCCCAAGCCCANTTTTTTTTTTTTTTTAAAGAAAAAGCAATCATGTTATTGCTTCCCTGGTGGCTCAGATGATAAAAAATGTGCCTGCAATGCCGGAGGTCTGGGTTCGATCCCTGGGTTGGGCAGATCCCCTGGAAAAGGAAACAGCAACCCACTCCAGTGTTCTTGCCTGGAGAATCCCATGAACAGAGGAACCTGGCAGTCTACAGTTCATGGGATCACAAAGAGTCGGACATGACTGAGCAACTAACACTTTCACTTTTCAATCATGTTACTAAGCAGAAACAGGGAGACAACATCTTACATTTTTTGTTGTTGTTATACAATATTCAACTTTATACTGAATCAATTGTGACAATAAAGAGAAACCTTTACTTTTTGCTCTCAAAAAAAAAAAAAATCTAGGCCTTGATATTTACCTTGGAGAAGGAAATGGCAACCCACTCCAGTATTCTTGCCTGGAGAATCCCATGGACGGAGGAGTCTGGTAGGCTACAGTCTACGGGGTCGCAAAGAGTCGGACATGACTGAGCGACTTCACCTCACCTCACCTCTGGTATTTACCTAACAGAGTTAAAAAATAACATCCACATGAAAAACCTGCACATAGCTGTTTACAGCTGCTTTAGCCATAACAGCCCAAACTTGGAAGCAACCAACATGTCCTTCCGCTTGTGAACGGATAAACTGTGGTTCATCCAGACAACGAAATATTACTCAGTGCTAAAAACAAATGAGCTATAAAAAGATTGAGAAGAAATTGAAATACATAGTTCAGTTCAGTTCAGTCACTCAGTCGTGTCCGACTCTTTGCGACCCCATGAATCGCAGCATGCCAGGCCTCCCTGTCCATCACCATTTCCTGGAGTTCACTCAGACTCACATTCATTGAGTTGGTGATGCCATCCAGCCATCTCATCCTCGGTCGTCCCCTTCTCCTCCTGCCCCCAATCCTTCCCACCATCAGAATCTTTTCCAATGAGTCAACTCTTCACATGAGGTGGCCAAAGTACTAGAGTTTCAGCTTTAGCATCATTACTTCCAAAGAAAAACCAGGGCTGATCTCCTTCAGAACGGACTGGTTGGATCTCCTTGCAGTCCAATAGTACCAGTGAAATAAGTCAACATGAAAAGACTTTACAGTGTATGATTCCAACCACATGATATTTTGGAAAAGGCAAAACTTCTGGAAAGAGTGAATAGGGCAGTAGTTGCCAGGGGTCAGAGCAGAAGAAGGGATGAGTAGGTAGAACATAAGGTATTTCGGAGGCAGTGAAATTACTCTGTACCATATTATAGTAGCAGATACATGTTTTTATACATTTGTCCCAAACGAGAGAAAGTATATGACTAAGAGTACATGCTAACGTAAGCTGTGGTTTGGGGGTGGTAACACTACATCAGTGTGGGTTCATCCACTGTAATCAATGTACCATTCTGACAGAGGATGCTGATAATGGGGGAATCTAAGGGTTTATTTGGGGGAAGAAAGCATATGGAAAATCTCCTTACCCTCCTAATTTTGTGATGACCCTAAAACTACTCTTAAAAAAACAAGTCTATCAACAAAAATTAATAAAAGTACCAGGAATGCCAAGATCCAGAAAATCACACTATACTGACAGAAAATCACACAAAAATAAATAAATTTAAAACATACTCAAGGGGATCTAGATTACAGGAGTAGGTAGAAAAAATTTTAAACTATGAAAATATAGAGAAAAAATAAGAGAATTTCAATAGAGCACTAAAATCTAGTAGAGTTATACTAATACCTAACAAAGCAGACATTAAGGCAAGAAATATTACTAGATACATAAAGAAACATTTAATGATGAGGGAAAATCACAAGGAAGATGCAGCAATTATAAATCTATATGCACTCTAAAATTAAAAACAGAACTTCAATATGATCAGCAATTCCATTTCTGAGTATATGTCTGAAAAATCATAATGTCAAAGAGATACCTGCACACCTATCAATGCAGCATTATTTACAAGAGCCAACACGGAAACAACCCAAGTGCCCACTGACAGATGAATGGATAAATAAAATGTGGTCTGTGTGTGTATATATATATAGACACACCATGGAATATTTTTCAACCATAAAAAAGGACATCTACCATTTGCAACAACGTGGATGACCTCTAATGGGCATTATGCTAAATGAAATAAGACAAACAGAAAAAGACATGATGTCACTTATATGTGGCATCTAAAAAGTATTCTAAAATACTAAATTCATAGATACAGAGAAAAGATTGGGGATTGCCAGAGATGGCTGTGGAAGGTGAGTGCAACGAGTGAAAAGAGGTCATCAGGTACAAACTTCCAGTTAGAAAATAATTAATCGGAGTATAACTGCTTATATACATTACAGCTTATATAGTGACTATAGCTTATAATATTGAACAGATGACCCTTGAACAACATGGGGGTTAGATGCACCAACCTTCAACACAGCTGAAAATCCACCTATAACTTTACAGTAGGCCCTCCAATGCTGCAGTTTCACATCCATGCATTAAACCAACAGCAGATCATATAGTACTGCAGTAACATTCACTGAAAAAAAATCTGCATATAAGAACCTGTGATGTTCAAGGGTCAACTGTATTGTATATTTCAAAGCTGCTAAAAGTAAATCTTTCAAGTTCTCATCATAAGAAAAAAAAAATATGTATGTATGCTTACAGATGTTATCTAGACTTCTTGTGGCAATCATTTCATAATACATAAACACAGTGGATGTTGTACATGTGTATGAGTTCAGTCACTCTGTTGTGTCTGCCTTTTACAACCCCGTGGACGGTAGCCCACCAGTTTCCTCTGTCCATGCAATTTTCCAGGCAAAAATACTAGAGGAGGTTGCCACCTCCTACTACAAAGGATCTTCCTGACCCAGAGATTGGACTCATGTCTTGCTGCACTGGTAGGCAGATTCTTTACCACTGAACCACCTGAGAAGTCCATTATGTTGTACACCTGAAACTAGTATATGGTCAAGTATACCTCAATAAAAAAATATTAAAAACAATTCTTTAGTCAGGAGGAAAATTATTCCAGACATGATAAAAACGCAGTAAGGAAGGAATAAAGAACACTGGGAAAATAATCGTGTGTGTGTCTGTATGTGTGTATAAACACTGACTTTAAAAACAATAATAATGTTTGTCAAATTTAAATATAGAATTAAAATGCATTATAACAATAACAACAGGGGGAGAAACTGCAATAGAGTTTTAGATCCTCACAATATAAGAAAACTAGTAAAGATAACAATATACATTTTGCTATGTGTCTATTGTAATCTCTAAGGTAACCTCTAAAAATCTATGTACCTAACAAGTTAATAGAAAAATATAATAAAAATAGTGATTAATTCAAATAAAGGCAGATGAGGAGAAAAACACAAAATATATGAGACAAACAGAAAACATGCAGTAAGATAGTAGATATAAAACTAAGTAAATCGGGTGATGTCAGTCAATGGCAGTCAGAAGTTCCTAAAATTCTCCTCCCATACAACAGCAACAAGAAATTGACCCAAAAATTTCAGCAAAAAAGTAAATATACAAGGTGAGTGAGTGAAAGTTGCTCAGTCATGTCCTACTCTTCGTGACCCCATGGACTGTAGCCCACCAGGCTCCTCTATCCATGGAATTCTCCAGGCCAGAATACTGGAAGGGGTAGCCTTTCCCTTCTCCAGGGGCTCTTTCCAACCCAGGGATCAAACCCAGGTTTCCAGCACTGCAGGCAGATTCTTTACTGAGCCACAAGGGAAGCCCATATGAGGTGCGGGATATGCTAATTAATGCAACTGTGGTAATCCTCTCACAATGTACAGGTATCAAATCACCACACAGTGCACTTTAAATGTGTTAAAATTTTATTTGTCAATTATATCTCACTACAACTAAAAGAAAACAAAGTAACATTGATAACTTCTTAGCTTACTGTGTACATAAAAAGGTTATTTTTTCCAAATTATATTTAGTATTTTACCTTGTAAGTCAATTTTTTATGCTGACATACCTTTAATTCATAGTCACAAAAAGGATCAGATACTCTAACTACAATGAAACGCTTTGACTAAAAACATACACTGCTAAAGCTGCAAATATATCAAATTGAAATGTGTTAAGAAATAGGCATTCTTAAAACAGATTTTAAAACAGACATACTTATCCCAACCAAGAGCTCTTATTTCTCCAATAAGGCTTGAGTAGAACTTGGGAGGAGGAGGTAGTACATATGGTTCTTTTTTATTCTTTAAAGCAACTTCCTGTTTAAAAGAAAAAACGTGAATCAGCTGTGGAATGCTACACAATGAATTATTAGTACCTGACTACAAAACACAACTCTTGTACCTCATTAACATGTCCATTATTTTTATAGAAAATCCAGCGGATTTCCCTCCTCATAAAAAAAAAGGCATAAAGGACTACACCAAAGGTCATGTAAAAATGTCAATTATTATACCACACAAACAATATTGAAATGTCTAATATTCTCCTAGACTATCATGTCTATCACAGATGAAAAAGAATCACCAAAAAACAAAGCAAAATCCTCATCCTCAAGGCTTTACTATTTTTCTACCCCTGTGGATATAATGTTTGATAGAAACACGTACCTTTAAAGAAAAGCCTGAACTCTATGTACAAGGCCTAGACCAATATATCTGTACACCATTATGAATCACATTCTTACAAACAAAAATCCTTCTTCATCACAATAAATAGTTAACCTGTTTATTTCCTTTACTGGATTCCATGCTGTATTACTCCCAGACCAGTGAAGCATTTTGCCATCTATCTGGTTAGATCACAACTTCTTTCCCCACTAAACCTACCTATGACATCTTTAAGATGATTTATGTTCCCCTGAACAAAACTAAAACTTACATTTTTTACAAGCAATACAAGCATCACTAGAGTTGCTGAGTCTGAAAATTACCAATTACTTCAAAGGTGTTACCCTGGACAGTATCTTACTTGGAAAGTAAAAAATAAATGTACATATGAATTACACAGAGGTTCATATGGTTTGGATTATTAAAAGGTATTATAAAAAGCAGCCTTCCCAGATGGCTCAGTGATAAAGAATCCACCTGCCAATGCAGGAGACACAGGAGACCCAGAGTTCAATCCCTGGGTCTGGAAGATCCCCTGGAGAAGGAAATGACAGCCCACTCCAGTATTCTTGCCTGGGAAATCCCAGATACAGACGAGCCTGGCTGGCTACAGTCCATGGGGTTGCAAACAGTTAGACATGACTAAGCACATAAGCACATTATAAAAATTAAAGAAATAAAAATTTTAAAAAACAGATATAATAACAAAACAACAAAGAACAAGTCTAAAATTATAAAGATTTCTGGTAACCCTAATAAAAAGTATACATTTTTATTCACTTAAATATGTTTATTAACATGGATAGAAGGCTACTAAATTAACACTAGAAAAGACTAGATTTTTACAAAACAGCATTTTAAAAATCAGGACTGCTAACTGAAACTACTTAAATACAGTTCTAAATCTGCTTTAGGATAAAAACAAACAAACCAAACCCTAAAAGCTGGTTAGTAGGAAGCTCCTAGAAGACAAAAAGTATACTGCCTTTTCATAAATTACTTAGTGCTATATATAAACAACCTGATGGTCCACAAAATTTATTAGCATTAAGATTCTTCTGTTACAAGTACTACTAACAGGAGTCAGTATAGTGCCTGTACTTACAAACATGTAAGAGTCACACAGTATTTCTTTGGAAATTTTTTTCAATTCAAAAATATTAATTACTGTTATTCATATATACTGAAGAAAAAAAAAACTTGGATAATAACGTACTTGGATGAAAGAGTACTTTAATCCTAGATTTATGACATTTGCTAACTCTGCCTTCTACTTTGGGTCAGACAAGTTATTCCTATTCTAGAACCATAACAGAGAAAAGGGCAAAGATAGAGAAGCAAAGTGTTCTTTGTGGAGAACGAAGCAAAGGTACTAGAAGAAAGAACACAGCCTTTATAAACCAGGAGTTTAGATCCTAACTGTAAGCAATTCCAAGTTTTGAGGCCTTAGGCGCTCAGTGACTCAGCTCTAAAAAAAGGAATAATCTACCTGTTGAGTTCTTTTAAAATATAATTGTTCATTTAATAAATATGTATCAAACTCCTACTACACACCTACTTAGCACTAGGAAACTCCAAGAGAAATTTAACAAAATGTCCTGAAATAAGTTCAACAGCTGCTGATTTCATCTGGGCAACAATTTCAATATTTTTACCAGGGATTATATTAAGTTAACCCTATTACTAATAACACAATCCAATAAATTAACTAATAATTCTTACATCTTTAGGTAGACTGCCACAAATGTACAATAGTATTACCAACCCTGTCCACAATTTTAGAGAGTTAAAGTACAGGATCTTATTTAGGAAAGTAAAAACAAATGTACTAAACAGACTACTGTGAATTAGAGATCAATCAAACTATTTTAAACTAATGAGTATTTCTTCAAAATTAAATGACCATGAGAGCTTAAAGTTAGCTTCATAGTAAAGCCTAATGGGCCACATAGTTTTACTCTGGTTCTTAGTCCTATTTGAATAGCTTATCGAAATTATGATAAAAAGTCAAAAGAAACTTTTTCAACTTTTGTCCAATGTCAAGGAGATGTAAACCAAAATGTTTCACTACTTCAACTTACCTTTTTAAGGTTATCATGTTGTAGCCTTTGACAAAATTTACAATGAATTTTGATAAACCTTATTAACTACAGTTTACAAATTTATAAGTCAAAATTTAAACTTTAGAAAGTGACTTTTTAAATACTTTCATTTGATCCCAAACTTTTCACCAAAGCCTTTGTCATGAATATTAAAAAAAAGAATTTAAAACAAATCTAGCAAGTAAATTAAGTTCTCAATATGTGGCAGCTGCTGCTAACAATAAAAAGAAAACAGAACCACAGAGAAATAACAAAATGCTTTCAGTTGTTAGTAGAAATATAGTGGCATTGTAATTTTATAAAACAAATAAAAGAAATATTTTATAGATGTGAGAAATGCATAAGTAAAACATAAAATTATAACTATGTTAATACTCAAAATGGAAAAGAAAAACTAAAACTAGAACTACCACATGATCCAACAATCCTACTCCTGGGAATTTAATCAGACTAAATTAACTCAGAAAGACACAAGCACCCTATTTTCATAGCAGCACTGTTCACAACAGCCAAAACAGAAACAATCTAAATGTCCATCAACAGATGAATGCATACCGAAGATGTGGTACATGTATAAAATGGAGTACTGCTCAACTATTAAAAAAAATAATAATAATGCCATTCACAGCAACATGGCTGCAAATAGAGATTATCACATTAAGTGAAGTCTAAGGCAATGCCAANTGCAACCCCATGGATTGTAGCCCGCCAGGCTCCTCTGTCCATGGAATTCTCCAGGCAAGAATACTAGAGTGGGTTCCACACGCTTCTCCAGGGGATCTTCCCAACCCAGGGATCGAATCCAGGTCTCCTGTACTACAGGCAGATTCTTTACCACTGAGCCACTAGGGAAGCCCCAACAAGCTTGGCCACATGCAAACTAAATAGGCCTGATTTGGTGCATTTCACTGTATATGAATTGTAACACTAGAGATGTATTTTTAAGTCATTTTTTTTCTGAGCTCCATGCAGCTAAACATATCTTCCCAGGAACAATTCTCATTGCCATTTCTACCAAGACATTTTTATGTAACTCATTTTTGGCCCAATAAATGTGGCCCAAGTGCTAAAAACAGCAGGTTCACACCACCTCCTACACAGTATCTGTGATTTGACACAGTCTTGCATATTCAATAGAGATGTTAATTGATGCATCCTCTTCTAAGCTTGGTGGATTTTTAATGTCTTAAGATATATCGATTACAATTCACAGCGTTTGTAGGCAGTGATGTTTGGTTTTGGTTTTCAAGATCATTATTTTTAAATGTGAGGATCTTCCAGGAATCATTAAGATCTTGTTTACACACAAACTACAGTTTAATTCTGCAAATTGTAAGAGTTTCATGAAACTCTTTGAGGGGAATGCACATGATATTAATCACGGTCAGCCTCCTATCTTTAAGCTTGTTGACATATGCCAAATGGGCTTCATGATTATTCGTCAGTAAAGCGCTATTTGTGTTTTGCATTTCTCATCAATAACTGGTTTTCTTTCAGCTTATTAAAGCTTGGGCAAAGTTGGTGGAAAGTATGTGTGTCCCAGCAGTATATGGAGATGTTGCAGGTGAGAGAAGACAGAGAGGAACCACAAAGGTTGTGATTGTGCACAAGGGTGAGTGACTGTACACTCCTGAATGGGATGGAAACAGTAGAAAGGCATTGTGCTTGATACTTACTCAGTTCTGGGTTCTGAGGGCAACCCACACTATTCATGGCAGGTAGAGACGATCCTCCATTAGAGCTAATTAACGCCCAATATCCTAGTCTACATGATAAATACTTATTTATCCGTCTAGCTATTGAAGGATATCTTGGCTGATTCCAAGTCTGGGCAGTTATGAATAAAGCTGTCATAGATATTTGTGTACAGGCTTTGTGTGAATATAAACTTTCATCTTTTTGGTAAATACCAACAATCACCATGCTGGATTAAATGGTAATAGCATGTTTAGTTTTGTAAGGAACTGCGAAACTGTCTTTTGGTACTATTTTGCATTCTCATTAGCAAGAAATGAGGGTTCCTGTTCTACATTCTCATAGGCACTTGGTGTTGCCAGTGTTTTGGATTTTAGACATTCGCCTGGTGGGCTGCTGTCTACGGGGTCGCACAGAGTCGGATACGACTGAAGTGACTTAGCAGCAGTGGCAGCTATGTAGTAATATCTCATCGTTTTAAATCGCCATTTCCCTAGTGATGCATGATGGTGAACCTCTTTTTCATGTTTAGATCCTATCTGTATATCATCTTTGGTGAGGTGTCTGTTCAGATCATTTGCCTGCTTTAAAATTGGATAATTTACTCTTTATTGTTGAGTTCTAATATATTTTGGATAAGGCCTTTATCAGAGATGTCTTTTACAAATATATTCTCCCTAGATCACTTTTTAAACAGAGCATACCCCATCTTACTGTGACTTCAGCGGGGATATATCTATCATTTCAACATTAACATAATGTGAGTTATAGGTTTCAGATGAATAATTCTGCCACTCTAGAAATATTTAAATTCACAAGTTACTGAATATGTAACTTGTAACTTAATACATATGGGTATTTAATTATATGTCTTACCAAGTCATGTTTCTCCTCTGACCCATTAATGTGGACAACTTTTATTAATAGAGTCTTACTACTATTTTTATACTTCTGGTATAAATCACAGTATAATTTTAATATATATAAACATACATAATATACACTAATACATTATATAGGTTGATCTGTTTTACTCTCAGGTTTTAGTAACAGATTAAACCCATGAAAAGAACTGATACAATTTCTTTATATTCTACAATAGTCCATACAGTATGAAATTTATTGCTTTCTTTGTATTTGAAAAATATTACCTTTAAAAACAAAATAATTTATCTTTTATCTACATTAATTTCTACCTCTTGCTCCCTATTGTTATTTTTCTTATCCAGTTTCTTGCACTTAGTATTTAACTTATTTTTGTCTTATATTAAGAATAAAAGCATTTAAAGATAAGAATTTGCCTCTGAATTTAGCTTTGCCTATACTCTTCCATACTTAATGTTAATTTCTTGATTTTATATTACTAATTTTTGCTTTTCTCTTTGACCAAGATTATTTATAATAGCTTCATCCAAAATGAGTAGACTTTTCAAATATACTTGTTATTAATTTTTAATATTATTTCCTTTAGGATAGCTCGGGACTTTCCTGGTAGTCCAATGGCTAAAGCTCTTTACTCCTAATGCAGTGAATTGCATCTAAGCCAAATAAATTTTTAAAAAATGATATATTTAATTTCTGATTGTTTTGGGAGTCATTTGAAACATTTTTACAGTCTCCACACACATATACTTTATCTTGATAAGTGCTTTATTGGAAGTTGAATACAGAAAGGTATATTCTTTCTAGAGTACAAAGTTTGGTATATATTTATTAAATTAACCTTAACATTTAATTTTTCCACATCGCTACCTGTTTACTTTTATCTCTTGGCCTTTCAAATGCAAATCACTGTGTGTAAGCTGCCTACTTCATCTTCATCTTTGTCATTTTTTTATGTTTTTATTAGTCTTTTAGTATGTTGGTGTCATAATGTTTAACAGCTACCATCCACTTGCCTTTTTATATGCATTTTAAAATAAATTCTTTTCTATACCAAGGTTAGATGTTTCACAGTTATTAAACCAACCTTTTACTGTTTCTAATGTAGGATTCAAAATCTGCCATTGCACTTTTAATTTTATTTAAATTTATTCAACTTCCTTTTATTTCTTCCTATATCTTATCTGAATGAAAAAATACACATTATAGGTTTTGAATAGGGCCTGAAAGAATGATGCTAAAGCTGAAACTCCAGTACTTCAGCCACCTCATGTGAAGAGTTGACTCATTGGAAAAGACTCTTGATGCTGGGAGGGATTGGGGGCAGGAGGAGAAGGGGACGACCGAGGATGAGATGGCTGGATGGCATCACGNGAGATCCAACCAGTCCATTCTGAAGGAGATCAACCCTGGGATTTCTTTAGAAGGAATGATGCTAAAGCTGAAACTCCAGTACTTTGGCCACCTCATGTGAAGAATTGACTCATTGGAAAAGACTCTTGATGCTGGGAGGGATTGGGGGCAGGAGGAGAAGGGGACGACCGAGGATGAGATGGCTGGATGGCATCACGGACTCGATGGACGTGAGTCTGAGTGAACTCCGGGAGATGGTGATGGACAGGGAGGCCTGGCGTGCTGCGATTCATGGGGTCGCAAAGAGTCGGACACGACTGAGCGACTGAACTGAACTGAAGAAAGAGAAAGACAAATACTGTATGATTTATATGTGGAATCTAAAATCTGGTCACAATGAACCCATGTACAAAACAGAAACAGACTCATAGACATACAGAACAGATCTGTGCTTGCCAAGGAGTAGGAGAGGAGGGAGAGAGATGGCCTGGGAGTCTGGGTTTGGTAGATAGAAATGATTACATTTAGAATGGATAAAGAAGGTCCTACTATACAGCACAGGGAACTATATACAATACCCTGTGATTAACCATAATGGAAAAGAATATTAAAAAAAAGTATATACGTGCATAACTGAGTCACTCTGCTGTACATCAGAAACTGGCACAACACTGTAAATAAACAGTACTTCAATAAAGAAGAAATACCAGAAATGTAAACTCAGATTTAAGAGAAAAGGGATACAAGCATAAAAGTCAAAGAAGTAAAATCCCTATGCCAGATGTGAACTGAAAATATTGAAATGAAAACAAGTAATAGCAAAGGTCTGAAGAGTCAAAGCTATGGTTTCTCCAGTAATCATGTACGGATGTGAGAGATGGACCATAAAGAAGGGAGTGCTGAGTGCTGAAGAACTGATGCTTTCAAATTGTGGTGCTGGAGAAGACTTCTGAGAATCCCTTAAACAGTAAGGAGATCAAACCAGTCAATCCTAAAGGAAATCAACCCTGACTATTCACTGGAAGGACTGATGCTGAAGCTCTGATATTTTCGCCAGGTGATGCAAAGAACAGACTCATTGGAAAAGACCCTGATGCTGGGAAAGATTAAGGGCAGGGGGAGAAGAAGGTGACAGAGAATAAGATGCGTGGATGGCATCACCGACTTAATGGACCTGAGTTTGAGCAAACTCTGGCAGATAGTGAAGGACAGGGAAGCCTGGGGTGCTGCAGTCCATGGGCTCACAAAGAGTCAGACATGACTTAGTGCCTGAACAACAAATAGCAATAAATAGATCAAACCAGTCAATCCTAAAGGAAATCAACCCTGACTATTCACTGGAAGGACTGATGCTGAAGCTCTGATATTTTCGCCAGGTGATGCAAAGAACAGACTCATTGGAAAAGACCCTGATGCTGGGAAAGATTAAGGGCAGGGGGAGAAGAAGGTGACAGAGAATAAGATGCGTGGATGGCATCACCGACTTAATGGACCTGAGTTTGAGCAAACTCTGGCAGATAGTGAAGGACAGGGAAGCCTGGGGTGCTGCAGTCCATGGGCTCACAAAGAGTCAGACATGACTTAGTGCCTGAACAACAAATAGCAATAAACATACCAGTTTCAATACTGTGGCATCCAAATACCATTTCCTACAAAGAAACCATATCTCTTTGGTAAAACAGGATAAGTGAATAAACTGGGGCAACTGGTGCCACAAAGCGAAACTTAGATTGTGTTAAAAGAACCCAGGAGCCAACATGAAAGGACTTATATTGACCAAAACTGGTAAAATGTAAGCGTTAAAAAGAATAATAATCACAATGGACTAAAGTTAATCAAATATTTTAAAATACATGGGTTCATAATACTAAAAAAATAATTAATTCCCTTTGAATTCCTAGGTACCAACTCATTATTCTTAAAATTGATTTTAAAAAAAAGGAAAAAAATCAAGCACTTATCCTCATTCCAATATAAGCAAGATCTCAAATTTACCAAATAAATGATGAAGGGAACTTCTTTTCTGTGAAATTTTCAGCTAACAAATGTAGATGATGGATTTTTAAAAATCACCATTTGTGACCCCTAACAAAACAGTGGATGTAGTTAATGACCACCATTGGAAGCTAAAATCAGTTGGTGATAGGCTGATCAGAAACTTTATATTGGATGGATCTAAACCTATTGATTAATCTTAACTCTATTAAATGAGGAACTACCAGACACCATGTACCTCCTATGCAGAGTAAGAAGTACAGAGCACAAAGTATTATTATTAGGAGAAATGAATGCAACTTCATTCAGACCTCTAATTTAACTGCTAGATTACAAAAAAAAAAAAAAAAAAGTAGAATATGTTAAAAGATAGCATGAATATCTAATGAACCAAATTCAGAATGTAGGAAACCTTTTAAAATGCTCCAGTCCCCTTCTCCTAAAAGAGTAGGTAGGTAAAGAAATATCTTAGACAAAACTTTGAAGTTTGCTCATGGGTCCATGAGTATTTACAGTAGTCTTCCTTCTTTTGCTAACCAAGTATCTTATGTATCCATGCGTACTAAGTCGTTTCAATCATGTCCAACTCTTTGCAATCCCATGGACTGTAGCCTGCCAGGTTCCTCTGTCCATGGGAATTCTCCAGGCAAGAATACTGGAGTGGGTTGCCATGCCCTCCTCCAAGGGATTTTCCCAACCCATGTCTCTTATGTCTCCTGCATTGGCAGACGGGTTCTTTCCCACTAGCGCCACCTAGGAAGCCAACTTATGCACAGTTAACTGAATAATCAATTGTATCTAACTATATATATATATGCGAAGAGTTGACTCATTGGAAAAGACTTTGATGCTGGGAGGGATTGGGGGCAGGAGGAGAACGGGACGACAGAGGATGAGATGGCTGGATGGCATCACTGACTCGATGGACATGAGTCTGAGTGAACTCTGGGAGTTGGTGATGGACAGGGAGGCCTGGCGTGCTGCGATTCATGGGGTCGCAGAGTCGGACACGACTGAGTGACTAAACTGAACTGAACTGATATATATATGTAATGAAGCTTAACAAGTTTTTCAGAAATCTGTAATTGTATATGAAATTATTTATACATTGTATTGTATCTTTAAGAGTGATTTTTTAATCTCTGTTGATGTTACATTCTCTAACAGACCAGGAGTATGCTTTATTTCTTCACAACCTGTCCAAGTCTAGTGTCAAGTGTACCCATCAAATTGGTTCTTAAACACAGTTCTATTCCTCTTGCAGTTCCAGGAAAGTACCATCCACATTTATGTATGAGTAAAATAAAACACTGAATGACTGAAAGTTGAGAAGTTTTAAATTCTAACGTTAGTTTTTAAAGGAATTACAAAAACACACCAGATTTACAGAGTGTGACGACAGTGTTAGAAAACAAATTCTTACCAAAAGCATCTTCAACTCCATCATAAAACTCACTAGATCAGGAGACTGCTGCATTCTCTAGACCAAAACATATTTTTAATTAATTTCATGTGTACAATGAATACTCCATGCACTGGAAATGGAAATTTTTTTTAATCCATATAAATATTTTAAAAAATTAGCTATATCAAAAGCATAAGAATTGAATTATTGGTCATCAACACTATTATTTCTACCAATTTCATTCTGAAAGGTAATTAAAGCCCTCAAATCTAATTTGGTGAGATATGCTTAATTATGTAAGCATGGCACTTAAAGTCTCACACATTACTCTATTTCTTCAGCACAGACTACTGTCAAGTTTAGCAAATCTAGCAAACCACAGCACTATTTAAAAAAATAGTATGACTGGAATGTCAAAAGGAATATAAAATATAAAAATCAGGCAAATCTATACAATTAAATCTAGTTAGGATAATGAATTAACTAATCAATAATACTGTCTATTTTAATTTTTTCTTTGACCTTAAAGACTGCCTATAATTGTTAATTTTGTCCTTTCACAACTAACCTGATTAATTCAAAAGGAGTCAATCTTTCAATAAGGTAAAACAGTTACAATAATATGACAAAAAGTAAATAACTTCTGAAGTACAATGTTAAACTGTCAGGACTTCATTTCCTAGAAATCTTTGATTCTTAAAAGAAAATTATTATAAAATAAAAGCGAAAAAATTCTCATTAAAATTCCTTTATTAAATAAGTCTATATCATTTCTCTGCTTGAAATCAAAATAATGTTATTTTTGCTACTTTTCCTAATCCACTGCACTACCACCAAACAGTCCTGAAGCTGATATGTAAATTTCAGTTTTTAGAGAAGAATAATAATCTAAAGTATTCAACAATACACGAGGCATATGATTCACACCTTAATGTAGCTTGGTAGGGCACGTGTTTGCAGAACAAATCTTTGACTTTCCCTTCTTCTATATATTTCCCCTGTAGTTGACTAGTGATGAGTAATAAATTATGCCAAAAGTATGCAAAGTACAGCTCAGAGGGTAAATCCAGCCCAATGGCTGTTTTTATAGAGTTGTAATGAAATGCAGCCACGCCTATTCATTTACCTCTTGTCAAAGCTGCTCTGTGCTACAAGGGCAGAGCTATGGAGTCATAACTGAGATCTTAGGGTCCACAAAAAATGTAAAATTTACTACCTGGCCCTTCAAAGAAAAGACTGTTGACCACATCTCCCGCCCTGACTCATATTTAATGAAGTTAAAAATGATACCAGGAAAGAACAGTAACGTTCACCTGGACTTTGGAATAAGACAAAGACTAAAACTAATACTGGGTTCTATAGTTTTGGAGGGCAGGGGGGCAGATACATAACTGGGACTTTTTCTAGGAGCTCTCTTGGTGAATTGGTGGAGAAAAACTTATGAATCTTAAGTCTTCATTAAGAGTTTTTCTTCAAGCTATTTAGCTATCTCATTAGATTCATTTCTTAAACTTTAGCATACAGCATAGTCTCAGTGAAAGGGGAGGGGACGGTAGAGAGAACACAAAGAGAAATCATGTAAACATTCCCTTAAAAATATGCTGTAATTATATTGCAAGCAATGACAGTCTACTTTCTACAAATCAAACAATTTCCTGTATTTCTTTGTGGTTCAGTACTGCTTTAAGTGAGAGTAACTGTCATTGTCATTTACTGTAGATAATAACCTGCTTTAAGATACAGAAAACAGAAGATCAGGGAAAACACACAAATTAATAAACCATTAAAAGAAAGGCAGCTCTATTTACATCTACTTTTCTACAAGAGGTATTTCATTATTTTCAATTGCTTCAGTAACTGATTTGCTTGTTTCTCTAATCATTAAAAGAATTTTCAGGAAGAGGAACCTAAACATTACGAATAATTGAATTTGGGTGGGGATGTGGATAAAGTGGGTGAAGGATGTCTAAAATATAACTTATAAACTAAAAAAAAAAAAAAATTAAAGTAACTAAATAAATCCTGCCTATATTTCATCTATGCTGCCTTTACATCCGCTCTTATTACATATGCATGCCTGATCCTAAGTGATTTCCACCCCACTTTTCTGTTGCTAATCTTGAACTACAATCACATTTTTGCCACAGATATCCTACAACTCCTAAATGGGTCCTGGGATACTTTTGGTAGCACCACTATTCAGGAAGAGAGAGTGAATGCATTTGAAGGCCCTGAAGTTCCAAACGTGGAAATAGAAGTTTCAACACAAACGCTACCGGGAAATGTGCTGAGGATTTTAGACAGAAATATTTTACATAAAATATGGTTCCATAAAATGCTTGATAGAGAAAAAACCTACAGAATTCAGCAACAACTAAACCAGTGTGTTTTAACACTTTGCAAAATAGGTTTTAAAAAGAGCATATTTAGTAAATTCCTAACCTCGCTTGGCAAAATGGTTGTCTGGAAAAGCCTTAAAAATAGCTGAGAAAAGAAGAGAAGTGAAAGGCAAAGGAGAAAAGGAAAGATATACCCATTTGAATGCAGAGCTCCAAAGAATAGCAAGGAGAGATCAGAAAGCCTTCCTCAGTAATCAATGCGAAGAAATAGAGGAAAACAACAGAATAGGGAAGACTTGAGATCTCTTTAAGAAAATTAGAGATACCAAGGGAATATTTCATGAAAAGATGGGCACAATAAAGGACAGAAATGGTATGGACCTAACAGTAGCAGAAGCTATTAAGAGAAGGTGGCAAGAATACATAGAAGAACTATACAAAAAAGATCCTCATGACCAAGATAACCATGATGGTGGGATCACTCACCTAGAGCCACACTTCTGGAATGTGAAGTCAAGCAGGCCTTAGGAAGCATCACTACGAACAAAGCTAGTGGAGGTGATGGAATTCCAGGTGAGCTATTTCAAATCCTATAAGATGATGCTGTCAAAGTGCTGCACTCAATACATTAGCAAATTTGAAAACCCCAGCAGTGGCCACAGGAATGGAAAAGGTCAGTTTTCATTCCAATCCCAAAGAAAGGCAATGCCAAAGAATGTTCAAACTACCTCACAATTGCTCGCATCTCACACGCTAGCAAAGTAATGCTCAAAATTTGCCAAGCCAGGCTTTAACAGTACATGAACCGTGAACATACAGATGTTCAAGCTGGTTTTAGAAAAGGCAGAGAAACAAGAGATCATATTGCCAACATGCGTTGGATCATAGAAAAAGAAAAAGAGTTTCAGAAAAACATCTACTTCTGCTTTGTTGACTATGCCGAACCTATTGACTGTGTGGATCACAACAAACTGTGGAAAATTCTGAAAGAGATGGGAATACCAGACCACCTGACCTGCCTCTTGAGAAATCTGTATGCAGGTTAAGGAGCAACAGTTAGAACTGGACATGGAACAACAGACTGGTTCTAAATCGGGAAAGGAGTACATCAAGGCTGTACACTGTCACCCTGCTTATTTAACTTATATGCAAAGTACATCATGAGAGACGCTGGACTGGATGAAGCACAATTGGAATCAAGATTTCCAGGAGAAATTTCAATAACCTTAGATATGCCAATGATACCACCCTTATTGCAGAAAGTAAAGAAGAACTAAAGACCCTCTTGATGAAAGTGATCCACACAGTCAAAGGCTTTGGCATAGTCAATAAAGCAAAAGTAGATGTCTTTCAGGAACCCTCTTGCTTTTTTGATGATCCAGTGGATGTTGGCAATTTGATCTCTGGTTCCTCTGCCTTTTCTAAATCCGGCTAAACATCTGAAAGTTCACAGTTCATGTGCTGCTAAAGCCTGGCTTGGAGAATTCTTGAGCATTACTTTGCTAGCGTGTGAGATGAGGGTCAATTGTGAGGTAGTTTGAACATTCTTTGGAATTGCCTTTCTTTGGGATTGGAATGAAAACTGACCTTTTCCAGGCCTGTGGGCACTGGTGAGTTTTCCAAATCTGCTGGTGTATTGAGTGCAGCCCTTTCACAGCATCATCTTGGAGGATTTGAAATAGCTCATCTGGAATTCCATCACCTCCACTAGCTTTGTTCACAGTGATGCTTCCTAAGGCCCACTTGACTTCACATGCCAGGATGTGTGGCTCTAGGTGAGTGATCCCATCATCGTGGTTATCTGGGTCATGAAGATCTTTTTTGTATAGTTCTTCTGTGTATTCTTGCCACCTCTTCTTAATAGCTTCTGCTTGTTGGTCCATACCATTTCTGTCCTTTATCAAGCCCATCTTTGCATGAAATGTTCCCTTGGTATCTCTAATTTTCTTGAAGAGATCTCAAGTCTTTCCCATTCTATTGTTTTCCTCTATTTCTTTGCACTGATCACTGAGGAAGGCTTTCTGATCTCTTCTTGCTATTCTTTGCAATTCTGCATTCAAATGGGTATATCTTTTCTTTTCTCCTTTGCCTTTCGCTTCTCTTCTTTTCACAGCTATTTGTAAGGCCTCCTCAGACAACCATTTTGCCTTTTTGCAATTCTTTTTCTTGGAGATGGTCTTGATCTCTGCCTCCTGTACAATGTCACAAACCTTCACCATAGTTTTTCAGGCACTGTCTTTCAGATCTAATCCCTTGAATCTATTTCTCAATTCTACAGTATAACTGTTGGGGATCTGATTTAGGTTTAGAGGTTTTCCCTTCTTTCTTCAACTTAAGTCTGAATTTGGCAACAAGGAGCTAATCATCTGAGCCACAGCTTCTGGTCTTGTTTTTGCTGACTGTATAGGGCTTCTCCATCTTTGGCTGAAAAGTATATAATCAATCTGTTTTTGGTATTGACCATCTGCTGACGTCCATGTGTAGAGTCTTCTCTTGTGTTTTTGGAAGAGGGTGTTTGCTATGACTAGTGTGTTCTCTTGGCAAAACTCTATTAGCCTTTGACCTGCTTCATTCTGTACTTCAAGGCCAAATTTGCCTATTATTACAGGTATCTCTTAACTTCCTACTTTTGCATTCCAGTCCCCTATAATGAAAAAGACATCCTTTTTGG
Source organism: Oreotragus oreotragus (assembly GCA_006410675.1). NCBI lineage: Eukaryota > Metazoa > Chordata > Mammalia > Artiodactyla > Bovidae > Oreotragus > Oreotragus oreotragus. Next base: position 153,630 of record SJYX01010945.1, read on the forward strand.
GTGTTAGTTCTAGAAGGTCTTGTTGGTCTTCATAGAACTATTCAACTTCAGCTTGTTTAGCATTACTGGTCGGGGCATAGACTTGGATTACTGTGATATTGAATGGTTTGCCTTGGAGACGAACAGAGATCATTCTGTCATTTTTGAGATTGCATACAAATACTGCATGTCAGACTCTTTTGTTGACTATGATGGCTACTCCATTTCTTCTATGGGATTCTTGCCCACAGTAGTAGATATAATGGTCTGAGTTAAATTCACCCATTCCAGTCTATTTTAGCTCTCTGATTCCTAAAATTTCGATGTTCACTCTTGTCATCTCCTGTTTGACCACTTTCAATTTGCCTTGATTCATGGACCTAACATTCCAGGTTCCTGTTGATATTGCTCTTTACAGCATAAGACTTTACTTCCATCACCAGTCACATCCACAACCGAGTGGTGTTTTTGCTTTGACTCTGTCTCTTCATTCTTTCTGGAGTTACTACTCCACTGACATCCAAAAGCATATTGGGTACCTACCGACCTGGGGAGTTCATCTTTTAGTGTCCTATCTTTTTGCCTTTTCACACTGATCACTGGGGTCTCAAGGCAAGAATACTGAAGAGGTTTGCCATTCCCTTCTCCAGTGGACCACATTTTTTCAGAACTCTCCACCATGACCCATCCATCTTGGGTGGGTGGCCCTACACAGCATGGCTCATAGTTTCATTGAGTTAGACAAGGCTGTGGTCCATGTGATCAGATTAACTAACTACCCTCACTTAAAACAAATCTTTTTAAAAAANTGACTGAGCGACTGAACTGAACTGACACAGAATAAGTGCTCAACAAATGTTAAATATTGTTACTGACATCTGATTTGTTTTTGCAGAGTATATTTTACAGAGAACATATTTTGGAGCTATCAAGGATCTGCTTATCTAAAATTGATATACTTCCTGTGTGTTTCATAAATGCCCTCTTTCTAGGCTACTTGAAAGCAGTACTTTCATGTCTGTCATCGGCTCTATAGCGTTCTGTTTTCCCACCTGAAACTGTTTCTCCAAGTCTGATGTTTGCCCTTAAGCTGAGTGTGTTCTCTTTGGTCCTATTCACTGAACCACTATTTACTTTAAGAATCCCCCACCCACATCTTAACTTGGAAGACTGGATGACATAAACTGCATTTTTGGTTCAAGGACCTAACAACCAAGATCAGAAGGGATAGGAGGGGCCTGCAGTCCTAGACTGGCTACTGTTGGCAAAAACTCTTAAGCCATTCCTTCAGCATTGTTGAGTGAATCACTTATGATGAGGTGACATTTTTCAATTACATTTCTATTAGATCTGGTCTTTTTACCAGGGCCATCCTGCAGCCTTGCCCAGACTCTTAACCAGCTTCCATTACCAACACTGACAGCTTTTCTTCTCACCTTTCTGCTGTGGGAACTGGGGATCTCCAGTGGCATTGACTTTGAAGGCCGCTAACCTGTACAGTTAACAAGCAACTCAAGTCCCACATTTAATGCCACAGCCTCCCTTTATTCTTAAAAATTAGGGCTCCCTAGCAGTGGTTTTCTACTTGATTCTTCCTGGGGATTAATAATATCAAGGAGTCCATTGTGGCATTGTGCAGTTTGCCCAGGAGAGTTCCACTTTATGCTTGTTATAGACCAATTAATGCTTACTGATTATCTTAAGGCTTCATTTCATTCTCACAAGTGCTTCTCTTTCATTCTCTCTCATTTCATTCTGCTTGGGATACAGATAACATAATTTTCATATGAGTGGAGGTGGCTTTGTAAAGAAAGAGCTGACTCTCTCTGAAAGGGACATAGGTCTGGCACAATAAAGTAATAAATCTTTCAGTAAGAGGAGTGAGAGTCCAACGAGGTTTGTGAAACTAAATGCCAAGCTCTAGATTCGTGTGAGGTCATTCTCTCTCTTCCATTTGTTTGGAGGCTTTGCTCAGAATCTTTGCATCCCCTCAGGAAACCCTATCAGAGTTCGTACTTGGAAAGCAACATGTCTAACACATCGAACTTCATGGTCAGAGGTCATCTCCCTCTGCTCAGCCTCACTCATCTGCTCATTTCTAATTCCTTAAGCTCTGGGACACCACACTGACATACATCTTTAGGTGACTGAAAAGGCTGATGCAACCATAATAAGATGTCAGCCAGTTCAACCCTGAGCAGTAGGCAGCCACAACAATAATTAGGTTCAGAATGAGTGCAAAATCTGAAGGATAATGAAGTATTCCCTGTTCCATTAGATTACCAGGCAGTCAGGGGTCCTGCGGCACCTCCAGTCTGCTAGCTAGACTGACAAATTAGTGTGGGAGTCATTTTGCTCAGCAAATAATGAGCACAGGCATATTTGGCGAGATGATGGTTCTGCTACTTTACAGGTAGATTACCTGCTTCCAGTCATCCCTAAACCTCCAGCAGAGGCTGGCTAGAGCCTTAAAGAGGACCATGCTCTCCTCCCAACCTCTGAAGGCGTATCTAAGCAGGAAGCCAAGGTGCACTTAGAAACAAGGTTTAGGCTTTGTAAGATGCTAGGTGCTGGGAGAAGGGAGCCAGGACGCAGCTTGCCCCACCAGCTCTCATGCCTTCCAGTTGATCACAGGGGATAGAAGCTACCATCCATATTTTGCTTCCCATCAACTACTTGAGGAAAGGAGGTGATCAATTGGCTTCAGACTTACCCTTTACAACAAGGAGATCTTGCCTCCACCACTCCTTATCAAAGCAGTGCTCAAGAACATGAGATTAAAATCCAGACAGAACTGGGTTCAAATCCTTGCTCTGCCATTTTAATAACTGCATGCCCTTAGAAACCATATTTCTCTTGCCTCTCCCTTCTATTAAAGGCCAATAATACTACTTTCCTCATAGTGTTAACATGAGATATTCAGGAGATGGCACTTACAAAGTGCTTAGCTCAGGCACTGGTACATAACAGGGTTTAATTAGCCTTTATTATGATTAATATTTGCTGAATGAGGGAACCACTGAAGTTATGAATGAATGAAATGGGACTAGAGTTGGGAGTGGAATGAATGAGTAAATAATAATTGAGTGATTACTGAGAATCAGGCACTGTGCTAGGTGTTGGGGGAAAAAATTGTGACCAAAATTCAGATGCCATTCATTCTGTCATGGACTGCATGTAGTACCGGAGCCAGATCTCAGCTTTAAAAGGAAATACAGTGCTGACGGGATGCACTTTTTAAAATGGAGTTAAATGCTCCATGGGAACATGAAACAAGAAAACCTGATCTCAGGGAAAGCTTTTCTGAACAAGAGCCATTTCTAGAGATGGGATCTCAGACCTGAGGGATGAGGGGTTCATGTAGGGCAGTGTTAAGCATTCTAGGAGTGAGAACTACATGCATGCAAGCCCTCTGGTAAAAAGAAATAATGGGTGGTCAAGGAACCAAAGAAGGCAATTGTGCATCTTTGAGATATTCAACTGGGCAACAGAATCCATGGAACTGGAAGTCAGAAGACCAGGATTGTAAGGCCATCTCTATGCTCTTAGCACATGGGCCTAGATGAGCTGGCAAAGGTAACTAAAAGTGGATAGAGGAGTAGTAAGCAACTCAGGAGATTTAATATCATGTATTTTAGTCACTATTGCCATATAAAAAATAGCCCTGAACTGTAGCGACTTGAAACAACCACTACTTTGCCTATGATTTTGCAGGCTGGGCATGTGNGATGAGCTGGCAAAGGTAACTAAAAGTGGATAGAGGAGTAGTAAGCAACTCAGGAGATTTAATATCATGTATTTTAGTCACTATTGCCATATAAAAAATAGCCCTGAACTGTAGCGACTTGAAACAACCACTACTTTGCCTATGATTTTGCAGGCTGGGCATGTGCAAAGGGCTTGGTGCCGCAGTTCTCTCTGGGGTCTCTCAGGCAGATACAATCAGATGTCAGCGAGGTGTGCTGTCATCTGAAGCCTCAACCGGGCTGGACATTCAGGTGGTTCACTGGTGTGTTTTTCACTGGATGCTGGTTTCAGCTAGGGACTTAGCTCGGGTTGTTGACTAGAATGACTACACAGGACCTCTCCAACATAAGTATCATAAAAGACACACGGTTCTGCCAGAGCAAGTGACCCCAGAGACGCAGGAAAAGCCTACTACGATCTAGCCTCCAAAGTCACACAGTGTAACTTAATCTACACTCTTACTATGAAGCAGTCACAAAGCCAGTAAGATTGAAGGAGAGGACACAAACGTTACCTCTTCATGGGAGCAGTGTAAATAAATGTGGAAGTCAGATTTTAAAACCACCACACAAAAGGAAAACAGAATGATGACCCCTGTCAATTGTTGATAAAAGCTCAGTCACAATGGGGTGTGAGAGAATGTATAGGATTTAGCAATGTGGCCATTACGACTGACTTTCACCCACGTGCTACACAAAACACATCAGAGTTAAATTGTCCTTTATTATTCATGTGTGTATATTCTGTAACCTCAGTAAACAGTAAGGATTTGCTTTCTGCTATGGTTCTCACAATGCCTCACAGAGAAAAACTGAGCTCAAGTGAAGTCTCAACAAATACGCTACTTACTAGTGTACTTAGGTCACAACCTCAGAAGTTCTTGAGCTCAGAGCCCAGGTCATCATGGTATATTGTCCAATGTCTGGAATAGCACCTGGGCTATATGGGTGTTCAACATTTATTTAACAAAACAAACCAAAATTTTAAACCTCTCCAGTGGAAAGATTTTTGAGAAGAGGAACTATGACTGCACCAGCCTCAAAAGTTCTCATTTTTGAGGGCTTTTCAGATGTATCTGCTAAATGCTGAAGCAACTCTATTCCTGGCCAATAGTGAGACTCATCTCCAAAGATGATGATCAGACCCAGATTTCATTCAATATTTATTGGGGACTTATAACATTCCAGATCCCTTGGCCTGGGGGAAATCCGTTCCTCAGACTTGACAGACTCCTGAGGCAGTAGCTCTTGGCTTCTGTATTACACATCCTAAATGCCAAATTTCTAGGTGCGTCAGAGCAGCCTACTTTATTTAGACAGCAAACACTCCTCTTGGTTAGAGATTTTGAAAATAATGCAATCTATTTTCCTTCCTCCTAGCTATTTTCCATTCTTATGTAACGTGTGTTCTACAAAGCTCTGGCCAAGCAGGAAGCAGAAAGTCAGCAAATATCTAATGTACTCAGGACCAAGGAGCCAAGGCTGTGTGCCAGGGAACCCTGGACTTGCTGAGTGCCTTGGCTCAACAGGTGCAGCAAAACAAATAGCTCAGGTGAGTTTAAACCCATTAAACAGAGGGATGGCCAAACAGTGCAAATGCAAGCTTAAGCCGTGGACGCTGCTGGTGATTTGGAGAACGGACTTCTTTGGCTCATGTTTCTTGGAAAAGGGAAAAATTAAGCCCAGGAAAGCTACTCTCAGTTGAGAATCTTTCATCCTGGCCTCTTTTCCTGGCTCTTCTTTAGCAATGTCACTGTCTTCTTGAAGTGACCGTCAGCAGGTGGCTTTCTGAATGGATGCCTGACCTCTTCTGAAAGTTCGCCGACTAGTTTAGGAATGTATGCTGCTGCTGCTAAGTTGCTTCAGCCGTGTCCGACTCTGTGC
>SJYX01010945.1:160777-206006 GCA_006410675.1 Oreotragus oreotragus
AAAAAAAAGCAAGGCCAATAGGGATTATGGGGTTTGTAGTTTTATAGGGTATTCGATTGGAAGATGGCGGCAATAACTGCTGCGCAAACGCAGAAGCGGCCTCCAACTGCGCATGCGCATTAGCCCTGCGAGCACGCCGCCGGAGGAGGTGGAGCTTGTGAGTGGCCTCGCGCCTATCCTTGGTGGCGGGAAAACTGGTTGGAGGTTCGCGCGGATGGGGGAATCGCTGCAATAACTCTGTCTGCTCCTCACCCTTAGATCCTCTACGCACCAGAAGGTAGTTAGTGTTTTTCCGCTTGCACCTGAAGATTCTAGGCTTGGCCAGTCTTGGCACCTGTCGCCTGAGGAAAAGTTTTCTCCTCAGGGTGATGGCTAGCTCTTATCCCTCTCCTCAGAATCTCTAACCGCAGACTTGCTCCTAAGAGAAAACCAAAGCTAACTCAGTATTATGGTGCGCAATGTCGAGCTGAGCGAGAATGAGGATCCTGGTGTCTCCGTGGGTTGAGGGTGGGAATGGGGAGGGGAAGCTGAGGGGAATTTGTCTCATGGGGGGTTTGTTGATGGTGAGGAGAGGTTAGAGAGCCACTGGTTTACCCTTAGAGGAGTCATGGACTTCTGGCTCTGTGGTACCTCCGGTCTGAAATGCCGTGCTTTTAAGAGAGAATTGGTGAGGAAAGAGGAAAAATGTGGGTGTCTCCAAGTTCTTCCCTCTGGTTAAAAAGTAAGAAAAGTGAGATTTGGCCTTTTATTGTTCCAAATCTTGGCACTCTGTGAGGGAAAATGGTGCAGTGGTCTGGGAGTTCATGGGCATGGCCCCTTGGAAAGCAACACAAAATGGCTAGTTTGAGGTTGGCATTATTCCGGGCACCTGTGGAAGCTTTTCAGCGGTTAGATAGAAAGGGTCTGAACCAAGATCAGGGTACTAAAGAGTCTGTCTTGGTGATATTTGGCCATGTCTCTCTCCTTCCTTGCACTCCCTGAACTTAAAAGCTTTAGTCACCATTAATTTGAAGATTCCGTAAAAGGTTTTACTTAAAGTAGTTACGACAGTAAATGTCTTGTTTCATTGATAAGTCGTGTCAGACTCTTTGCAACCCCATGAGCTGTAGTCTGCCAGGGTCCTCTGCCCATGGGACTTCCCCGGCAAGGATACTGGAGTGGGTTGCCATTTCCATTTCCAGGGGATCTTCCCGACCCTGGGATCAACTCACCTCACCTGCATTGGCAGGTGGGTTCTTTACCACTGACCCACCAGGGAAGCCCCAAATGTCTTGTTAGGCAGCCTAGTATGGGTAATAAGGGTAGCTGGGATCAGTTTTTTTCCTTCTGTCTTGTTAAAAGTTTAGAATCATGCTTGCTGAGGGCACATGAGAGAAGGAAGGAAGAAAGAACAAACTTACTGATGGAAGCATGAAAATGAGAAGAAATCTACATACCATTAGACATTAAGACAAAAAAATCAAACTCCAGCTTAAAGGAGAGTTAAAAAATAGTCTTTATCTTATTATTTTTTTTTTTGAGAGTTATATTTTATTTGGTGGACATACTGAGGAACTCAAGCCTGGGAGGCAGTATCTCAGGTAACTGAGAAAAGTGCTTCCTCTGAAAATATAATCTTTATTTTACAACATATATATTTACTTGTTTTGATCATTGTCTAACTACTCCCACTAGAATGTCAGCTCAGTGAGAATAGAAACTTGATCTTTCTTTTTCTCTGCTCAAAATATAGTTTTTAAATACAATTTTTTGAGGCTCACAGAGTCTGTGTTAGAGGGCAATTCTAAAGGGTTTATTTTTGTTCTTAGACCAAGGATTCCAGGGACAATATAAAGAGGGAGTAATTGGATACTTGGGAGAAATTTGTGAACACATTCCTAGTGGGAGGAGGAGGATTAAGGCTTTTTGAAAAATACAAGACTGAATTAAGTTATTTAGCTAAGTCAGTTCTCAAACATTTTGGTCTCGGAATCCCTTTATTTTTAAATTAAATTTACTTATTTATTTTTGTCTGTTCTGGATCTTCATTGCTGCACAGGCTTTTCTCTAGTAGTGGTGAGCAGGGGCTACTCTCTAATTGTGGTGTGTGGGCTTCTCACTGCGATGGCTTCTCTTGTGGAGCAGAGGCTCAATAGTTGTGGTGCAAATGCTTCGTTGCTCTTCAGCATTTGGGATCTTCCAGGATCAAGGATTGAACCTTAGTCTCCTGCATTGGCGGGCAGATTCTTTACCACTGAGCCACCAGGAAAGCCCTGGAATCCTTTTTATTTATTTTTAAGTTATGTTTTAAAAGTTTTTTTGGTTGTTGTTGTTTTCCTGCGCGGGGTCTTTGTTTCTGCATGTGGGCTTTCTCTAGTTGGGGCAGCAGGAGCTACTCTTCAGTTGCCGTGCATGTGCTTCTTGTGTTGCAGAACGTGGGCTCTAGGGCACATGGGCTTCAGTAGTTGTGGCCCTTGGAGTCTAGAGCATGTGCTCAGTAGCTGTGGTGTATGAGCTTAGTTGTCCCACAGCATGTGGGATCTTCCCTGACCAGGGATCAATCCTGTGTCCACTGCATTGGCAGGCAGATTCTTAACCACTGGACCTCTAGGGAAGTCCTCTGAGAATCCTTTTATACTCTTAAAAATTTTGAAGGACTCCAAAGATTGGTTTATATCTCTTTACCTGTGCATTGATACTTAAGTATTAGAAATTAAACTGAGAAAAATTAATCTATTAATTTTAAAATGATGATAGTAAACCATTTACATAATGTTAATGTAGATAACACTTAAATGAAAATTAGTTTCCTAAGTGAAAGAAAATTTAATGTGAAGAATGGTGTTATTTTACATTTCTACAAATCTCTCATGTCTGGCTTAATAGAAAACAGCTGGATTTTCATCTGTTTCTGAATTCAATGTGTTGTGATATCTTGTTTTGGTTGAAGAATATGAGAAAATCTAACACAGATGAGCTAGTTGGAGATCTGCTGAGCTAGATGATTTCATCATCTAATCAGTGTGATGATTTTTGGTGTTCTAAATGAAAGAAAAGTATCTTGGAACACCTCATTCACCTTCCCTTGGGTCCCTTTATTACTTCTTAAGTTATTTCCTCCTCCTTATTCGCGTTTCTTTCTTATGTCAGTTGAGGAGTTAGATCTGGTTATGGAAGTTCTTTTACTCTGACATTTAAATTTAAAGCTTTATTGGATTTTTTTCCCAATATTTTTCATCTAAGGTAAGAAAAGAGAAACTAAAATCTCAAATGTTATTCCTGGGTTTAGAGCCCCCAGTCATTTCGTAGCTGACCAGGTAAAAGTTGGTGGTATTTTGTATATTTATTAACTGTCTTTAAAATTGTCTTTCTCTCTGAAGTGAATTTCAGTATTCGTTACTGTGGAAGAAAATACTTCATCTGAAACAGGAGCAGAAATTTATCAGACAGTGATTTCCAAACTNTAGAGCCCCCAGTCATTTCGTAGCTGACCAGGTAAAAGTTGGTGGTATTTTGTATATTTATTAACTGTCTTTAAAATTGTCTTTCTCTCTGAAGTGAATTTCAGTATTCGTTACTGTGGAAGAAAATACTTCATCTGAAACAGAGGAGCAGAAATTTATCAGACAGTGATTTCCAAACTTTCTCTTCTCTATTGATCAGGGTAGAGATTTTCTTTAAAAGTAATGTTCTTTATCACATCCTCACTCTGCATGCACGCTCAATCGTGTCTGACTCTTTGGGACCCTATGGACTGTAGCCTGGCAGGCTTCTCAGTCTATAGAGTTATCTGGGCAAGAACACTAGAGTGGGTTGCCATTTTCTTCTCCAGTTGATCTTCCTGATCCGGGGATCGAACCCACATCTCCTTTGTCTCCTGCATTGCAGACAGAGTCTTTACTGTTTGAGCCATAAAGGAAGCTTAGGAGAAGGCAGTGGCAACCCACTCCAGTACTCTTGCCTAGAAAATCCCATGGGCGGAGGAGCCTAGTGGGCTGCAGTCCATGGGGTCGCTAGGAGTCGGACAGGACTGGGCGACTTCCCTTTCACTTTTCATTTTCATGCACTGGAGAAGGGAATGGCAACCCACTCCAGTGTTCTTGCCTGTAGAATCCCAGGGACCCCGGAGCCTGATGGGCTGCCGTCTCTGGAGTTGCAGAGTCGGACACGACTGAAGCGACTTAGCAGTAGCAGCATAAGTCGCTTCAGTCGTGTCCGACTCTGTATTACCAGAGACAGCAGCCCACCAGGCTCCCCTGACCCTGGGATTCTCCAGGCAAGAACACTGGAGTGGGTTGCCATTTCCTTCTCCAGTTCCTGAAAGTGAAAAGTGAAAGGGAAGTCGCCCAGTCCTGTCCGACTCCTAGCGACCCCATGGACTACACGACTGAAGCGACTTAGCAGTAGCAGCATAAGTCGCTTCAGTCGTGTCCGACTCTGTATTACCAGAGACAGCAGCCCACCAGGCTCCCCTGACCCTGGGATTCTCCAGGCAAGAACACTGGAGTGGGTTGCCATTTCCTTCTCCAGTTCCTGAAAGTGAAAAGTGAAAGGGAAGTCGCCCAGTCCTGTCCGACTCCTAGCGACCCCATGGACTGCAGCCTACCAGGCTCCTCCATCTATGGGATTTTTCCAGCCAAGAGTACTGAAGTGGAGTGCCATTGCTATACATTTACTACATCTTATTAACTTAACAATGATCCACAATTTTATCTAGTTGGTTGGGGCTTCAGTAACACACTTTGGCCTAGAGAGGTCAGTATAGGTTTAGATTATGATTTAAACTTAACTCTTGGAAAAATTTTGCCTCTTTAGGTTGATCAAAATTTTATTTTAAAAATAGAATTTAGAAATCACTTTGAAATGGCAGCCTATGTATAAAATACTAGAGTTACACAAGAGGCTACAGTAGAGAGCTCATTTCCATTCTCAGCTACCTGTTTCCACTCCACTGAGACATTTTTGTCAATTTCTTGTGTATTCTTCCAGAGATAGTTAAAGGATACTCAAACATAATGTATAGATGAAAATTTTTAAAAAATCAAAATTTGTCATCTCAAGAACACTAATTTCATTTTGCTTCCCTCGTTCAGTATAGTTTTGTAATTCTGATTATCTTCATAGGGACTTCTCATGGTCATTTTTGGAATTTTAGAGTCTGGGAGAAGATATGTTTGTCATTTATTATTATTATTATTCCCTTCGTGGCCTAATTTTATACAGTTTGTAGCTTCTATTTAGGGTTATCATAATGAAAGAGACCAGTTTGCTGTCGTGATTCTCCCCCAATTTCCTACTTGCTTTCTTTTTCATTGTCAAATAAGTTTGGAAGTTGGCGGTGAAACATTAAGATGGAAACCGTGATAAAATGTCCTTCTTAAATTGGGCTTTCCTGGTGGCTCAAATGGTAAAGAATCTGCCTGTAATGAGGGAGACCTGGGTTCGATCCCTGGGATGGGAAGATCCCCTGGAGGAGGGCATGGCAACCCAACCCAGGATTCTTGCCTGGAGAATTTCATGGACAGAGAAGCCTGATGGGCTATGGTCCATCACAAATAGTCGGACACAACTGAATGACTAATACACACTAGACAAGTATAAACGAAAAGGAATTACTGCAAACCAGCACATATCAATTATTTGCATTTATGGAATTAAGTATTTTTCTTAAAATACAAAAATACCAAAAAAATTTTAAAAGACATTATATTCAGCCATGCTGTGGCCACACTAAGTAAGTCCCCAGTAACTTTTGATTTCATCTTGGAATCTGGAGGGTGGAATCCTACATCCTGAACAACTGAGTGTTTAAGTTGGCCATTTGAGGGTCATAAAATTTTCAGCCCCTTTAGAGAGAAAAATGTACGAACCCAAAGATCCATTTTATGCAACTTTTGGATCTCTCTCTTTTTTATTACTTATTCATTTTCTTTGTTTCTTTATTTTTGCTGTTCCTTGGACTTTTCTCTAGTTGTAATGAGCGGGGGCTACTCTCTAGTTGTGGTATATAGGCTTCTCATTGTAGTGGCTTTTCTTGTTGCAGAGCACAGGCGCAAGGTGCGGGGGCTTCAGTAGTTGCAGCGCGTGGGCTCAGCAGCGGTAGTGCCCGTGCTCTGGAGCACAGGCGCAATAATCCTGGCACCTGGGCTTAATCGCTCCATGGCATGTGGGATCTTCCCAGGTAAGGGATTAAACAGATTTCTCCTGCATTGGCAGGCAAATTCTTTACCACTGTGCCACCTGGGAAACCTCTTGGATCTCTTTATAGTGGGAAATAGAGTTAAAGGATTGAGTTTCAAGTCCAGGGCCTTCAAAGTACTCAAAACCAACAGCCAGAAATCAGATCACTGAGAAGAATAGACATGTTATTAGAATTTAGAAGCCAAAGACCTGGATTCATCTTACTCTACCGTGTATTAACACTGAGGTTTTGGCAGACCACAGCTGGGTAGAAATAATATCAGTAGTGGAAAGTGAAGACTGGAAAATATATAAGTTCTTGGAACATCATAAGATGAGTCTTGGCACCGTGCTGGGTCACAGATGACATACAGCTAGGGATATTAACCTCTTCAGCCTTTGGTGTGGCTGGAGGCCTCCCTCTCCCATTCCTCAGTTGTCTATGGCTGTGAGCAGAGTACCTAGAAATATTCTCTGTTTCAGTGTTTACTTTTAGTGTATGCTTTACATGTGTGTTGTGATGTTAAAATGGGTATGAACCACTGAACTGCTGAACTAGACTACTGGGATGTACTGTAGCACAGTTCATGACGCAAACATAGATTGGACAGATTCTAATCCTGATTTTACCATTTATCAGCTACTTCCAATTCCAAAGAAAGGCAATGCAAAAAGAATGCTCAAACTACCGCACAATTGCACTCATCTCACATGCTCGTAAAGTAATGCTCAAAATTCTCCAAGCCAGGCTACAGCAATACGTGAACCGTGAACTCCCTGATGTTCAAGCTGGTTTTAGAAAAGGCAGAGGAACCAGAGATCAAATTGCCAACATCCTCTGGATCATGGAAAAAGCAAGAGAGTTCCAGAAAAACATCTATTTCTGCTTTATTGACTATGCCAAAGCCTTTGACTGTGTGGATCACAAGAAACTGTGGAAAATTCTGAAAGAGATGGGAATACCAGACCACCTAACCTGCCTCTTGAGAAATCTGTATGCAGGTCAGGAAGCAACAGTTAGAACTGGACATGGAACAACAGACTGGTTCCAAATAGGAAAAGGAGTACGTCAAGGCTGTATATTGTCTCCCTGCTTATTTAACTTATATGCAGAGTACATCATGAGAAACGCTGGACTGGAAGAAACACAAGCTGGAATCAAGATTGCCGGGAGAAATATCAATAACCTCAGATATGCTGATGACACCACCCTTATGGCAGAAAGTGAGGAGGAGCTAAAAAGCCTCTTGATGAAAGTGAAGGAGGAGAGCGAAAAAGTTGGCTTAAAGCTCAACATTCAGAAAACGAAGATCATGGCATCCGGTCCCATCACTTCATGGGAAATAGATGGGGAAACAGTGGAAACAGTGTCAGACTTTATCTTTTGGGGCTCCAAAATCACTGCAGATGGTGACTGTAGCCATGAAATTAGAAGATGCTTACTCCTTGGAAGAAAAGTTATGACCAACCTAGATAGTATATTCAAAAGCAAAGACATTACTTGGCCGACTAAGGTCCGTCTAGTCAAGGCTATGGTTTTTCCAGTGGTCATGTATGGATGTGAGAGTTGGACTGTGAAGAAGACTGAGCGCCACAGAATTGATGCTTTTGAACTGTGGTGTTGGAGAAGACTCTTGAGAGTCCAAGGGACTGCAAGGAGATCAACTCTTGAGATTTCTTTGGAAGGAATGATGCTAAAGCTGAAACTCCAGTACTTTGGCCACCTCATGAGAAGAGTTGACTTATTGGAAAAGACTCTGATGCTGGGAGGGATTGGGGGCAGGAGGAGAAAGGGACGACCGAGGATGAGATGGCTAGATGGCATCACGGACTTGATGGACATGAGTCTGAGTGAACTCCGGGAGATGGTGATGAACAGGGAGGCCTGGTGTGCTGCGATTCATGGGGTCGCAAAGAGTTGGACACGACTGAGCGATGAACTGAACTAATATCTCTGACTCCCTCTCAGTGTCAATTTTCCCAAGTGTAAAATGGCATCAATCTCAGATTTATTGGGAGATTTAAATGAGATGACATATTCAAAGATTATAGTCAGTGCCCAATAAGTGTATTTATTATTAGTCACAATTTTGGTAGCAGTAATGAAACATACTTATGTGGTGTATAACATATCTGAGTAGATAGCTACAGATGAACTATGGATATAGAATGAATATGCTAGATTCTTATTACTAGCTTCTCTGGGGACCTCTGTGTTCAGTCACTAAGTTTTGTTTGACTTTTTGTGACCCCATGGATTGCAGCATGCCAGGCCTCCCTGTCCTTCACTACCAGAGTTTGGTCAAATTCATGTCCATTGAGTCAGTGATGCTATCCAAATATCTCATCCTCTGCCACCTCTTCTTTTGCCTTCAACTTTCCCAGCATCAGTCTTTTCCAGTGAGTTGGCTCTTCACATCAAGTGGCCAAAGTATTGGTGCTTCAGCATCAGTCCTTCCAATGAATATTCAGAGTGGATTTCCTTTAGGATTGACTGATTTGATCTCCTTGCTGTCCAAGGGACTGTCAAGAGTCTTCTCCAACACCACGGTTCAAAAACATCTGCTGGTTACTAAATATTTCTGAGCCAGAAAATTAATAATTTTCTGGATAAAAATTATTAATAAAGGAATCGAGCACATTGGGAAATTTACTGGACTAGAAGATCTAAGTAAAAGGAAGATAACACATTATAGTGATGTTATAAAGGGGGTTCTCTATGCATATGGATGTGTGAAGTAGGTAAGTGAATCTACAGTGTATTTGTTTTGAGTATTTAGAAGAACCTTGTGAAAGGTTATTGTTCTGGAAATAAATCTCACTGTTTAACTCCAGGACTGTCTGCACTCTAATGCTGCTACTCTACTACTACTTTTACTTTTGGCTGTTAAAAACACATCTTGTTTTAATAAGAGGCACCAAATGGGGTTGCTTATACTAAGCCCCCATCACTAAACCAAGACAATTTAATTACAGTTTTGGCTCTCTCAGAAATGGAATCTTAAACCAGTCAGTCAGGAATTGCCTGATCAGCACTAGTTGGGTAATCTGCCTGATAGATCCTTAAAGGAAAGTAACCTTGTATAACCAATTTGCTTTTTCTTTTCTTTTTTTTTTTGCCTAGTATTACATCTGTGTTCCTTATCTCTTCTGCCTGTAAAAGTGTTTAATTTTGTATAGTTCCTTGGAGCTCCTGTCCATCTGGTAGATTCGATGCTGCCCAATTCATGAGTTGTTGAATAAAGCCAATAAGATCCTCAAAATTTACTCAGTTGAATTTTGTGTGTGTGTGTTTTTTTTTAACAAATCACTACCACTATCTTTTCCGCCTACTTATAAGTGCCTACCTCATGTTGGACATAGTTCTAAACCCTTAAAACACTAAAGATTGTTGCTAATCTTTAAAACAACTTTCATTATCCTCCAGCATTTAACTGGCACTGCCCAGGAGTAGGATTGTAGTCAATAAGGCAGAAAATGTAGGTTAGGCATCCCAGGCAAAGAGACCCTGAACCCAAGAAGACAAGAAGAGGAGAAAGTTTAAAATCATGTTTGATAAGTATTGTATACATATGTATATATTTAACTGAATCACTTTGCTGTGTAGCAGAAATTAACATTATAAATCAACTACTTTGGCCACCTCATGCGAAGAGTTGACTCATTGGAAAAGACTCTGATGCTGGAAGGGATTGGGGGCAGGAGAAGGGGACAACCAAGGATGAGATGGCTGGATGGCATCACGGACTCGATGGACGTGAGTCTGAGTGAACTCCAGGAGATGGTGATGGATAGGGAGGCCTGGTGTGCTGCGATCCATGGGGTCGCAAAGAGTCGGACACGACTGAGCGACTGAACTGAACTGAACTGATGCTTCAATAAAATAAATTTTGTGCATCAGAGTATAACAGTTTGTTTCTTTTTCAGCAGAGGCATAAAGGCAGTGGAGCTTCTGAGCTGAATGATGCCAACCTTGGAGAATAAAGAAAGTGAGTCAAGAGTCATTTTCTTCTTCTTTCTCAGTCTTAGGTCATCTGGATGCCTTTCCCACCAAAGGGAAGCTCAGTTCATACGTATTTCATGTTCTTGCTTTTCTAGTCACTTTGAGTGAAATATATTTGACTTAGAACAGTCTTACTCAAGAAGTGTATGAACTTGTAGGGAGAGAAGAGCCATTTAAATATTTATATATAACTTTGAATGTGGTGATAGATACAAAATATTATGGAAGCTCCGAAGAAAAATACATTTCTTATGTCCGGGATTTCTTATGCCCGGGAGGATCAGTACAATTTTCATTGCATCCTTTGTAGATTTTAACTAATTTTTAAAATGTTTCCTCTAATTTCCCATAACACTTTGTGTAAAGTTTAAAAAAAAAGCAAAATTTAAAAATTTCATATTTGAATATTTCCATTTTCTGCATACTTGTATTTATCACTTTTGAATTACTCAGTGGTTCTTAAACCTGGAAGTGCATCTGAGTTAACTGGGTAGCCTTATAAAATTACAGATTCTTGGGTCTCACTTCAGACCGCTTCGTCAGAATCTTAGGGCAGGGGTAAGAAGGTGGGGGCCTGGGGAAGTTTGGTAAGGAGAGACCTAGGAATCTGAATTTGTTAAAAGGTCTCTCCAGATAATTCTGATATTGTCAGTCAGTGGGCAATGTTTGGCAATTTCTGTGTTAGAGTCCTTGTTTCACAAATTACATTTGATGACAAAATTTCTTTCAGAATGTGGGAAGGGACCAAAAAATACCTTTGCCCCGCCTGCACAAAAATCACATAGCCTGATGCCCTATAACCTTAACTCATCAAAGGAGGAGATCCCGGAGATCAGTTCCCCACAGGCAGAGGTCAGGCCAAGCCTGCTAAAGGCCGGGTTAGAGAAGAAGAAGGAGAAAACAACCACAAAGAATGGTCCAGGCAGTGGCCAGGAGATACAAGGAAAAGCTCAAGACAGCAAGAACACAAAGAAAGAAAAGGTAAAAATCAAAAGGATGGCTGTAGTGGGATAGTTTCTCCTGTCATCCAGCCTGGGCAAACAAGAGCTTTCCATTTCAGAAGACATTTAAATATTTATAACATAAATTTGAATGTAGTAAATATCACAGGGGAGATTCATCCTGTAGTTTCAATTTTTTTTTTTCTTGTGTGGGGGTGTCTATTTTCTTCTCAAAGTGGTAAAAAATGTTTTAATGAAAGCATTTAGCAGGGAATACTGGGCAAGTAGGGGCTGAGGTGGGATGTAGGTGAGAGTAGAAGCAGAGACTTTATCAATGTTTTCCTTTTCTTTGACTTCTTACTCCCAAGCCATCTGTGATAGAATTTATGGCATCTTTAGGTTGACTTCATGCTCTCAGTTTTGTGAACTTGCTGCCTCATCCAAAGGAGGCTTCCTCCTTCCTAGAGAGGAGGAATGGGGAAAGACAAGCAGTTTTTCTCCCCTACCTGTCTCTGCAGGAAAAATCAACTCTTACCAATGCAGAATTTGAGGAGATTGTCCAGATTGTGCTACGGAAGTCCTTCCAGGAATGCTTGGGTATGGCTTTTAGTGAAAGATAGAGTTTCAGTTAGGCAAAGAAATTATCTAAAGGGTGGAGTAAGTTAATAGCTTCTCTCCTTCTTTCTACATAAGGAAATATTAGATGAGACTTCAAAATAGTTTTAAATACTCATCTTTTATCAACAGTACTATAGCTAAACCATCTTAAGACAGAAGGTATAGACTTTTAGAAAATTAGTTTACATTGACTTCAGAATATAAATATACCCTTATCTAGATTTTTCAATGTAATTTAAATTTATTTTTATATGTTTACAATTTTCATAGAAAAGATAAATTATTTTTCCCAGATTTGAAGACCTTAGTTTCCATTTCTTGTATATTTCTATTTCCAATACTGTTTTAACATCTGCTCAGGAATTTTATTTTTAGAATAAGAAACTCTGTAGTATAAGCCCTGAAGCCTTTCTCCATAAGGTCTTGAGGCTAAGGACAGTGGTTTGACATTTTCAGCTTTTCTTAGGTATACTTCCACTTCTAGAGAAAGCTTGAGGGAGAAATGATATAAAAGATGATACCTAAAATTTCTGTTATATACACAAAATTAACGTTACCTGACTATCCTAGAATAGGCAAATCCATCTGGAAAAGCTTTCAGAAAGATACAGATTTGTGGTTTTTCCTGAGAATTAAAAAACTTGAAAGTTCTATGGTATGGCAAAAGTCTAAAGGTAAGTTCTTCCAGGCAACTGATGGGAGATATGTTAATGAAAGGTTACAGTTTGGAAATAATGGAGTCATTATTTTCTTTGGTTGCTTCTCTGCTTATAGTATTTTGTTTTGGGAGGATGGAATCTAGCCTTGATTTTTCAGAGACTTCCTGTACCCAGCCTACAAGATGTACCCAATTAGACAAGGAGCCGGGAATTGCTTCTTCTAATACTTCTGATAATAATAATGCTGATGGGTAAGTTTATCCCAATGCGGCGAGTTGATCACAGGGTAGACTTAATACTGATAAATGATTATCCATCTATCTGTCTTTCTGTCTAGATGTTTTTCACATATTGGTAGATTTCTCTCATCTCAGGAAAGACACTTGAACTGGGAAAATAGGCCAGTAAATGGATAAAATGACCCCAGGAGGCCATGGAGAACTTGCAAGTCGTCTGTCCTCCTAACTTTTACCCTTGGGTTTTTTCAAAAGAGGGGTACGACAAATTGCCCTTTTCTATCTTTTAATTAAAAATCTTATTTGCAGAGACAGAGTAGTGGTGCCTCCTATTCTAGAGATTTCAGCGTCTCAGGAAGATGGAATAATCCCTGAGATAAAGATATCTAAGCCAGGCCAGCCAGATTCTGCATCCTCTGAGAAGAAATTCAATAAACTCTCCTTAAGCAAAAGAAAGAAGGAAGCTCGTAAGTAGTAATCTGATATACTTTGACATCTCAAGTACTTATTCCATGAAATTAGGGAATAGGACAACGGGCATACTGAAAATTTTCAGCCCAAGACTTAAAACTAATGAACTGTGATTCTTCTTCCTTCTTTTACTATCTACAAATATTCTCTTCATCTCCTAACCCTATGTTTTTCTTTTATCTTCCCAGAAGATGAGAAAATGGAGAAAGACCAAAGTGAACATGAGCACAGACAGGATGACCAACATAAGAAAACTATTCAGAATCACTCCCCGAACGGGGACCAACAAAAAGAAGGAAATGGTTTTGGTAAGTTCAGCCATGGTTTGACAAACATACTTGAACTTGAAAATTGGAGGTGGAGGAGATGGGTAACGACCAGTTAGGATGTTAGAGCAAATTCTGCAGACTATAGTTTATCTCACACAGCTACTTGTTAAGAGGATATAGTGCTGAGGAAGAGAGAGAGCTATTTCATTTATTCAGTTATTCAGTCATATAATCCATAGTTGTTGGAGGAAGTTTATTTTTTGGCAGTGCTTATGGGTTGAATTGTGATTGTAGTGAATGTGTAGGCCTCTTACTATCAGTGAACCAGTCTTCCTGTTTTTTTACAGTTGCCAAGGAGAGATGGGTACTCCTGGAGTAGGTCGTAGAAAGGGAATATCCAGTAAATAAAATTTGCTTTAAGTTCTGTGAAGGGAAGGAAAACAATGTCCTGAGAGGAAATGGTGGAGATCTAATTAAGATAGGGTCAGTCAGAGAATGCATTTGGAAGGAAGTAACATTTAAGCTGAAACCTGTAGCAAGAGTTAGCTAACTAAAGTGTGTAGGAGAAAGTTTTAGATAAGGTGAAGTTTGGCTTACTCTGGATACCAACAGAAACCTGGTATAACTGGGATTCAGAGAGCAAGGGAAGCAAGGCTGCAAAGTGGCTGTAGATAAATGTAACTGTTATAGCCACGTGTTCTGGGAAACAAACTCAGAAGGACAGTGCAGATAATGGAGTGCAGTTTATTACACCAGCGGGTCCAAGGCAGTCTCCCCTTAGCCAAGGACCCTGACCAGTTTTTGTGAAAACCTTATATACCCTAAGTGTACGTGCGCAAACCCACCTCCCTAAATTCCCTGAAACTAGTCTGAACAAAGGAAAAGAAAGATACAATCAAAGTTAGCTCTGATTCATATGCCTTAGCCCTAGGTAGTTAACAGTGGACAATTATCAATAGGCCTGTGGTCATACCCCAGTAAACATAATAGAATGTATGATTCTATTCGGTTCCACAGTTAATTAGGGGAAGGAGAGTCTAGGTACGAGCCCTGGGGCTCTTCCTTCCAGGGGCCTGGTTTTCCAGTTGGTATGTTGTTTCCATAGATACTGGGCATAGAGCTCAAAAGTTCACAGTCCAGCCCAAGATGGAGTCCTGTTTCAAGATGGAGGCTGTTCTGTCTGTTTCTTCCTTCATAAGGAGGTAGCAGTGGCTAGCTCAAAGACCATGTTACAAAGTGAGAATTTCATCTTAAGTATAGTGGGAAGCCCCTGATGGGTTTTAACCAGGGAAGTGAACATCCTCAAATTGATGTTTTAAACAGGTCCTTTTGGTGAGTAATTGGAGAATGGAGTATGAGAATCCAAGAGTAGACCAGTTAAGAAGTTAGTGCTAGGATTAAATATTTTGGTGGCTTGGATTAGGATGATGGAGATGAAAAGCAAATGGTTTTAAGATATGTTTTGGAGATAAGGTTGTCAGAACTTGATGATGAATTGAATATTGGAAAGTGAGAGAGAAGAGGGTTTGAGCAGCTGTGTGAAAGGAGCGGGTGAACAGCAGGTATATAGGATGAGATCAAGAATCTGGGTTTGGACTCACTGGGTTTGAGATTGTTGTGAGACCTCCAGATAGAGATCTCAAAGAGCAAGGTGGCTCTAGGAACTGGGAGCTCAGAACAGAGGCCACTGGCACACATCTCTGTGTTGTCAGGTATGAAAATGGGTTTCAAACGGAGGATATGGGTGAGCTGACCTCAGGAGAAAGTGCAGCATGGGAGTGAAGACCCATGATTAGGCTTTGGGACTCCAATTTAGAGATTGGACAGAGAATGAGGTGAACCCAATTTGGAGACTGAGGAGGGAGTTACCAGAAAAATGGGAGGGGAGCGGGGAAAAGGGAGAATGAAGGATCACAGAACCCAAGGAAACTAGTGTTTCAAAAATTAGCAGTCAACTGAAATACTCTTGACCTGTGTGTCTGTGACATCAACCTTCATTAACACAGAGCCACACCTGAACTTCAAACAGTTTTCTAACACATCTTCTCTTCTTTCTAAGTTGTTGAAAAGGAAACTTTAAGGAACTGTATGTCTTTAAAACTTCATCCTAAACCATAAATACCTAGTTTTTTAGCATTAGGATGATTTTTTCCCCACTCATTTCCTCATGAATATTTATATTTTTACAACCACCATTTATTTTCTTGATCTCTGTTCTCTTTTATGGTCCCTGGCCCTTTCTCCCACTCTCTCTTCTAGCCTTGCCAGGTCACTTCTGTAAACATCTACAACCGTCAGTGGCAACTGTCATTTCAAACTAATACATCATTCCCAACCAGTACTTAATTATTCAAAATAACTGAGAAGGTGATCCATAATATGAAATATTTTGAAAGGACCCAAATGTAAGTCATCTACTTTGCTGAGGGATGATTTTTGTGGGATGGAGGGCATCCCTTACATTTCAGCATTTAAGGTAAACTGACAGTGGGAGAGTGAACTTACTAGAGAAACATATTGGTTGGTGTCGTTAACTGAATATATGGTGTACCTGGTCAGTGATTTTCTCTAGCAAAGTTCAGTTGAACGAGTGTAGGCACAGAAAAAGAGTGGGTTCATTCAGAATTGTGTTTGCCAGCTGAGTCGGGGGAAGGTCAGGGAAAGGGAGTTGATGATGTCTGCAAGAGAATCTAAGGAAATCAAATGTGTGTAACTACAGAGTGAAGAAAAGAGGTTGCTACTAGTTGAGAGGAAGGTGGGGCCAGTGGATTGGAGATCTAGATAAAGTGAAAGTTGCCATGAGTTCTTGGAGCAAGGTGAAAGGATGGGGCATTTTCATCAGAGAAGAGTTTAGATAAGTGATTCAGGGGAGTGTGCAGTCCTTGCAGATGACTGCGGGGGTGGGGCATGCAGGATGGGAGTGGGTTCCTGAGGTGAAGGGGCTACTGAGGTGGCATGGAGGAGAAGGTATGGGGTGCTTGTACATTACCCTTATGGATATATAGTAATCTATGAGGGCAGGAGGCAGAGAGAAGGAAAAGACTGAACCAGATAGCAGCATTGTCATTGCAAGGGAGATGAGAGGGCAGTGCCATCTCATGGCCTGGACCTTAAGGGAGGGAGTGTTTTTATAGAATGGAGAATAGTAGTGGTCTGCAAGTGTCAGTGGGCGGAAAGGGTGATACTGACCCCACTTTCTGGCCTGGGGGATGTGAGAAGGACAGCCTCTGCTTAGAGGGCTGCCTGGGTCAGGTGGGGTTGGATTGGGGCAGCATCACCAGATTTCAAAAAGGAGGCAGAGGTTCAGAGAACAGGTTGAAGATATGTGGATTTTAGTTGCTCTTGCCTGGAATTCCAAAGAATATTAATTTCATTTTCATTTCCAAAGAATATAGTGGAAGAGTTTGGGAGGGAGAAAGGGCTGTGTGGAGCTTTGGGTCAACCTAGAAGATGTGGGGTAGAGAAAAGTGGGGACGAGAGTTTGGAATGTAATGGATAAAAAGAATGTTTGGCCTTTGAGCAGGGCCTGAAGTAAATAGTGGACTGAGAAACGATAGGCTTAAACCTGTCTTTTGGTGAGGAGTGAACTCAGAGCTCTTGGTCCCAAAGGCTGCAACTTGGTGATTTGGTGACAGGTTAATTCAAATAGGACAGGTTAGTTCAAATAGGAACTCTGGATGCTGTGCACAAAAGAGATGCTGGTTAGTCCTTCAGAATAACTTTTTTTGTTTTTTAATTATTTTTTATTAAAGGATTATTGCTTTACAGAATTGTGCTGTTTCCTGTCAAACCTCAACATGAATCATCCATAGATATACATATATCCCCTCTCTTTTAAAACTCCCTCCAATATTCCTCCCCATCCCACCCATCTAGGTTGGTACAGAGCCCCTGTTTGAGTTTCCTGAGCCATACAGCAAATTCCTATTGACTATCTATTTTATATATGATAATGTAAGTTTCCATGTTACTCTTTCCATACATCTCGCCCTCTCCTCCCCTCTCCCCATGTCCATAAATCTATTCTCTATGTCTGTTTCTCCACTGTGGCCCTGTAAATAAATTCTTCAGTACCATTTTTCAAAAATATGGAACGCTTCACGAATTTGAGTGTCATCCTTGTGCAGGGGCCATGCTGATCTTCTCTGTATCGCTCCAATTTTAGTCTGTGTGCTGCCGAAGCGAGCACAGTCCTTCAGGAGAACTTTTTAGTGGTGACATGCCAGCCGGGAAATGAGGCAGTAGCCCAAAAGATGCCAGGCAGCCTTTTAAAGAAATGTCAATACAGGAAACACTCCTTTCTGCCCTGGGGGAGAAGAGATGATAGCGTGGTTCAGGAGAAAGACTGAGATGTGAGACTTGGGTTCGACGTTCAGCTTTGCCACCAGTTTAGACTGATCTTTAGCAGTCAGTTATCTCCTCCAGGCTTTTAGTTTTACTGTTGGTAAGTCAGGGCTTGAACAAGTTGATCTGTGGGGCTATGTGATTCTTGCAGAGGTGGTGGTGGCAGGGAGTATATTGATTTTAAATTGAAGAAGGAAGAACATATTTTTGAGTCTCTTATTTCAGGTTTCTTTGCTGTGACAGGTCAATGTCTAGTCTGGGTCCAGTGTTCCTCCCCAAACTGTGAGAAATGGAGGCGGCTACGTGGGAACATTGACCCCTCAGTCCTCCCAGATACTTGGTCTTGTGACCAGAACACAGGTAAAATGGAAATTTCTTTTCAGTTTTTATGTTCCTTTCTTTCTTTCCCTGCTTTCAATCTTTAGATTAAATATGACAAAAGTATAGTTATAACTCCAGGGGTCCTTGTAGTTAGTGTTTGGGGAGAGGCGGGGATCTTGCTGTCTTTTCAAAATGAATTCGGCATAAAGGGATAGAGGAAGACACTCTGAAGAGTAGGGAGGGTCCTGGAATCATTGTTCTGAGTAAATTCCATCTTCTTCTGCATTGGTTTGACCCTGTTAGTCTGAC
Source organism: Oreotragus oreotragus (assembly GCA_006410675.1). Classification (NCBI taxonomy): domain Eukaryota; kingdom Metazoa; phylum Chordata; class Mammalia; order Artiodactyla; family Bovidae; genus Oreotragus; species Oreotragus oreotragus. Next base: position 179,108 of record SJYX01010945.1, read on the forward strand.
TAGACTTTTGGTATTGGGTTGGTATGGGATATATGAGGAAAAGCCAGTGAGAGAGATTCAGTAGCTTAGAATCCTAGAATGTTTGAAACTATGTAAAAAAGATTATGAAGATCTACTCTAGCCCAACTATTTTACAGATGAGAAAACAGAGTATTGGAGAAATTATCTTCATGATGTTACACAGATGGAAGCAGGGTCAGTCAGACATGTGAGATGTCGGTGGGAGTTTGGTATCTCTTTCTACAGAACATAAGGAGCCAACACTCCTGCTTCTCCTAGCTCTAGCTGCATTTCCTTCACGAGCCTTTATTCATTCTCCAGGCCCGTCTCCCAGATGTCCTTTTGGTCCTACCTGTTGCATATAACAATTTCTTCTTGACCCCTCCTCTGCCCTTATCCAGATTTTCACCTCATGAGGCTCTTTTTTTCCCTGCACTCCTCCTCTCTTTTGGCAGACTTGCAGTATAATCGCTGTGATATCCCTGAGGAGACCTGGACTGGTCATGAAAGTGATGTGGCCTATGCCTCCTACATCCCAGGATCCATCATCTGGGCCAAGCAATACGGCTACCCCTGGTAGGGTGCCATGGTAGAGTCAGAGCATCCTTCATAAACTTGAGAGTGGTAGCTTCAGGCAGAGAGGGAAGAAAATGAAAGGGATTTATAATGGAAATGTTACGTGCCTTAGAAATAGCATGGGTGAGGGAGAATATAAAGTACTAATCTTGGAGGCTTTGAAAGAGTGATTTCTAGAGATTTCACGGTGGATGTGGTATCTCCCTGGGGAAAAGGGTCAGCCAGTTCTGCCCTGAATGGGTAGAAAGAGATGAGTGGCTTTTTTTTTAAACGTTAGGAAAGGAGAGATATACAAAGTAAAGAGAAAAGGGAAGGGTGGAAGAGTTTCTTTGGAGATGTCCCAAGTCAGAAGATTTTTGTTCTCAGGGTTGCCAGGAGGCCTAGAAGATAAGATATTTTTTAGTAGGAAGATTCTGAGCTGCTTTGTACATTGATGGAAGTTACCTCAGTCACTTGGTAGTGACCACTGTGGAGGGATGACAGAGGGGTCTATTTGGGGGATCCTTTATTTGCAAAACGTACTGTCCTTTTGTGTGCTAAGTCACTTCAATTGTGTCCCGACTCTTTGCAACCTTATGGACTGTAGCCCTCTGTACATGGGATTCTCCAGGCAAGAATAGTGGAGTAGGTTGCCATGCCCTCCTCCAGGGGATCTTCCCAACCCAGGGATCAAACCCANATCCTTTATTTGCAAAACGTACTGTCCTTTTGTGTGCTAAGTCACTTCAATTGTGTCCCGACTCTTTGCAACCTTATGGACTGTAGCCCTCTGTACATGGGATTCTCCAGGCAAGAATAGTGGAGTAGGTTGCCATGCCCTCCTCCAGGGGATCTTCCCAACCCAGGGATCAAACCCAGGTCTCCCGCATTGCAGGTGGATTCTTTACCATCTGAGACACAAGGGAAGCCCAGTGCCCTTTTATGTACATGCATATTGATGAGTTTATGTTCTGTTCATCTAACCCCTTCTCTTCCATCCCCTACATCTGTCTGTCTTCTCCAGGTGGCCAGGCATGGTAGAACCTGATCCTGACCTGGGGGAATATTTTCTTTTTGCTTCTCATCTTGATTCACTGCCGGTGAGTTTTCCTGGTTCAGGATGGGTAGGTGCTCAGAGCAAAGTAATGAACAAATCCATCCTAATAGATGTACAGAGATAGAAATACAGACATAGCCAGCAGACACAAGCAGAAACAGATTCTTAGCTAGAGTGACAAATGGATATAGAAACAAACATATCTAATTAAATATTTATTAATTACTAGGACATTTGTGATTTTGACAAATAGGCTTTGGTTAGGTATCTGAGGTCAGGATGGAAGAACAATGGAATGAGGTGGGATAGGTGGGTCAGGCTTAAAGGAATAGACAAGGCGCAGCACTTCATTCCTTATGAATTCTCAGCTCTTCTCCTGCCATTTCCTGGCTAGTAGGTCAGAGCAAGAAGAAGGACAAGAGGCTATAACAAAGCTATCTTTTATTACAGTCCAAGTACCATGTGACATTTTTTGGAGAAACAGTCTCTCGTGCTTGGATCCCAGTCAACATGCTAAAGAACTTCCAGGAGCTGACCCTGGAGCTAAGTGGAGTGGTGAGCAACCTTCAGGGGTCAGTTGTGATACAGGGAACTTGAGAAACAAAATCTTCCCTTTATTAAATGTGACTTTTCCTGGAGGAAGCTGTGCCAGGAGGAAGTCGCATGTCTGACCAAGTATGCCAGGGTGAGGAACACTTCTTTCTGCCATGATTGCAGCAGGAAAATGCTTTTTCTTAGTTTCATTCCCTGTCTGCAGATAGAGGGCCTTCATGAAGACCATGGTTTCCTGCAGGTTAGCCAAAGCAAGTATGATAGGAATGAAGGCACAGGTTAGCTCAGGGTTTCTCATTCTCAACACTGTTGACGTTTTGGGTCAGACAATTTTCTGCTGTGAGGGGCTGTCCTAGGCATTATAGGATATTTAGCAGCATCCGTGGCCTCTAATGGCATCTAGCCAGAAGCAGCCCTCACCCTAGTTGTGACAACCAAAAAATTGTCTCTAGACATTGTCAAATGTCTTCTGGGAGAAAAATAAAGTCTCCCCTGGTTGAGAACCACTGAAGTAACTAAATGACATTTCCTCCTGGAAAATTCCAGGCAAGAATACTGGAGTGGGTAGCCATTCCCTTCTCCAGGGGATCTTCCCAGCCCAGGAATTGAATCCGGGCCTCCTGCATTACAGGCAGATTCTTTACAATCTGAGCCACCAGGGAATCCCAAGAATACTGGAGTGTGTTTCCTATCCCTTCTCCAAGGGGTCTTTCCGACTCAGGAATTGAATCAGTATCTTCTGCATTGAGGCAGATTCTTTACCAGCTGAGCTACCAGGGAAGCCCATAATCATTTTGGGGCTTACCAGTGAGGCCTAGGAGCTCAGGGACCTTAGATAATCAGGCCATGAGTATTAAATCAAGCAGCTGGATATGAAGAAACTTGTGAGAAGCTTAGAAGTGCAGTCATCTGAACTCTTAATTTTGCCTTTACTAATTTCCATGAGCTTTACTTTGGAGAGGATGCCGAAATGTTGGTTGAAAATATTGCTAGAAATTGATGAAAGGTTTGTTTGGGTACAAGGGAGGATTGTGTTTCTGAGCTCAAAAGATTAAGAATAGGAGTATCATATCAATACCAGGAAGTAGAAATAAATGCAAAGATAATGTCTGGTGAGTAACAGTATGTTGGAGTCACTTCCCTAATGTTTATCACTGACTCTAATCTTCTTTCATTTCAGAGAAAGTGCAAGAATAAGGACTGCAGCCAGAAACTGGGGATAGCCCTGATGATGGCTCAAAAGGCAGAGCAGATCAGTATTCAGGTGGGAAAGTTTAGATCACACCCCTCCTTCTCTTTAGGACTTGGGATGCGAAACAAGTCATACAGTCCCTCCTGTAGAAAATTGGCTCTCCTTCTCTCTTACACATTCTTAGTTCTAGAACTAGTCTTTTCTTCCCAGGCCAAGTTCCTTTGACTCTTTAAACCATCCATTCTTTTCCCTACCCTTGGACAAATGGAATTTTTTCTCTGTCCAAACAGAGACAGTTTCTGGTAGAGGGAATCCCACCACCCTGTTTAACTTCAAGTCTCAGGTGTATGTACCTTATTCTGTGGAGTTACTTTTTACCCTCAAATCCTGCCTTTGGGTAGGGGGTGGAGAATAACAAACAGTTAATTTCCTCTTCCCATTTATTAACTGAATTATAAACAAACTGTAAAAAGTTATAATAATATTGTATAATGTTATAACATACTATAGTAGTTAAGCTCTCCAAAATTTAGATAAACCTAATGTGAAGTTTCAAGTGAAAATGGTGTGGAATATGAATACAAACTCTATAACTAGAAACCTTGAAGACAGGGGACAAAACTAGCCCCTGGGAGACTAGTGGATGATGCTTTTGTTTCTTGGTTCCCTCAGGACCGGGTTAACTTGTTTGGTTTCTGGAGCCGATACAGTGGACCTGACAATAATGGGGAAGAAAAAGGTAGGAGAAGTAGGAGGCTAAGGACCAGAGAGGGAGGGAAGGGATTCCTTCATGAGGGCAGCTACTGAAGCTTTTATTTTATATCCAGTGCCATCAACCTAGTTTGGATTCTATAATAGGAGGCTTTACATAAATGCCATTGAGCAAATGCCTGGGATGGATGGATGGACATATGGGTAAAGAGAGGAATGGAGAAAAAAGGGAGTAGGGAGGGAGGGTGCATGTTGACTAGTGATAGGACTTGGAAGAGGGTAGAACCATGATAATCTGACATCAGATTTTATGGAGGAAATATGACTTGGATATGAAAGACAGAGTTGGAAGATTGATTTTCTGGGATCAGCTCCACTAACTCATCACCTGTTTTGTTGGATAAATTATTTAGCCTTTCCTTCCTATTCCTGTTTTAGACTTACTGCTCTCTGAGACTAGCAGCTTAGATTCCTGCTTGGAGAAAGAAGAGAAAGAGCCAGAGCTGGAGGAGGATGAAGAGGAGGAACAAGACAGAGCAGTAAGACTGATCTTGGGGATTCCTTTGAGGAGATAGCTGTAGGGCATCTGGTTAGCGTGGATTTGTATTTTCTAAGGAACTGTCCTGTCCCTACATCAGGGTAGCCCTGACGGGCTGGTTTTCTCTCTTAGGACTCTTCGGGGAAGAAGAGCCTCCTCTGTCCTGTTATTCTCTCTAATACCTCATATCTCTAGGAACTTATTTTTTGATGATAATCTCATTTCCTACTGTAGTTTTTTGGTTCTTACTGGAGCAATTTTACAGAATAGCAGGTTACCTCTCTTTACTTTCTTCCCTGTGTGGACACTTAGGATATTCATTATTTTATTTCCTTAGTCTCTTTTCAGGCATATGAAATGTAGATATTTTTCATCTTTAAAGACTTTTTAAAAGCAGTCTTCGGTTTACAGGAGAATTGAGAAGAATGTACAGAGAGTTTCCTTGTGCCTCCTGCTCCCATGCATGAATAGCCTCCCCTGTTAGCAACAGCGTCCACCAGAGTGGTGCATTTGTTTGCAGTTGATGAACCTGTTCAGTACCTTGACACATCATATTCAGGCAAAGTCCATTGTTTACATTAGGATTTCCTCCTGGTAGTGTATATGCTATGGACTTGGACAAATGTGTAGTGACACGTATCCATCATTATCATATCATATACTGGTACACAATAACTTGCTGGGATTTTGACTGAAGTTAGATCGATTCTGTAGATCAAACTGGGAAGAATTAGCATCTGGAACTTCCTTAAGTACACCCATCATTTCTCTAGCATCCTACTCTATTAAATCACAATTATATGACTTCATTTATATTTTTCTCAGGATCCAACTTTGCTTAATCCCAAGCCAGCCAAAATACAAACAAAAAAACCCAAGGCAAGAGGTAAGCAGGATAATTGGAAACGAGACATGCCCTGTTAAGGCATGAAGCAGAAAGTGCAAGGGGTCTGCAGGTAGCTGGGCCTTACTGACCTCTTGGCTCCAGAACCTGAGAAAATGGGCAAGACTCATGTTAATATGGTCAGGGAATCTGTAGTTTCTCACTTCTGTGAGTTGAATTACAAAATCTTAGGTTAAAGGTGGAATGACTATTTTAAATTTTTAGCCAAGAAGGATGACTTCATGGAGAAGGCAGGTTTTGAGGTGAACTATAAAGAGAAGAAGACCCAGGGAGAAAGAAAAGAAATATTTGGGGGAAAAGAAAGGAACCAGAAGGACTCACTAGATTGAAAATGAGCAGAAGACCCAGGGCAGACACTAAATGTTGAGAGTTTGTGGACCCTAACCACACTCTCACTCAGAAATAAACCAATGTCCTTCAGGATTGGGGGTTGGGAGTGATGCCGGTGGAGCAGATGAACGAGATGGGACCCTAAAAAGGAGAACAACAAAGAGATCTCTGTTAAATGAACCTGCACCTCCAGCTGTACCCATAATGGGAAGGAAAAAAGGGCATGGAAACTCAGGACCTGAGCAGCCGGGTAAGACCCAGACTTGGGGGCTGTGGGGAGTGAGGCTCACATCTGCAGCTTTCCTCCTTTGATCTTTCCTTAAAACTTCCACAGCTTTTCATTACTTTGGAAAAAAAACAAAAGAACACACAAAAGTTTGGCCAAAAGGGCGTCATCTAAATTGCAGAACACAACACACACTGTAGAAACATTTTATGGTTATGATCTGATTTTATTCAGGGACACACAGGGATACAAGAATGGAAAGGAGGTGAGAAGTAACATTTATTGATATTTTTGTGGGCTGGCTAGATAGATACTTCTATACTCGTTCCCTTTAGTTCTTTCAGTGTCTATCACTGGATATCTGCCATTTTAAAGATAAGGAGACTGAGGTTCAAAGGGTTTAAAGTTTTCTCGAGGTCCATGGATCCAAAACTTTCTGATTCCAAACCCCATTTTCTTTCTATAAAGAAAAGTCATCTTTTCCCAGAGATTGTTTTGGAAATAGAAGGTTTTCGAGTTTGGACTTATACAAGGTGAGGACAGATGACCCGATAAGACTCTCATCAGTTTTGTCACTTTTTCATTTAGACCCTAAGAAGAAATTTACAGCTCCCCAAAGCAAGGCCCCAGTAAGCAGCCTATCTGAAGAAAAAGAAGCTAGACTAGTGCCAGAAGTCCTGACCCCACCAGCTCCTTGTGGGGCCTGTCGTGTTGCGGGGGAAGGGCCTGAACCCCAGGATGCTGGAAGTGTCCCTTCTGACGATGGAGCCTCCAGTGACCTGGATCTGGACCAGCTCATGGAAGATGCTGGAGAAGAGCTGGAGCAGAGGGAGGAGCCGCAGCACAGAGTGGACACGGGGGAGCTTGCTGTGGCCTTCTGTGAGGAATAGCTGTGGACTTGTGCCTCCTGCCTGCTCTCTCATGCCTTCCCGGGTGAAGAGCTTCTCAGAGGATCCCCAAGAAGCTGATAAATGTTGGGGTTGTTCATTGGCTGTGAGGTGACCTGGCTAAAGTCAGAGTTGTGCAGTTCATGTTAATAAACCAGGCTGCTGGTTTACTTGGTTTGGTTTGTCTCTAACTACTTGCTCAGTTTTGGCTTCTTCCTCTTCTCTTCCATGTCACTGGGCACATGGTGCCTTCTGGTGGGATACCTGTCAGTATAGGGATCTGGGAAGGCGATGACGCCTGAGTCCTGGAGGACATCGAGAGGGCAGGTCTGGGTTCACAACCTGCCTCAGCCGCTTACTAGCAGCATGGCCTTGGGAAAAGCGCTGTGGCCATTCTGGTTCTTATCCTCTCTCAGATGGTGCATCCAGTGCCATATAGGGTGATTGATGATGCTGAAATGTGGCCATGCAGGTAAAGCATGAACACGACACATGCTAGTTATTATCCTGAGGAAAGCAGAAGGGTTAGATTAGGGGGACAGACCTTGGGTTCCAGACTGATTACCAGCATTGGGGATTTATTTGTCTCTGGCCTGAGGCAGTCACTGCACAGAAGTACTAGGGGAGGGATCTGGGTGTGAGCTAGCTATCATGGTTCATTTTTTTTTAACTTCTGGCAAGACAGAAGTTGAAGGTGACATCAGCTTTCTCCTTAGATGTGTTGAGGGAAATTGAACAGGTAGTTTTATTTTTGTAGTGAAAGGCTGGGAAGTTGAAGAGGGAATTGGAACGGTGGCTCTGTGGCTCTCGGGTCCTTGGTGGCCGTCAGCATCTGCCAGTTTCTGAGTGATCTGTGTGTGGCTGGGGTGATTGTGGGGAACTGAGATCCCTGTGCACAGCTGACTTGAAGGAGGTCCTCACTCAGTCCCACTGCTTAGGTCTTTAAGACAGAGTATAGGGTCTCTTCCTGGGGGCCCCCATGGGGAGGGGCCAAGGAAGGCGCTGCCATTGCTGGTGAGTTTAACCTAGAGAGGGCGAGGGAGGCGTAGAGGACTCCGCTGCCACCACCACCATCATCCTGGAGATGTGTATAAGAGACAGATTTATTATCCTGAGGAAAGCAGAAGGGTTAGATTAGGGGGACAGACCTTGGGTTCCAGACTGATTACCAGCATTGGGGATTTATTTGTCTCTGGCCTGAGGCAGTCACTGCACAGAAGTACTAGGGGAGGGATCTGGGTGTGAGCTAGCTATCATGGTTCATTTTTTTTTAACTTCTGGCAAGACAGAAGTTGAAGGTGACATCAGCTTTCTCCTTAGATGTGTTGAGGGAAATTGAACAGGTAGTTTTATTTTTGTAGTGAAAGGCTGGGAAGTTGAAGAGGGAATTGGAACGGTGGCTCTGTGGCTCTCGGGTCCTTGGTGGCCGTCAGCATCTGCCAGTTTCTGAGTGATCTGTGTGTGGCTGGGGTGATTGTGGGGAACTGAGATCCCTGTGCACAGCTGACTTGAAGGAGGTCCTCACTCAGTCCCACTGCTTAGGTCTTTAAGACAGAGTATAGGGTCTCTTCCTGGGGGCCCCCATGGGGAGGGGCCAAGGAAGGCGCTGCCATTGCTGGTGAGTTTAACCTAGAGAGGGCGAGGGAGGCGTAGAGGACTCCGCTGCCACCACCACCGTCATCCTGGGGGAGAAGGGAAAGGGGAGGGGGTGAGACAGTTGAAGGGGGAGAGTCCCATCTCAAAGCCACGATCCCACAGCTGATGCCCTGACTACACCACAGTCCCTCTGTTCTACCCTCTGCTTCTCCAGACTTCCCTCTCATCCTTCAGGCCCTAATCTGCGCTGCTTACCTTGGCATCCGGCTTGGAGTCTACATGTTGTCCTAGAAAAAATCAACATGTGCCAGGATCAGGTGACCAGGCAGCCAGAGTAGAGAAATGGGCAGGGGCTCCAGAAGTGAGGTCATCTCTAGGTCAGGACCAGGGTCTCAGGGGAGGGTGGGTGAGGCAGGGGAGAGAGGAGGATGCTGAGGGCACCTGTGTGGGGTGGGGGTGTGGGGACGAGAAGGAAGACCCAGGTGAGAGTGGGGATGATGGCGGCAGGACTTACCTTTATTCCCAGTGTTCTCGTAATTCTCTTCCGTGTTTTTGAAGGACTCCCTGAGTGGGAACAAGAGGGCAGTGATGTGTCAGAGTCTGGGCAGAAAAGAGCTACCACCTGCCTCAGGCTGCTCCTCTCGCTGGGGGCTCTGTGACCTGCCTGCTCACACTCGGAGATGAAGGCAGAGATTTGAGGCTCTCAGACAGAGGCTGTCTGGGTGGGGATGAGGGGCTGTTTGCAGTGTAGCCCCGTCCCTGAGAGCTGATTGGGGTGGACTCTTGCAGAGAAGCGGCTTTACTGCGGGCAGCAGGGAGGAGAAGCAGGAGGGGATGCCTGTATTTTGCATCAGCGCCTGGGTCCAAACCGGAGCATGAGAACCAGGGATCTTCTCTCTGGTCCCCTGGGCGGTCCTCAGGCCTTGATCCCCGAGGAAATGCCATTGGGGAGGGGCCCCGGGAGGGGCCAGAGGAGAGGGAGCCAGGCTGGGGGCCGCGAGGGAAGCCGCTCTGAGGAGAGACAGGGCGGAGCAGCCGGAGGCCCGGAGACACAGGGCAAAGGACAGCCTGGACGAGGAGCAAGAAAGGGGACAGAGCGTGGAGCAGGCGGGTGTGTTCTGGAAGGACGGTGTTCAAGGAGGAGACAAGCAGGCGGGTGTGTTCTGGAAGGACGGTGTTCAAGGAGGGAAAGGCTAAGAACTGAGGATGGAAGGAGGAAAGGTGGGTGCCAGAGACAGACAACGGGAGATGTTCTGCGAGAGTCAGAGAAAGTGCTGGCCAGGGCTCTGACTGTTTAAGGATCGGGAGCCTCAGGGAGTGAAGAGCCTGGCCTGTGGGGACTTGGGAAGATGTGGATGGAGGCCCAGGAGGGGAGGCCCGGGAAAGGCTCCCTGGTGCTGCGCTTGGGAGGAAACTTCTTGCTCATAAAATAGCACCGCCCCCCCACCCCCCCATACTGGAGGACAAGCGCTCACCTGGCTGGGGTCCTGGCTTCAGTCTGCACACCTGCAGGAGGACCAACAGCGAGTCACTGTGCCATCCATGTAGGCCTGTCTCCTCCCTGCCTCTCTGCCCCATCCCAGCTGAAACCTCCCTGGGAAGGGCCTGGGACTCAGAGCCGCCACGCTGCAGGCACCCCGAGGCTGCCTGCACCTGTCCTGCCTTGTTCTTCACCATCAGTCAGGAGAGCAGCTCTTCCTGCACCCAGAGCCCCATCACCTTCTGAACAGGTTGGACTTATCCACCTCCCCCAACTCTAGTGACCTCAGGTCCACTCAGTCACATCCTGGACTTTTTTTTTTTCCCCACTGGGACTAAGAACTCTGACATAGTAAACACTGGTATCATTTTTATATTTCAAAATTCCTTCCGGCTCTCTTCAGTCATCATCCCTCTGTACCTGTGCGTGACCTCGCTGCACTCTTGTCCTGATGATCCACTCTCTCTCAGGTTACCCAAGCCGCCTGCTGAGCCCTCTCCTCTCCACCTGTGCCCTCTCACGGGCTCCCTGACCCCCTGGGTCCCCCTGTGCTTCTGCCACACTTGCTGATACATCTCCAATCCTGGCTCTTTCCTGGGGCTGCTGCTAAGTCACTTCAGTCGTGTCCGACTCTGTGTGACCCCATAGACGGCAGCCCACCAGGCTCCCCCGTCCCTGGGATTCTCCAGGCAAGAATACTGGAGTGGGTTGCCATTTCCTTCTCCAATGCATGAAAGAGAAAAGTGAAAGTGAAGTCGCTCAGTCTGTCTGTTAGCGACCCCATGGACTGCAGCCCACCAGGCTACTCCGTCCATTGGATTTTCCAGGCAAGAGTACTGGGGCAGAGGATGCTATTTGTTTGCCCCATATCCATTCCCTTCTTATTCAGTTACAGAATGTTGATTTTATTTGGAGTGTCAGGGTACACCCCCTGCTACAGGCAGATGTGGGACCTATGGTGAAACCTAGCTGATGATGTATTACTATAAGGGGAAGTTGTGGGTAGGATTTTTCAGTTCAGTTCAGTTGATCAGTCATGTCCGACTCTGCAACCCCATGGACTGAAGCACACCAGGCTCCCCTGTCCATCACCAACTCTCAGACCCTACTTAAACTCATGTCCGTCACGTCGGTGATGCCACCAAACTCTCATCCTCTGTCCTCCCCTTCTCCTCCCACCTTCAATCTTTCCCAGCATCAGGGCCTTTTCCATTGAGTCGGTTCTTTGCATCAGGTGGCCAAAGTATTGGAGTTTCAGCTTCAGGATCAGTCTTTCCAATGAATAATCAGGACTGGTTTCCTTTAGGATGGATCTCCTTGCAGTCCAAGGGACTCTCAAGAGTCTTCTCCAACACCACGGTTCAAGAGCATCAGTTCTTCGGTGCTCAGCTTTCTTTATAGTCAACTCTCACATCCATACGTGACTACTGGAAGAACCATAGCTTTGACTAGATGGACCTTTGTTGGTAAAGCAATGTCTCTGCTTTTTAATACGCTGTCTAAGTTGGTCATAGCTAGTCTTCTAAGGAGCAAGCATCTTAATTTCATGGCTGCAGGAATTTTAGGAAGACTCTTTAAAAGGAGGACAGACAGACAGAGCATAGTCTTTTTGTCTTTTCCTCCTACGTCCTACTTCCTGTTTAGATTCACAAATCTGGCATCCTAGCAGCTGTCTTGCACATAAAGCAACCTTCTGGATAGAAGTCAGTATCCAGGACAGTGAGTAGACTCAGCTAGACTAGCAGCTGAACACAACTATTTTTTTTTTTTGGCTATGGCACAACTTACAGGATCTTACTCCCCCGACCAGGGATTGAACCCAGGCTCTAGGCAGTGAAAGCGCAGAGTCCTAACCACTGAACCACCAGGGAACATGGATTTTAATCAGTAATTTCTAAAGGTTTTACAGCAAAATGGCTGTCTAGGGAGGCCTTACAAATAGCTGTGAAAAGAAGAGAGGTGAAAAGCAAAGGAGAAAAGGAAAGATATAAGCATCTGAATGCAGAATTCCAAAGAATAGCAAGAAGAGATAAGAAAGCCTTCTTCAGCGATCAATGCAAAGAAATAGAGGAAAAGAACAGAATGGGAAAGACTAGAGATCTCTTCAAGAAAATTAGAGATACCAAGGGAACATTTCATGCAAAGATGGGCTCGATAAAGGACAGAAATGGTCTGGACCTAACAGAAGCAGAAGATATTAAGAAGAGGTGGCAAGAATACACAGAAGAACTGTACAAAAAAGATCTTCACGACCCAGATAATCATGATGATGTGATCACTAATCTAGAGCCAGACATCTTGGAATGTGAAGTCAAGTGGGCCTTAGAAAGCATCACTACGAACAAAGCTAGTGGAGGTGATGGAATTCCAGTTGAGCTGTTTCAAATCCTGAAAGATGATGCTGTGAAAGTGCTGCACTCAATATGCCAGCAAATTTGGAAAACTCAGCAGTGGCCACAGGACTGGAAAAGGTCAGTTTTCATTCCAATTCCAAAGAAAGGCAATGCCAAAGAATGCTCAAACTACCGCACAATTGCACTCATCTCACACGCTAGTAAAGTAATGCTCAAAATTCTCCAAGCCAGGCTTCAGCAATATGTGAACCGTGAACTCCCTGATGTTCAAGCTGGTTTTAGAACAGGCAGAGGAACCAGAGATCAAATTGCCAACATCCGCTGGATCATGGAAAAAGCAAGAGAGTTCCAGAAAAACATCTATTTCTGCTTTATTGACTATGCCAAAGCCTTTGACTGTGTGGATCACAATAAACTGTGGAAAATTCTGAAAGAGATGGGAATACCAGACCACCTAACCTGCCTCTTGAGAAATCTGTATGCAGGTCAGGAAGCAACAGTTAGAACTGGACATGGAACAACAGACTGGTTCCAAATAGGAAAAGGAGTACGTCAAGGCTGTATATTGTCTCCCTGCTTATTTAACTTATATGCAGAGTACATCATGAGAAACGCTGGACTGGAAGAAACACAAGCTGGAATCAAGATTGCCGGGAGAAATATCAATAACCTCAGATATGCTGATGACACCACCCTTATGGCAGAAAGTGAGGAGGAGCTAAAAAGCCTCTTGATGAAAGTGAAGGAGGAGAGCGAAAAAGTTGGCTTAAAGCTCAACATTCAGAAAACGAAGATCATGGCATCCGGTCCCATCACTTCATGGGAAATAGATGGGGAAACAGTGTCAGACTTTATCTTTTGGGGTTCCAAAATCACTGCAGATGGTGACTGTAGCCATGAAATTAGAAGACGCTTACTCCTTGGAAGAAAAGTTATGACCAATCTAGATAACATATTCAAAAGCAAAGACATTACTTTGCTGACTAAGGTCCGTCTAGTCAAGGCTATGGTTTTTCCTGTGGTCATGTATGGATGTGAGAGTTGGACTGTGAAGAAGGCTGAGCACCGAAGAATTGATGCTTTTGAACTGTGGTGTTGGAGAAGACTCTTGAGAGTCCCTTGGACTGCAAGGAGATCCAACCAGTCCATTCTGAAGATCAGCCTTGGGATTTCTTTAGAAGGAATGATGCTAAAGCTGAAACTCCAGTACTTTGGCCACCTCATGTGAAGAGTTGACTCATTGGAAAAGACTCTGATGCTGGGAGGGATTGGGGGCAGGAGGAGAAGGGGACAACAGAGGATGAGATGGCTGGATGGCATCACGGACTCGACGGACGTGAGTCTGAGTGAACTCCAGGAGATGGTGATGGACAGGGAGGCCTGGTGTGCTGCGATTCATGGGGGTGCAAAGTCAGACACGACTAAGCAACTGAACTGAACTGAAATGAAAGGTTTTAGCTGAATACTGCTGAAAAAACCCACAATCAAATACAATGATGCTCATACAGATTTATGGCTTCTCATTTGAATTGATCATCACATACCATATTGCATTTTCTCAGTGACTACCTCACATTTTTTTTCTTCATCCCAGACCCTCATCCTTAGTCTCAGGACACAACCATTATGGTTTTTGCTCTGCAGAATAAAATAACGATTTCAGAGTGACCCCAGCCTGGCCCCTCCACCATAGACTGTGTATCTGCAAGGCCCAGTTGAGGTGGCCACTTCTGCTTCACATTGTTTCTGGGGTCAGAGGCTCTGAGATGTGATTTCCTCGGTCGTCTTTTCTCATCTCCTGGGTCTTCCACAGCCCTGAGCTGCCTACGGCCCCTCGAATGCCTTCCTTCCCCTGGAAAGACAGTGACCTCTAGAACTCCCTCACCACCTGGCTATTCTTCATTCTTGGGTAGTTTTGCACTCCCTCTTGGATGTCTCCCTTGACTCCCCTTCCTTCCTCCCAACCTACCACAGTTCTTTCCACAGGAGGCCGTTAGCCCTTGAGGCACCTGCTGCCCGCATCCTCCCGGCCCCCAGATCCTTGAGAGCAGGGCCTGAGCCTTATTAACTTTTGCCTTTCCAGTTACAAGCCAGGCTCTGGAAAATCGGTGTCCAACCAGTACTTGCTGAGTGGAGCCACCTTCCTGTCCCTTCTTTCTCTCTCTCCTATGTTTCCCAAGGCAGGCCCTCCCTCCCCGAAACCAAAAGGGAGACTGATGAGAAATGATTAAGTCAGGAGACGAGAACTGGAAAATTATCAGGTTTGTAGAGAGGGATTGGTCTTGAGCGGTGGGTCCCAAACTTGATGACACACAAATACCACCTGAGGAGGTAAAATGCAGATTCCCAAGCCCAGACCTCAGGCCCAGAAGGAATTTGCCTTTTTGCTGAGCAGCTCTGGGCATTCGGATGCAGGAGGGTTCTGAGAAACACTTAGCTGGGAATCTTGGGGAGAGGTTGAGGGTCCTGGATCACTTACTTTTGCTTCTCTTGCATCTAAGGTACACAATCAGCCCCACAATTGTGGTTACGAGCACAGCGCTGGCCAGTGCCAACCCGACTATAGCTTCCGTACTTTGGAGCCAAGACCACGGACTCGTTCCGCCCTCTGAGTTCCCAAAGCCAGCCGTGGTAGTGGTGGCAGCCGTGGTGGTGGGGTTCTGGGTGGGTGTCTTGCTGCCTGGGGAGACAGGAGAAACATGCAGATTATTCACTGAAAGGCTGGAAGTATCTGGGTGAAAACTGTCACATCTTGTTTCCTAGTTTGGGGAATGTGGGGAGTGGGGAGCGACTCTCTGAAGCTCTCCCACAAAGGGGAGTAACAAAGGGAGATTCTGGAAGCTCCAAATCCTCACTCTGTTTGAATCCTGACTCTACTGCTGATCTGTGTTGTGATCTCAGAACCTCATTTCCTTACTTACATATAGAGAGAAGTAAATCACAGGATCAAAACCAAATTTTTTTATTGTGGTAAAATATATGCAACAAAAATTTACCATTTTAACCATATTTAAGTGATATCAGGTCGATTCACATTATCATGGAACCATCATCACCATCCATCTTCCGAACTTCTTCATCTGTCCAAACTAAAACTCTGTCCCCATTAAATACTGACCCGCCTCCCGCCAGACCCTGGCATTCACTGTTCTACTTTCTGACCCTAAGTGTTTGATTGCTCTTGGTGCCTCAGAGAAGTGGATTCAAATAGTGTTTGTCATTTTATATGATTGTCTTAATAAGTGAGAAAACATCTGTAAAGCACCTAGTATTATTGGAAATATATTATTGTTAAATGAATATATATTGAACTTTACTTACTACAGACATGCTACCTTTGTAGATGTTTAAGGCACCATTAAAAAACTGGCATAATAGTAAGCCACATACAAAAACCCAACTCCAGTAAAATCTTGTGTGGACTGAATTCTCTGTCCACTTAGTAGAAATTAATAAAGTGTGAATCCTATTTCTCAATTGAGACAAAAAATTTAAATTCTTAGTCAAATAAATATATATAATAACATGATATTTAGAAAATAAAAACAACAGCAATATATATGTATATTTTTAAAACTCCTGGAATATGACTAAAGCCAAATTCTAAGTGAAATTCATAGTATTAGATGCTATAATTATTTAAAATGGGATGAAAGTTTTAAAAGGAATGAAATAGTCAATTTCCAAAGAAAAAAGTTACCAAACAGAGAGGAGCTAGCTCTAAGGAAACTAAAAGTAATGAAAACCTACATAGGAATAAGTGTTTTTAGGAAATAGGACAGCAGAAAGAATCATAAATGCAGAAAGTGGTTAGAGAAAAAAAAAAACACAAGAAAACAGACAAGACTCTTGTAAATCGAAAAACAACAAAGAGTATTGAAATCATGAGTGAGTCTGTGCTCAATTTATAGGTTGATAATTCTAAAAACCTCTGAAATGGATGATTTTCTGAGACAATAATTTTTAAAAATGCATTTTAGAAATAGTAACCATTAATGGATTAGACAAAGAAGAAATTTAGAAACACTAACAAAGAACTATTTTTCATAAAGATTTCAAGTTCAGAAGGTTTAATAGAAAAATTCTTGTGAAAATTTAAAGAACAGATAGTTCTCAGAAGATTCTAGAACAGAAAAATATGGAAAACAGTGCAATTCTATTTCATAAAGTGATAACATAATCCTGATGCTAATATTCATTCGTAACTTTTAGAAATGTAGACTAAAAGAATAAAAGGCTATTTTTGTTTTAAACTGACCCGAGTCGGGGGAAAATACCTAGTACTGACACAACAGGAGTAGGGGTTGGCACAACCTCTAGGAAAGGTTTGGGTATATCTATCAAAATGTAAAATATCCGAGCGTGCCCTTAGACTCAGCGATTTCAGTGCTAGGAAATTATCCTATGGACGTGCTGGTACAAGTATTCAAAGGCCTGTGTTTGAGGGTGTTCTCTGCAGCTTCATTTGTCATTTGGTAGCAACCTAAATGTCTTTAAATATGAGACTGATTAAGTGAACTACAATCCATTGCTACAGTGGGAGACCATGCAATCATTTAAAAAGAAAGGCGTAGATGTATATGTGCTGAAGTGGAAAGATACTTGAGGTCCGTGAAGTAGACATAGCAAGCTGAAGATCGGGAGAGTGTGCAGCTTGAGCCTCTTATGTTCCATCTCTGTATATCTGTATCTGTGTCTCTTATCTGTGGAGAGAGCATTTCTGCAGAAAGTGATAGTAGCCGAGAGATAAAGCGGAGAGGAATGTGTTTTTCATTTGATTCCCTTCTGTGCGGTTTGACTGTTTTAAAAACTATGTGCAAGTATGTATTACCAGTACTTTTATTTTTTAAATGTAACATCTATTTTTATATAAGTTGTATAGGCACATAATTTAAAGAATCAACAAATTCCCCACAGGTTATAAAAACAGCACCTCCTCCTCACTCCCTCTCTCCTTTTCCACTCCCCAGATGGAACTGTTTTTAGCACCTCTTGCTGTATTTTGGCTTTAACCTCACATTTCTAAATCACAGGCTTATCTGGGAAGTGAGTATACAGAGAGGAGGTCCTGGGACTGAACCCTGGGACCTCCTCTCTCCACAATGGGATAATCTTTCTACACTTTCACAGAGACACTCAGAAATAACGTCTCAGCAACTGTCTGGCCGTCCCTCAGCCAGTCAAAGGGACACAAAACTCTCTCTCTCCCCAGAGGTCACAGCTCCTTTCTAGGTCCCAGAACCTACTTCCTCCCCTGCTTCTTAGGCCTGTGGCTAGTCTCAGGGGTCTCACTGTCCCTGACTGGTTTCCCCACCCTGTGCCCCCATCAAAACTCTCAGTTACCCTGTTGGAGCAGCTGCCTCCTACCAGGACTCTGATTTATGTGCCAGCGGCCTTCCTGGTCCATCTGAATAAACCAGCACCCTAGCACCTCTAGCCACTGATTCTGCTTCATTTTCCCGCTTTTCTCTTTTCACCACCACCTGACATACAGAATTTGTTTGTTTTGTGTGTGTGATATTCTTTCTACACTCAAGTGTAAGTTCTACACTCAAGTGTAAGCTCCATTGTTGAGGACATTTACGTTTTGTTCTGTATTGTTTTAACTGCTCTTTCCTCAGTGCTCAGCTCAGGGCCTGACACATAGCAGGCACTCAGTCAGTGTCTGCAGATTAAACAAAATAATTTTCCCTTGGAAATTCACGGCACTCAACCATTGCCTTTCAGTATCCTCTATTGCTATTGAGACAGCCAAGCCACTCTAATTCCTGACTCTCTTTTTATGTGGCCACTTTCTTCCCTCCTTGGAAATGAATTGGATCTCCCTTTATCAGATACGTAGATGACACCACCCTTATGGCAGATAGCGAAGAACTAAAGAGCCTCTTGATGAAAGTGAAAAAGGAGAGTGAAGAAGTTGGCTTAAAGCTCAACATTCAGAAAACTAAGATCATGGCATCAGGTCCCACCACTTCATGGCAAATAGATGGGGAAACAGAGACAGACTTTATTTTGGGGGGCTCCAAAATCACTACAGATGGTAAATGCAGCCATGAAATTAAAAGACACTTACTCCTTGGAAGAAAAGTTAGGACCAACCTAGATAGCATATTCAAAAGCAGAGGCATTACGACAAAAACCATTGCCGACTAAGGTCTGTCTAGTCAAAGCTATGGTTTTTCCAGTAGTCAGGTATGGATGTGAGAGTTGGACTGTGAAGAAAGCTGAGCACTGAAGAATTGATGCTTTTGAACTGTGGTGTTGGAGAAGACTCTTGAGAGTTCCCTGGACTGCAAGGAGACCAACCAGTCCATCCTAAAGGAAATCAGTCCTGAATATTCATTGGAAGGACTGATGCTGAAGCTGAAACTCCAATACTTTAGAGTTCCACCTGATATGAAGAACTGACTCATTTGAAAAGACCCTGATGCTGGGAAAGATTGAAGGTGGGAGGAGAAGGGGAGGACAGAGGATGAGATGGGTGGCATCACTGACTCAGTGGACATGAGTTTGAGTGAACTCTGGGAGTTGGTGATGGACAGGGAGGCCTGGCGTGCTGCAGTCCATGGGGCCACAAAGAGTAGGACGCGACTGAGCGACTGAACTGAGCTTATCCTTGGTGTTTTGAAATTTGTATGTTGCAGTACCCCAGGGTTGGTCTTTTTATTTTTCCTCATGCTGCTGGGTTCTTTCATTCTGGAAAACGTCTATAGTAGTTTTGTTGATATTTTCTTCCCCATGGCCTTCTTTTCTCTCTGTTTTTAAAACTGTTGTTCAGAGATTGGAACTCTTGGACCAATTCTCAATTTGTCTTATCCTTCCTTATAATTCCTATATTATATTTCTAAGGCTGCTATGACAAATAGCTGCAAACTGGGTGACTCTAAACAATAGAAGTTTACTTGCTCAGAGTTCTGGAGGCCAGAAGGCAGAAATCAAGGTGTCAGCCGGGCTGCTCACGCAGGAGGCTCTGTGGTGGGGGAGTCTGTACCTTGCTTCTTCGGCTGCTTCACCCCAGTCTCTGTGTCTGTGGTCACATTGCCTGCTCTTCCATCTGTGTCCAGTCTCCCACTGCCCCTCTCTTATAAGGACATGTTTATTGGCATCTAGAGTCCACCCAGATAATCCCAGATAACCTCCTCATCTCAAATTCCTCAAAGGAATCACATCTGCCGCCATATAAGATATTATTCACTTGTTGGGGGCCACTGTTCAAACCACTATAACAATATCCAAATCTTTGAGTTTTCTTGAACTACAATATCCAGATCTTTCAGTTTTCTCCCACCCTTTAAGATATTTCCATGAACTTCATCTTTCAATCATATATTGAGTTTTCCATCTTTGCTAGTATACTTCTAATTTCTAAGATCTCATTTTTTGTTTTGAAAGCTCCTTTGCAAAGCATTCTATTGTGTCATATACATGCAATTCTTTAGCTTTATGAGGATGATAGTTCTTTGAAAATTTCAGTCTCCTTTCATTGTTTTGGATTCTTCCAAGTTCCCTTCCCCCTTGATTGTTCTGCTCTCTACATCTCAGGAGCAAGCATTCCTTAAATGTTTAGTTCAAAGCTTTTAAAAACACTCTCTACCTCAGGCATCCTGGGCACAGCTGAGGTGAGAGTACAGTCCTCACTGCAGGGGATTTGGTGCAAGGCCAAGACCTCAGCCACCCTGTCCCCTTGGCTCACAACACGCACGAAGATGTGAGTGTGTTATAGCAGAAAGTGCATGTCAGATCACTTTACAGCGAGTAGGACAGTATGACTCACTCTACACGAGCAGAGTGATCTGTTAGATTTCTAGATCTTTTCAGGCCCATCAGATAGCTATTCTGGAGAAGAGTCTCCTGATTGTATGCCCTTAGTGGGTGCATGGTGTAGGAGTACCAGCCTGGCTGCCTGCATCCTGCGAGGCCTCTGCAAAGGTCAAGGTATTTCAGGTCTCATCAGTTCACCAAATCTCCGAATTTAAGAACTGAACACTTGTCCTCAGGTATGCCCCAGGGTACCCCCCAAGACTCCCCGTGGATTATTGTTTCTAGAACGCATGTATCTAGTCTTTTGCTGGGGTGAGGTGTGAGGATGCGGAGGTGTCTCTGCTTCCTAAATACACTTCAGTTAGTCCTCTAGTTTCTAGGTCCCCTTCCACGCCCAGTTTCATGGGTACTAGGAGTTGCTATTCCTGACCCTTTAAGGGGTTCTGCAGTGTAAATTGCCTTCCTTCTGAATGTCCCCACTGTTGACTTAGGGTTTAATTCCTCTGGTCTATTTCCCACTTCCAAAATTTTGTTTTTGTCCACCTAACCTGCAAATGTTTTCATCTCTCTGGGTTTTTGTCTTTAAAAAATTCCCTTTGCTGTCATTTTAGTAGATTTTTGGAGGGGAGTGGAGGTAAACATACGCATATAACCTAGCATCTTGGCCAGAATTTATGAATTACTTTTAGAGTGAAAATTATACCAAGTACACATTTTTTTACATATTGCACATTAATAATAAAAATAAAGAATATGAAAAGTCTTATGAGACACATGATCTTTGGAAGAACACTAGAAAGGTTAACTTAGGGATATAAAATAGGACCTGTTCCTCAGCAAAAAGATTGTGCATTATACTGATTTCAATTTCTGTCGGTTACTTTATAGATTCAATGCAATTCTGATTTAAAAAACCAGCAGGAATGTTTTTCTAGAAACTTGGCAAACTTATTCTAACATTTGTGTGGAAGAATAGGCAGGCAACACTAATGAAGTTTTTGAGGAAGAAGTAATGTGACTGTGATGGGAAAAGTCTTAACAGCCATTGAAACGTGGTAAAGTTATAATAAACAAAACAGTGTGGTACTAATATAACAAAATATAGGGACTTCCTTGGTGGTCCAATGGCTAGGACTCTGCGCTCCCAGTGCAGGGGGCCCAGGCTCCACCCCTGGTCGGGGAACTAGACTCTGCATGCCACATCTGCCTCCCACACACAACGAAGATCCTGCATGCCACAGCTAAGACCCGGCACAGCCAAATAAATGAATATCTAAAAACAAGAAAACACAGACCAGTGAAACAGAATAGACAGGCCAGAAATGGATGCTACTCTACAAAAGAACTTAAAGGCCTAGGCCTATTAATCAATGGAAAAAGGGGAAAATATTCAATAATAAGAAATAAAACTGAGCACCGAAGAACTGATGCTTTTGAACTGTGGTGTTAGAGAAGACTCTTGAAAGTCCCTTGGGCTGCAAGGAGACCAAACCAGTCACTCCTAAAGGAAATCAGTCCTGAATATTCACTGGAAGGACTGATGCTGAAGCTGAAGCTCCAATACTTTGGCCACCTGAGGCGAAGAACTGACTCATTTGAAAAGACTCTGATGCTGGGAGGGATTGGGGGCAGGAAGAGAAGGGGATGACAGAGGATGAGATGGCTGGATGGCATCACCACTTCAAGGGACATGAGTCTGAGCATGCTCCGAGAGTTGGTGATGGACAGGGAGGCCTGGTGTGCTGCAGTCCACGGGGTCGCAAAAAGTCAGACACAACGGAGCAACTGATTTGAACGGAACTGATTCAATAACAAAGAGGACAATTGATTTTTTCTTGGTATAAGGATCAACTTAGTTCTTTATCTCACACCATTTACCAAGATAAATTCTCACTATATGGAAGAGCTTTATTATGAAAAGGGATTCCCTGATAGCTCAGTTGGTAAAGAATCCGCCTGCAATATAGAAGACACTGGTTCGATTCCTGGGTTGGGAAGATCCCTTGGAGAAGGGATAGGCTACCCACTCCAGTTTTCTTGGGCTTCCCTTGTGGCTCAGCTGGTAAAGAATCTGCCTGTAATGTGGGACACCTGGGTTTGATCCCTGGTTTGGGTAGACCCCCAGGAGAAGGGAAAGTCAACCCTCTCCAGTTCTGGCCTGGAGAATTCCATGGACTCTATGGGGTCGCAAAGAGTTGGAGACGATTGAGCGACTCTCTCTTTCACTTTTTATGAAAAGTAATCAATCTTACAAAAATTAGGAAAACTATTTTTTACCTCTAGTGAGATGTGGGGTTTTGGATTTAGAAATAAAAGAAAAACTACAAGTGAGAATATAATTAGATTTGGCTACATAAATAAAATTACTATTTGTAAAAAAAAAAAAAAAAGCCAATCTCAAACTTATGAGTTATGTTTGCTATTGATATTCCTCCGGTGTGATGTTTTTGCATGGTGGTACTTCACTTGGATTAAAAACATCTCTATTACTTCCCTGTAAAAATGAGCATGACCATCCAGTTGACTGAATTAACTGAAAAAATTAGTTTACTGATGAAAAACTCATAGGAAATGTGGATGAAACAGAGAAAGGAGAAAAAGAAGGAAGAATTAAGATAGGAAGAAGAGGGATTTAAGGAGACCAAAGTCCCTCAGAAAAGGCCATTTAAGGGAATTTGGAGGAGGTGCATGAAATATGAATCCAAAGCTATCTTGCTTAATTCAGATTGAGTCACATACTGCTTAGAATCACCAGCACAAGTGATTGCAAAAAGCAAACAAACTTAATCAATTTTCAGTTTTCAAAAAATTATCTACTGGTGACACACTTCCTTATTGCCTGCGCCTAGAAGAGAACCCTTCCTCTCTACCCTGAAGTCAGATACACTGTTCAAGTTCCGAAGCTCCACTGAGTGACAGACGCCACACATCCATTATTAGGTTAAAAATAGTCAAGACAAGATGGCAAGTCAGCAGGTGAGTCCAAGCAGCTCATGGCTAAGAAGGGAGGCTCTGGGGCTAAACTGGGGTCAAACCCCACCCGCGCCTGCAGTGACTTGGGGCAGGTGTTTGCTGCGCGAGCCTCGGTTCCCCTTCCTGTGACCAGAGGACGGCGGCACCGCTGTACTAGGGGTCGTGGGGAAGGTCAGCTGGGGCGATGCTGCCAAGGTGTCCCCCGCAGGATGCAGGGCACAGTCAGGGAAGCTGCTGGGCCTGCTGCCTCGTCATGACCAGGACAGAGGGGCACAGTCAGGGTGGACTCCGCACAGGGTGACTGGAACCACATGGGGGGATGTGGTGGGGAGAGAGGGAAGGGGGTAAAGGGGATGGAAGGAGGGAGAGGAGATGGAAAGCGAGGAGAGATGAACCGAGGGAAGGATGGTTGAACTGATGTGCTGGGGTTCAGAGCAGAGAAGGAAGGGGAGATGGGAAAACAGGTGATGGGGACATGGGGCCCCTCGGTACCTGCTGTGTGTGTGGGCTGAGCTCGTGGCTGTGGGGGGACAGACATGGGGCAGCTGGGGCTCCACACAGGACTCAGGACAAAGGGGAGGAGCCACACCCCGAGGATGTCAAGTCACCTGGAGGACGTGGGGTGAGGGCAGGGGGCCAGGTGGAGCCCAGCTTGGATCAGGAAGGGAGGACAGCTGGGAGCACAGAGGGTGCAGGGGCCTGGGGTTGGGGAGGGGCTGGATCTGGAGGGCAGAGCGGGGGATGGGCTGTCTCTTATACACATCTCCCCTCTCTTATAAGGACATGTTTATTGGCATCTAGAGTCCACCCAGATAATCCCAGATAACCTCCTCATCTCAAATTCCTCAACTGAATCACATCTGCCGCCATATAAGATATTATTCACTTGTTGGGGGCCACTGTTCAAACCACTATAACAATATCCAAATCTTTGAGTTTTCTTGAACTACAATATCCAGATCTTTCAGTTTTCTCCCACCCTTTAAGATATTTCCATGAACTTCATCTTTCAATCATATATTGAGTTTTCCATCTTTGCTAGTATACTTCTAATTTCTAAGATCTCATTTTTTGTTTTGAAAGCTCCTTTGCAAAGCATTCTATTGTGTCATATACATGCAATTCTTTAGCTTTATGAGGATGATAGTTCTTTGAAAATTTCAGTCTCCTTTCATTGTTTTGGATTCTTCCAAGTTCCCTTCCCCCTTGATTGTTCTGCTCTCTACATCTCAGGAGCAAGCATTCCTTAAATGTTTAGTTCAAAGCTTTTAAAAACACTCTCTACCTCAGGCATCCTGGGCACAGCTGAGGTGAGAGTACAGTCCTCACTGCAGGGGATTTGGTGCAAGGCCAAGACCTCAGCCACCCTGTCCCCTTGGCTCACAACACGCACGAAGATGTGAGTGTGTTATAGCAGAAAGTGCATGTCAGATCACTTTACAGCGAGTAGGACAGTATGACTCACTCTACACGAGCAGAGTGATCTGTTAGATTTCTAGATCTTTTCAGGCCCATCAGATAGCTATTCTGGAGAAGAGTCTCCTGATTGTATGCCCTTAGTGGGTGCATGGTGTAGGAGTACCAGCCTGGCTGCCTGCATCCTGCGAGGCCTCTGCAAAGGTCAAGGTATTTCAGGTCTCATCAGTTCACCAAATCTCCGAATTTAAGAACCGAACACTTGTCCGCAGGTATGCCCCAGGGTACCCCCCAAGACTCCCCGTGGATTATTGTTTCTAGAACGCATGTATCTAGTCTTTTGCTGGGGTGAGGTGTGAGGATGCGGAGGTGTCTCTGCTTCCTAAATACACTTCAGTTAGTCCTCTAGTTTCTAGGTCCCCTTCCACGCCCAGTTTCATGGGTACTAGGAGTTGCTATTCCTGACCCTTTAAGGGGTTCTGCAGTGTAAATTGCCTTCCTTCTGAATGTCCCCACTGTTGACTTAGGGTTTAATTCCTCTGGTCTATTTCCCACTTCCAAAATTTTGTTTTTGTCCACCTAACCTGCAAATGTTTTCATCTCTCTGGGTTTTTGTCTTTAAAAAATTCCCTTTGCTGTCATTTTAGTAGATTTTTGGAGGGGAGTGGAGGTAAACATACGCATATAACCTAGCATCTTGGCCAGAATTTATGAATTACTTTTAGAGTGAAAATTATACCAAGTACACATTTTTTTACATATTGCACATTAATAATAAAAATAAAGAATATGAAAAGTCTTATGAGACACGNAGGCTACTCCGTCCATTGGATTTTCCAGGCAAGAGTACTGGGGCAGAGGATGCTATTTGTTTGCCCCATATCCATTCCCTTCTTATTCAGTTACAGAATGTTGATTTTATTTGGAGTGTCAGGGTACACCCCCTGCTACAGGCAGATGTGGGACCTATGGTGAAACCTAGCTGATGATGTATTACTATAAGGGGAAGTTGTGGGTAGGATTTTTCAGTTCAGTTCAGTTGATCAGTCATGTCCGACTCTGCAACCCCATGGACTGAAGCACACCAGGCTCCCCTGTCCATCACCAACTCTCAGACCCTACTTAAACTCATGTCCGTCACGTCGGTGATGCCACCAAACTCTCATCCTCTGTCCTCCCCTTCTCCTCCCACCTTCAATCTTTCCCAGCATCAGGGCCTTTTCCATTGAGTCGGTTCTTTGCATCAGGTGGCCAAAGTATTGGAGTTTCAGCTTCAGGATCAGTCTTTCCAATGAATAATCAGGACTGGTTTCCTTTAGGATGGATCTCCTTGCAGTCCAAGGGACTCTCAAGAGTCTTCTCCAACACCACGGTTCAAGAGCATCAGTTCTTCGGTGCTCAGCTTTCTTTATAGTCAACTCTCACATCCATACGTGACTACTGGAAGAACCATAGCTTTGACTAGATGGACCTTTGTTGGTAAAGCAATGTCTCTGCTTTTTAANGGCAGGAGGAGAAGGGGACGACTGAGGATGAGATGGCTGGATGGCATCATGGACTCGATGGACGTGAGTCTGAGTGAACTCCGGGAGATGGTGATGGACAGGGAGGCCTGGCATGCTGCGATTCATGGCATCTCAAAGAGTCGGACACGACTGAGTGACTGAACTGAACTGACCTAAAGAAACAAATCGCCACTCTAGGTTCAATGCAGGATACAGGATGCTTGGGGCTGGTGCACTGGGATGACCCAGAGGGATGGTATGGGGAGGGAGGTGGGAGGGAGGTTCAGGATTGGGAACACATGTACACCTGTGACGGATTCATGTTGATGTATGGCAAAACCAATACAATATTGTAAAGTAATTAACCTCTAATTAAAATAAATAAATTTAAATAAAAAAACTTGCAGTTCTCATGGTGTGCACTTTTTTTCGTTGACATGGAAAAAATGTAAAGGACAATGTATTAGCACTGTGCTGTGTTAAGTTGTTTCAGTCGTGTCTGACTCTTTGCAACCCCATTGACTGCAGCATGCCAGGCTCCTCTGTCCACAGGAATTCTCCAGGCAAAAATACTGTAATAGATTGCCATGCCCTCCTCCAGGGAATCTTCCCAACCTAGTGATCAAATCCGCATCTCTTATGTCTCCTACATTAGCACACAGGTTCTTTACCACTAGGGCCACCTGGGAAGCCCCATATTAGCACGAATGAGTCACAACTTTTAGCATCAGTTTTGCTTAAAACAGTGATTTGCAAGTGGAAAACATTAAAGTGACAGCTCATCTCCTTCAGGAAAAAAACAAAAACAAAAACTTAAAAATAAAAAACAATGGAGCTGTGTATGGGGATGATCTGGAGGGAT
>SJYX01010945.1:206174-233680 GCA_006410675.1 Oreotragus oreotragus
GCCAGCCCAGGTTCAATGCAGGATACAGGATGCTTGGGGCTGGTGCACTGGGATGACCCAGAGGGATGGTATGGGGTGGGAGGTGGGAGGGGGGTTCATGTTTGGGAGTTCGTGTACACCCATGGCAGATTCATGTCAATGTATGCCAAAACCAATAGAATACTGTAAAGTAAAATTTAAAAAAAAAAATGGAGAACACACAGTGTGATTGATGAATAGGTTTGACCACACAAAATTTATAAACACCCACAGTTCCCCTCATATACATTATATGTAGATAAAAGAACTAAATGACAAACAGCCACACACAAAAAGTCCAATTCTTTTATTGAAAACTTGCAATCAAAAATAGGAAAAACTTTTCTCTGATTTTTCTCTACCAAAGCAAGGAGTCATACAGATAATTAGAGATAAAGAAAGTAAATGGCTAATAAATCCACAAACATATCTACCCTCATAGATAATGAAATGATTGCAAAGTAAGATAATTAGCATACCCCTTCTCACATCTAAATTTTTTTTCCACAGAAGACACTGTGAAATATGTTTCTCACAACCACAAGGATTTTTGCAACGATCCATTTGCAAGAATTCCTTGGTGTGGATCTTTCTTATCAATAAGTAAACATGGTCAAATATGCCATCTTAAAACTTAGAAAGAAATGTTTTCATTTCATTTTATACCCCTCCACAGCTAGTACACTATTTCTCCACTCCAGTTAATTAATAAGATACTTTGACATAAGTCCTACTTTAACTAGAAGTACTTTTTTGCCTCTCATCTCTTTTCTGATGGAGCTTCCATTCCTATTAATATTTCATTCTTATCACTGAACATTACCTTACTGAGTTCAATGTTCCTGTCTCTTTTTTAGCATCTAAAAATTACTTTGAATTTTCACCAAGCAACTACACACTGTCCATCCTGAGGAATGCAGTAGGGGACTATATACAACTCCCTGTCTGCTCATTAGCACATTTCTCTCTTGTTACAAATGCTTCCAAATAATTGGTCTTCTTGCCAGACACTGCTCTGAACAGAAAGAATAATTTCCTTGTTGAATCTCTGTTCCTAAGCGACTGGGCTATAAGCCAGGTGAATTCAGTTTTTATTATTCCTTATCTATGACTTCTCCTGACTTCCAGAGGTCTAACCTTAAGTTGTTTTTTCCAGGTTATAATATTGAGTAACTCATCTTGCTTACATTTCTTGCACTTCCAAAGCCTTGACTTGTGATAGGGATAAAACTCCTGATTTTTCTAGAAGGTTGATTTTTCCCTCCTTAACAAGGGGGATTTTTTTTTTTCTATGACGTAAAACTTTTATAATACAGTCCTTAGCTTTGTGACACTTTTGCCAAATAATGAGGGATTTCATATTTATATGGCAGTAGTGTGGAGAAGGCAATGGCAACCCACTCCAGTACTCTTGCCTGGCAAATCCCATGGACGGAGGAGCCTGGTGGGCTGCAGTCCATGGGGTCGCTAAGAGTCGGACACAGCTGAGAAACTTCACTTTCACTTTTCACTTTCATGCATTGGAGAAGGAAATGGCAACCCACTCCAGTGTTCTTGCCAGGGACAAGGGAGCCTGGTGGGATGCCATCTCTGGGGTTGCACAGAGTCGAACACGACTGAAGCGACTTAGCAGCAGCAGCAGCAGAAGTGTTACTTAAAACTCAGTATTAAA
This sequence comes from Oreotragus oreotragus, assembly GCA_006410675.1. Classification (NCBI taxonomy): domain Eukaryota; kingdom Metazoa; phylum Chordata; class Mammalia; order Artiodactyla; family Bovidae; genus Oreotragus; species Oreotragus oreotragus. The sequence continues at coordinate 207,865 of SJYX01010945.1, forward strand.
AGTTTGTTAATTATAAGAGATATATTTAGGCCTTAGCACTTTATATGCATTGTCTAATTTTGTTTTGAAAAGTCTTGTCTATGCATGCTTAGTCATTTAGTCGTATCTGACTCTTGTAACACTATGGACTGTAGCCTGCCAGGCTCCTCTCCATGGGATTTATCAGGCAAGAGTACTGGAGTGGGTTGCCATTTTCTCCTTCAGGGGATCTTCCTGATCCAGGGACAGAAGATGCATGTCCTGTGTCTTCTGCATTGCAAGCAGATTCTTTACCCACTGAGCCACTGGGGAAGTCCTATTGTCTATGAACAGTTACTATTATGATCTCTGTTCTTCATGCAAGAGTGGGGTTTAGAGGGATTGGTTTGTTTTGGGTTTTTTTCTTTGATCACTCTCTCAACAACTTTCTTTCTTTTTTTCTATTTTTATTAAATCTTTTTATTTATTTATTATTATTTTTAATCTTTATTTTTACTTTATTTTACTTTACAGTACTGTATTGGTAATTTAAATTTATTTATTTTAATTGGAGGCTAATTACAATGTTGTATTGGTTTGATCTGCTCACATTATAGTCTGATTAATGAATGGAATCTTGATTGGAAATATGTCAGGATACTTTCAGTTCTCAAACTCTGTAGCAGTGTTTATCAACCATGTATGATTTTCCTCCTGGGGATATTTGACATTGTCTGGAGGGACAGGCTGGTAACACTAGCAATGCAGAGAATAGCACCAACAAATAATCATCAAACACAAAAATCAATGGTAAGAATATCAATTCTGGACCAACACTTCAACTTTTTGATGTGCACAGGAGTAACTAGTAAACTAGGGAACTAGGGACGCTTGTTCAAATATAAATTCTGATTCAATATGTCTCCTGTGATCCCAGAAACTCTGCTTTTCTAACAAGCTCCTGGATGATATTGATGCTGCAGGTCCTAATCTATGGACCATTGTCTGAATTGCAAGACTACGGTCATGTGTTAAGAGTCAGGTGTGTTAAATTTTTCTTCACCATATATTTTGCTAATATAAGACTTTAATGAAAAACATATTCAACCAATTCAGAGACTACCATATATTCTGTGTATGATTTATATTACAAACCTCAAGGGACTTCATTTAGTATACTTCTGAAAAGACAGTTTAGTAAACAGAAGGTTTTGCTGTACTCAGTTGCATCAGACTCTTTGAACTGTAGCCCACCATGTTCCTATGTCCATGGGATTTTCCAGGCTAGAATACTGGAGTGGACTGCTATTTCTTCCTTCAGGGGATCTTCCTGACCCAGGGATCAAACCTGCATCTCCTGCATTGGCAGGTGAATTCTTTACCAGTAAAGCCACTTGGGAAACCAGTAAACAAAATAAGGACTTCCAAAAGATGTCTACCTACAAATCCCCAAAACCTTAGAATATGTTAGTTTATATATTATATAATTATATTATACATTATATAAATTTAATTATATATTAAATAAAATTTTGTCTCAGACAACTAAATTTAAGCCTCTCATTTCATTTGTTTAACTTACCTTGGGTGAGGCTATGTTACCTTGCAATTCCATATTAATAGAAGACTAAGTTTTAAGTACTTCTGGAGACAAGCTACCCACTCTAGCTGGCCCAGTAAATGGCCCTTTCATAAATGTAAGTGTGAGTCTGATGGTCTGATTCTGAGGCCTTTGATGAATAAATACAGGAATATAATTTACTATGAAAATTAAGGTCACTCATATGGGGTTGCACAGAGTCAGACACGACTGAAGTGACTTCAGTTCAGTTCAGTTCAGTCACTCAGTCGTGTCCGACTCTTTGTGACCCCATGAATAGCAGCACGCCAGGCCTCCCTGTTCATCACCAATTCCCGGAATTCACTCAGACTCATGTTCATTGAGTCAGTGATGCCATCCAGGCATCTCATCCTTGGTCGTCCCCTTCTCCTCCTGCCTCCAATCCCTCCCAGCATCAGAGTCTTCTCCAATGAATCAACTCTTCACATAAGGTGGCCATAGTACTGGAGTTTCAGCTTTAGCATCATTCCTTCCAGAGAAATCCCAGGGTTGATCTCCTTCAGAATGGACTGGTTGGATCTCCTTGCAGTCCAGGGGACTCTCAGGAGTCTTCTCCAACACCACAGTTCAAAAGCATCAATTCTTTAGTGCTCAGCCTTCTTCACAGTCCAACTCTCACATCCATACATGACTTCTGGAAAAACCATAGCTTTGACAAGATGGACCTTAATCGGCAAGTAATGTCTCTGCTTTTGAATATGCTATCTAGGTTGGTCATAACTTTTCTTCCAAGGAGTAAGTGTCTTTTAATATCATGGCTGCAATCACCATCTGCAGTGATTTTGGAGCCCAAAAAAATAGTCTGACACTGTTTCCACTGTTTCTCCATCTATTTCCCGATGAAGTGATGGGACTGGATGCCATGATCTTAGTTTCTGAATGTTGAGCTTTAAGCCAACTTTTTCACCCTCCTCTTTTACTTTCATCAAGAGGCTTTTTATTTCCTCTTCACTTTCTGCCATAAAGGTGGTGTCATCTGCATATCTGAGGTTATTGATATTTCTCCCAGCAATCTTGATTCCAGCTTATGTTTCTTCCAGTCCAGCTTTTCTCATGACGTACTCTGCGTATAAGTTAAATAAGCAGGGTGACAATATACAGCCTTGATGTACTCCTTTTCCTATTTGGAACCAGTCTGTTGTTCCATGTGCAGTTCTAACTCTTGCTTCCTGGCCTGCATACAGACTTAGCAGCATTCTATTTTAATTCTGTTTCTAAATTTCTACACTGTTGTTCATGTTAATTCAAACATTCATTCTTTGATTTCTATCATCTCCAATTTCCTCTCAAATTCTCTTTCACCATAAAAGAAGAGATCATAGTTATCTATGCATTTATATGTAAATGTGTTTGTGCTTATTTGAAAGAAGAATGTGTACAAATGCACATACACAGACCACTCCCATGAATGTTTTCTTTGAATATAATAATATATTTCCACACTTTTAAAATTCATCATACATATCTCTTTAAAAAAAATTTTTAATCCCACAGTACCTTCAGAAATATAGGCTTCCCAGACTGCTCAGTGGTAAAGAATCCACCTGCCAATGCAGGAGACGTGGGTCAGAAAGCTTCCCTGGAGAAGGGAATGGCAACCCACTCCAGATTTTTTGCCTGGGAAATCCCACCAGAGGAACCTGGCAGGCTACAGCCCATGGAGTGCAAAGAACCAGACACAAATGAAGCAATTTAGCATGCTTGCACCTTCAGAAATAAGAAAATTGAGATTTATGGAAACTGAATTTTTACTAATTACATACAAAAACCTTAAAGCTTATTTTGTATTCTCTTGAATTATTAATATATACAAATGCAAAACTGCAGTATGCCCTCTTGATTCTGTAAAGTTTCTTTAATTCATCAAAATTTACACTTAACAGGTGCAGTTTATTATGTTCATTATAAGCCAATGAATTTTTTATTTTTTGTAAATTATCTATTTAACTGAAATTCTTTAAATGAAAAAAAAATCTCATGGTTGAAGTAGGATCTAGAAAGCACAAAAGTAGTTGATCCACCCTTAAAATGAGTGGAAGGTATGTTTTCTAACTATGACAAAAGCAAACTGTCACAAACATATAGGATCAGTGCATTGAAGTCAAAGTAATTTATATGCTAAATATGTTTTTTTTTCTGTAAATAGAACTTTAAAAATAGAAATGAAGTCAACTGACCATAAATTTGTTTGAGACCAAAAGGCACTATAGACACACACGGGACATGGACGAGCCTTAAAACCCACCGCAGAGCCTGACAGCTGACTCCACACTCATAAGGAACCCAGTAGAGTTCAGAACAACTTCAGATCATGTAGCCCCTTTTAATAATACAGGCATTCAATTAAACCACTTGATTTTCTAAAGACCTATTATACAACAATAGTTAACTGATATAACAAAGTCATCTGAACTGAGGACAGTTCTAAGAGTTCACTACTTCTTATGTCAGCCATCCCTGTTCTGATATTTGAGGACACTGTTCATGATAACTCCGATATAGTTTATTTCAGACAATTCTACTAAAAAGTGAGGTTCTGTTCCAGGGAACTTGGACAGGTGAGAAGGAGTTGCATTTTCATGCAGAAAATCTGCTGTCCCTGAATCACATGATTGGAAAGAAATTCAAACTCTCCTGTGAATCCTAACTTCTCATGAAGATTAACATCTTGTTCATTCTACAAGTAGACGTGGAATGAATAATATGTTAGTTCACCACTCCTTTAGAAGTGATGTTGTAATTTAGAAAAAATTGAGGTATATCATCTAGAGAAATGGAAAGATTTATATATGTAGGCAGCACGACATTTTCAAACAGATTTAGGAAGATGACCAATCCCATTGAAACACATGAAACAATCCAAGTCCTTTACTCTATTATATAAACTCTCTAAAAGATAAACACAAAACTTCCATATGTCAATGAGTAGATTTACAACTTGAAAAGCAAATATTTTGCACATAATGTATAATTTTAAAATTTGCTTTGTCGTATTTAGGGTCACCTAAGACTCAATATTGGAAAAAAAAAAAAAAAACTGAAATCATGGCAACTGATCCCATTACTTCATGGTGAATAGAATGGAAAAAGGTGGAGGCAGTGATAGATTTCCTCTTTGGGGCTCTAAAATCACTGTGGATGGTGACTGTAGCCACAAAATTAGAAAACAATCGTTTCTTGGCAGGAAAGCCATGACAAACCTAGACATGTGTGAAAAAGCAAAGACATCACTTTGCCAATAAAAGGTCCATATAGTCAAGGCTATGGCCTTTCCATTAGTCATGTATGGATGTGCGAGCTGGACCATAAAAAAGGTAGAGTGTCAAAGAACTGTGATACTGGAGAAGACTCTTGAGAGTCCCTTGAACAGCAAGGAGATCAAAACAGTCAATCCTAAAGGAAATCAATCCTGAATACTCATTGGAAGGATTGATGCTGAAGTTAAAGCTCCAATCATTTGGCCACATGATGCAAGGGATCTGACTCACTGTTAAAGACCCTGATGCTGGGAAGGGAGAAGGAGAAGAGAGCAACAGAGAATGAGGTGGTTGGATGGCATCATCGACTCAATGAACATGAACTTGGGCAAATTCTGGTAGATGGTGAGGGAAAGGGAAGCCTGGATTGCTGCAGTCTATGGGGTCACAAAGAGTCAGACACAACTTGGTGACTGAAAAGCAACAATGACTCCAAGGACATATTAACTTAATTTGTTTATTCTAAGTTGTGTTGAATAAACACTCCACATGGAGACATATACCTCAGTTCAGGTCAGTCTCTCAGTCGTGTCCGACTCTTTGTGACCCCATGACACAGCACGCCAGGCCTCCCTGTCCATCACCAACTCCCAGAGTTCACTCAGACACATCCATCGAGTCTGTGATGCCATCCAGCCATCTCATCCTCTGTTGTCCCCTTCTCCTCCTGCCCTCAATCCCTCCCAGCATCAAAGTCTTTTCCAATGAGTCAAGTCTTTGCATGAGGTGGCCAAAGTACTGGAGTTTCAGTTTCAGCATCATTCCTTTCAAAGAAATCCCAGGGCTGATCTCCTTCAGAATGGACTGGTTGGATCACCTTGCAGTCCAAGGGACTCTCAAGAGTCTTCTCCAACACCACAGTTCAAAAGCATCGATTTCTTGGCGCTCAGCCTTCTTCACAGTCCAACTCTCACATCCATACAGGACCATAGGAAAAACCATAGCCTTGACTATACAGACCTTTGTTGGTAAAGTAATGTCTCTGCTTTTGAATATACTGTCTAGGTTGGTCATAACTTTTCTTCCAAAGAGTAAGCTCAATCCCTCCCAGCATCAAAGTCTTTTCCAATGAGTCAAGTCTTTGCATGAGGTGGCCAAAGTACTGGAGTTTCAGTTTCAGCATCATTCCTTTCAAAGAAATCCCAGGGCTGATCTCCTTCAGAATGGACTGGTTGGATCACCTTGCAGTCCAAGGGACTCTCAAGAGTCTTCTCCAACACCACAGTTCAAATCATCGATTTTTTGGCGCTCAGCCTTCTTCACAGTCCAACTCTCACATCCATACAGGACCATAGGAAAAACCATAGCCTTGACTATACAGACCTTTGTTGGTAAAGTAATGTCTCTGCTTTTGAATATACTGTCTAGGTTGGTCATAACTTTTCTTCCAAAGAGTAAGCGTCTTTTAATTTCATGGCTGCAGTCACCATCTGCAGTGATTTTAGAGCACAAAAAAATAAAGTCTGACACTATTTCCACTGTTTCCCCATCTATTTCCCATGAAGTGATGGGACCAGATGCCATGATCTTCGTTTTCTGAATGTTGAGCTTTACGCCAACTTTTTCACTCTCCTCTTTCACTTTCATCAAGAAGCTTTTTAGCTTCTCTTCATTTTCTGCCATAAGGGTGGTGTCATCTGCATATCTGAGATGATTGATATTTCTCCCAGCGATCTTGATTCCAGCTTGTGCTTCTTCCAGTCCAACATTTCTCATGATGTACTCTGCATAGAAGTTAAATAAGCAGGGTGATAATATACAGCCTTGACATACTTCTTTTCCTATTTGGAGCCAGTCTGTTGTTCCATGTCCGTATACCTAATGACCTATTTTTTTGCCAGTGGCCATTGCAGGCATTGTGGACATGGATTTGAATAAGAGAATAGGATCCTAGTGAGGAGAATAAAAGTCAGTAACTGAATACAAAACTCAATATATATTGGAGTCAAGTTCACCTATAAATTAATATAGAGATATAGAAAAATGATGGCCCCCAAAGGAAAAAATTGTCTGAGATCTTCCTTTAAATCTTATATAAACATATAAATGTGATTGTTTCTGAGTGTATTTCTTTCCAAGGGAGCATACAACTCATGACTAACCTTTTACTTAAAAAACAAAACAAAACATGGCTTCAGGCAGTTCAGTCACTCAATTGTGTCTGACTCTGTGACCCCATGGACTTCAGCATGCCAGGCCTCCCTGTCCATCACCAACTCCCAGGCCAACACAAACTCATGCCCATTAAGTCAGTGATGCCATCCAACCATTGCATCCTCTATCGTCCCCGTCTCCTCCTGCCTTCAATATTTCCCAGCATCAGGGTCTTTTCAAATGAGTCAGTTCTTTGCATCAGGTGGCCAAAGTATTGGAGTTTCAGCTTCAGCATCAGTCCTTCCAGTGAATATTCAGGACTGATTTCCTTTAGGATGGACTGGTTGGATCTCCTTGCAATCCAAGGGATTCTCAAGAGTCTTCTCCAACACCACAGTTCAAAAGCATCAGTTCTTCAGTGCTCAGCTTTCTTCATAGTCCAACTTTCGCATCCATATATAACTACTGGAAAAACCATAGCTGTGGCTAGATGGACCTTTTGAAAGGTTGCTGCTGAACCACGAAAGNGGATTCTCAAGAGTCTTCTCCAACACCACAGTTCAAAAGCATCAGTTCTTCAGTGCTCAGCTTTCTTCATAGTCCAACTTTCACATCCATATATAACTACTGGAAAAACCATAGCTGTGGCTAGATGGACCTTTTGAAAGGTTGCTGCTGAACCACGAAAGATTTCAGGATTCTTGGCCTTTGAAGGAGAAGAATTCCATTCTGGGCCAGAGATGAGGCTTGATCGCTCAGAACTTTTATGTAATAAAGTTTTATTAAAGTATAAAAGAGATAGAGAAAGCTTCTGACATAGACATCAGAAGGGGACAGAAAGAATAACCACCTGCTAGTTTTTTTTTAATATAAATTTATTTATTTTAATTGGAGGCTAATTACTTTACAATATTGTATTGGTTTTGCCATACATCAACATGAATCCACCACTGGTGTACACGTGTTCTCCATCCTGAATCCCCCTCCCACTTCCCACTCTGTACCATCCCTCTGGGTCATCCCAATGCACCAGCCCCAAGCATCCTGTATCATGCATCAAACCTCAACTGGCGATTCCTTTCATACATGATATTATACATGTTTCAATGCCAGATAGCTAATTTTTTTATGCTGGATGTTATATAGTTACCCAGATAATCATGAGGATGTGATCACTAATCTAGAGCCAGACATCTTGGAATCTGAAGTCAAGTGGGCCTTAGAAAGCATCACTAAGAACAAAGCTAATGGAGGAGATGGAATTCCAGTTGAGCTGTTTCAAATCCTGGAAGATGATGCTGTGAAAGTGCTGCACTCAATATGCCAGCAAATTTGGAAAACTCAGCAGTGGCCACAGGACTGGAAAAGGTCAGTTTTCATTCCAATTCCAAAGAAAGGCAATGCCAAAGAATGCTCAAACTACCGCACAATTGCACTCATCTCACACGCTAGTAAAGTAATGCTCAAAATTCTCCAAGCCAGGCTTCAGCAATATGTGAACCGTGAACTCCCTGATGTTCAAGCTGGTTTTAGAACAGGCAGAGGAACCAGAGATCAAATTGCCAACATCCGCTGGATCATGGAAAAAGCAAGAGAGTTCCAGAAAAACATCTATTTCTGCTTTATTGACTATGCCAAAGCCTTTGACTGTGTGGATCACAATAAACTGTGGAAAATTCTGAAAGAGATGGGAATACCAGACCACCTAACCTGCCTCTTGAGAAATCTGTATGCAGGTCAGGAAGCAACAGTTAGAACTGGACATGGAACAACAGACTGGTTCCAAATAGGAAAAGGAGTACGTCAAGGCTGTATATTGTCTCCCTGCTTATTTAACTTATATGCAGAGTACATCATGAGAAACGCTGGACTGGAAGAAACACAAGCTGGAATCAAGATTGCCGGGAGAAATATCAATAACCTCAGATATGCTGATGACACCACCCTTATGGCAGAAAGTGAGGAGGAGCTAAAAAGCCTCTTGATGAAAGTGAAGGAGGAGAGCGAAAAAGTTGGCTTAAAGCTCAACATTCAGAAAACGAAGATCATGGCATCCGGTCCCATCACTTCATGGGAAATAGATGGGGAAACAGTGGAAACAGTGTCAGACTTTATTTTTTTGGGCTCCAAAATCACTGCAGATGGTGACTGCAGCCATGAAATTAAAAGACGCTTACTCCTTGGAAGAAAAGTTATGACCAACCTGGATAGTATATTCAAAAGCAGAGACATTACTTTGCCGACTAAGGTCCGCCTAGTCAAGGCTATGGTTTTTCCTGTGGTCATGTATGGATGTGAAAGTTGGACTGTGAAGAAAGCTGAGCGCCGAAGAATCGATGCTTTTGAACTGTGGTGTTGGAGAAGACTCTTGAGAGTCCCTTGGACTGCAAGGAGATCCAACCAGTCCATTCTAAAGGAGATCAGCCCTGGGATTTCTTTGGAAGGAATGATGCTAAAGCTGAAACTCCAGTACTTTGGCCACCTCATGCGAAGAGTTGACTCATTGGAAAAGACTTTGATGCTGGGAGGGATTGAGGGCAGGAGGAGAAGGGGATGACTGAGGATGAGATGGCTGGATGGCATCACGGACTCGATGGACGTGAGTCTGAGTGAACTCTGGGAGATTGTGATGGACAGGGAGGCCCGGCGTGCTGCGATTCATGGGGTCGCAAAGAGTCGGACACGACTGAGCGACTGAACTGAACTGAACTGATATAGTTACTAGCAGTCTGTTAATGAAAGAGGAATGCCTAAAAACTCAAAGAATGGCACCAGGCCCCTCACCCACAAGATGCATTTTGAGATAATCTTGGCACCAGGCTGGTTATCCTAGGCCATAAACTGATTGACTTGAATCTTGTAGAAAGGCAAATTACCATACAAATAGTTCCATTTACATGGATAAGGAGAACAATATATGAGGATAACATACTGGTTTGTCAAGTCAGTTCTGAGCCTTTAGGGGGAACCTACTTGAAGTCAGAGTTTGGGGTAAATGCATAGTACATTAACATAGTTTAAGACAAACATTTCCACAAGATTTGAGAAAAGTTAAGTTCAGGTGGAACCAGGTGTCATTATGGCAACACAGTATTTTAAGAGAAACCTCTTTTTTATTTGTATACAGAAGGGGAAAAAATATATCACTAGTTTGTTTTCTGACACTTAAGAGAGAGGTAAAAAAAATGTCTGACACTTGCAAACTATTTCCTCCGTTTGAGACCCCCGGCCTTCCTGCCTGTTACCCTCTCACTTTATTGGCAAAATAATGTCTCGGCTTTTCAATATGCTGTCTAGGTTGGTCATAGCTATTCTTCCAAGGAGCAAGCGTCTTTTAATTTCATGGCTGCTGTTACCATCTGCAGTGATTTTGGAGCCCAAGAAAGTAAAGTCTGTCACTGTTTGCATTGTTTCCCCTTCTGTTTGTCATGAAATGATGGGACTGGATCACATGATCTTGGTTTTCTGAATGTTGAGTTTTAAGCCAACTTTTTCACTTTCCTCTTTCACTTTCATCAAGAGGCTGTTTAGTTCTTCTTCACTTTCTACTACAAGGCTTGATATTATATTTTTTATTTGAGAAAAATAATTTTTTAAAAAATCTAAAGTCATATGATTTGAAATAGAAAATAATTTGGGAGAGCAAGAAAATGATAAAAGGCAAAACTGCTGAAATCATACCTTCTGGCTCCAAGATTATGAACCCTGTACTCATATAGCCTTGTTCAACTCAAGGACAATTGCACCCTGTGTAGCTGCCATCCCCACATATCTTTTCATAGCCTTCTTTATGTCTTTATTTCTCAGACTGTATATGAAGGGGTTCAGCATGGGTGTGACCACTGTGTACATCAATGAGGCTGTTGCACTTGAGTGTGAGCTGTGGGTAACAGCAGAGCTTAAGTACACTCCTAAGCATGTACAATAGAATAAGGAGACAATTGAAAGGTGAGATGCACAAGTAGAAAATGCTTTATACTTCCCCTGAGATGATGAGATTCTACAAATGGAAGACACTATCTTAGNGTGTACATCAATGAGGCTGTTGCACTTGAGTGTGAGCTGTGGGTAACAGCAGAGCTTAAGTACACTCCTAAGCATGTACAATAGAATAAGGAGACAATTGAAAGGTGAGATGCACAAGTAGAAAATGCTTTATACTTCCCCTGAGATGATGAGATTCTACAAATGGAAGACACTATCTTAGAGTATGAGTAAATGATACCAACCAGGGGACCACCACCCAGAAGTGGGGCTGCAAAATACATCACTACATCATTAGGAAAGGTATCAGAGCAGGCAAGTTGAATCAACTGATTAAGTTCACAGAAATAATGAGGGATTTCTAAATGTGTATAGAAGGCGAGCTGCAAAACCATTAAGGTTTGTAAGAAGGAATGCAAGACACTGATTATCCAGGAGACCAGGAGCATAATGCCACAAAGCCATGGATTCATAATGACTGTGTAGTGCAGGGGGTGACAGATGGCCACAAAGCGGTCATAGGCCATCACTGTAAGGAGAAAGTCATCTAGCCCTACAAAGAGTATGACAAAGTACATCTGAGTAATGCAGCCTTCATAGCTTATCAGCTTGCCCTGGTTCTGGATGTTCCACAGCATCTTTGGGATGGTGGTAGAGGTAACACAGATGTCTACAAAGGACAAGTTGGAGAGGAAGAAGTACATAGGTGTGTGGAGGTGGGAGTCAGAAATGGTGGCTAGGATGATACCCAGATTTCCAAACACAGTGATCAGATACATGAAGAAGAAAATCATGAATGTGATGGGCTGCAATTCTTGTTTGTTTGAAAATCCCAGAAGAAGAAATCCTGAAACTACTGTAAGATTTTCTTCTTCTGTTTGTTGAAGTTAAGTATAAGAAAGGAGAAAAATATCATTAGTTATCTTTACACAAATGGCTTTCACCCACAAAATTGAAATGGTTAGTTTATATTTTGCAGTAAAAACTTAATATCAATAGTTTTGTGTGTGGACCTAATCCTCTATGGGATTCCCTATTGCTATCCCTGATTAGGAAATTTTCCCATTTTTTAAGTTTTTTTGTCACCATGTTATGTCTCACCCTTACTGAGAAATTCTATCATTTATTTCTGGAATTCATATTGTTTGCTGACAATTTTCCCATTATTGTCTGGTCTTTGAGTATAAGAAGATGAAAAGCAAAAATGCCCTAACATGCATAAAAACATCACATATGAGGTACCCACAGCTAACTTCATACAAAATGGTGAAAAAAGTTAAAGTTTTACCTGTATGATCAGAAGCGAGACAAGGGTACCCTCTCTCACCACTCCTATTCCACATGGTACTAGAAGTCCCTAGTCAGAGCATTAAAGCACAAAAAAGAAATAAAGCACATAAGATTTGGAAAAAAATTTTTTTCCGATGACATACATATAATACAATCTAAAAAAAAAACCTGTGAAAAATGTTACAGCTAATTTAAAAATTCACTAAAATGCAGGATATAAAATTAACATATACAAAAAGTAGCAATTGTTTATACTAACAACAAATTATCAAAAAGAAAATAAAGAAAGCAGTAGTATTTACAGTAGCATTAAAAACAGCCAAATGCTTAGGAATAAGTTCAACCAATGAGGTAAATTATCTCTATGCTGAAAATTACAAGACATTGTTGATAGGAATCGAAGAAGATACAAATAAATGGAAAGTATCCCATGTTTCTAGATTCAAAAAAATATTATTCTTATAATGTTTATATTAGTCAAAGCAAATCTACAGATTCAAAGCAATCCTTGTCAAGATTTCAATGGCATTTCTCACAGAAACAGATAAACAATCCTAAAATTCATAAGATATCACAAAATCATAAATATCCAAAGTAATCTTGAGAAAGAAGGACAGAGCTAGAGTCATCACACCTTCTGCTTTCAAAAATATACTACAAAGCTACAGTCATCAATACAGCAGGGTACTAGCAAAAAACAGACATGTATAACTATGTAACAAAATTGAGATCCCATTAATAAAATGACACTTAGATGGCTAATTAATCTATGACAAAGAACACATTAATATAAAATATGGCCTCTTCTATAAGTAATACTGGAAAAATTGTTCAGCTACCTAAAGCAGAATGATTGGACCACTACTTTATAGTAGTCAAAGAAATTCCTCCTAAATGAATGAAAGACATAAGTAGACCTAAAACCATTAAAATCTTAGAGGAAAACATACGGAAGTGATTTCTTAGCATAGTTCTTGGAAATATTTACTTTAGATTTGACACGTCAACAAAGTATTAAAATAAGAAATAACTAAGTGGCACTACATCAAATTAGACAGCATCTACGAGGAAGAAAAAAAAAAAAAAAACTAACAGCATGACCAAAAAAAAAGATATGGAAATGGAAAAAAATATTTTCAAACAAGATATCTGAAAGTGAACGTGAAGTCGCTCAGTCGTGTCCGACTTTTTGCGACCCGTGGACTCTAGCCCACCAAGCTCCTCCATCCATGCGGTTCTCCAGGCAAGAATACTGGAGTGGGTTGCCATTTCCTTCTCCAAGATACCTGAAAGGGAGTTAATATTTAAACTATAAAAGGAACTCATACAACCCAGCAGGGATTCCCTGGTAGCTTACTGATAAAGAATCTGCCTGCCAATGCAGGAGTCAGAAGAGACGTGGCTTTGATCCCTGGGTCAGAAATATCTCCTGCAGGAGGAAATGACAACCCACTCCAGTATTCTGGCCTGGGAAAGTCCATGGACAGAGGAACCTGGAAAGTTACAGTTCATGGTGTTGCAAAGAGTCAGACACAACGCAGACTACCGAGCATACAACCCAGTAGCAAAAGAAATTCAAATAAAAAATAGGGAAAGGATATGAGTAGATGTTTTCCAAAGAGATATTCAAATGATCAGCAGGTACGTGAAAAAGTACACAACAATGCTGTTCATTAGGGAACTTCAAGTCAAAACTGAATGAAACTTTTTTTTTGTAACAAAAATGTTACATATGTTTATGTAGTGTGATATTATAATAAGAGATTTAAAATGACATAACACATAAAATAAAGTTACAACCATTGGGGAATTCAAAGAACAATTATTTTGAAGAAAGAAACTTATAGATGTCAGGATTTATAAAATAATAAAGTTAGCTTTAAGTCCAACATTGTTTTTAAATTATTTTCAAGGATTACATTGCTAATTTTTATCAGACATACAAGTATACTTGAAATATACCTTGTTATACTTTTGAAAAATTCAAACTCAAATCTTACCTATTTCATGTCTTACAAGATTTGATCACCAAAATATCATATCTGTACAATTAGAAACTATATTTTATATAGTACTGGAAATAATTTTATTCAAGTAATGAGTGAAATTGCTCATACTAAATGCTTGTATTCATAAAATGATAAAGATTTAAAAAGATAAAGATTAAAATTCTATTCTTTTGCATATTAATCTTTTCTCCCTTTTCAGAATGACAATTTTAAAAGTATCTGTTCCTTTTCTCAATTCAGAATCAAATAATGAACACTATACTAAGTAAACAAGCATTTTTCTAGATTCTTTATTGTTCCTAAGTAGGAAAATAGTCTCAGTCCTTTGATCCAAAATCATGTAATATCAGTGGGAAAATAAAAGATGAGTGAAAGGAATTAGCCAAATTGCAACACTATGTACTACAAAGTTGTGTGTGTTCTCCCTATTAGTTCTACAGAGTAGAGGTGATAATATTATTGAAATTATTAGCAGAAATTTCTTGGAGAATTCACATCTAAGAGTCTGAGATTTTTATAACACTGTGATGATTGTTTTAATATCTCATTTCATTCCCTCATTAACCATGTGATACAAAGTCAAGGTAAATTAGAGAGCAGTTTTTCATAGTGGTAAAACAGAGACTGAAATTTAGAATAAAATTTAGTTTTTAATAACAAAAATAATAGCTAGCTTTTAAATAGACTTTCTGTGAATGCCAAAACATCTTTAATTTGCTTTACATGTATTAAATGAATTAATTCATATAGCAATCCTAACTGTTGGTACAACTGTTAGTCAGTTTTATAGCCAAGTGATCTATGGCACAGGGAGATTAAGCAGTTTGCATTGTCACACAGCTAGCTAGTGAAGAAGTGATTCGATTGCAGGCCATCTTGTCAGGATTGTATTTTTTGTCCATGACACTATTTTTAGACTATGCTTGCATGGAAAAACTTGAAACATAAAGGATGGAGAAATGAAGAAGTGCTGGGAGTCATTTTGAGTCAAGCGATGCCTGGAGTGTAATATTTAAAGAGGCAGTCACTTTAACAATGGTGCAATGCAGAGTCAGCCTTGAAATTGAGTGCATGCTTTTAGATTCTGTACTAGAGGAGTCTCATTCCTTGTTTAGGTAGGACCGTATTCTACTCCTGGGTCTGATGAACAGGAAAGAATGGAAAAATGTAATCATCAACAAGTAACTCAATAACTCTACCAAAAACAATTTTTTTAGGGAGTGTGTTTCAACCCTGGAAACTACAGATTTAAGAACATTAAGCCATATTAATAATTATAATTATAGGACCACAACTTACACATAAACATATTAGAAGTGATAGGTAATTTTATTAATAATATCACATTTAATTATCTCAAATAAGAAAGTAACAGAAAATTTAAACAATTACTTAATGTAACAGATGATAAATAACAGAGTTAGGATTCAAATTTAAGTATGATTTAAAAAATAGGAACTGATTTGCAATTACAGAACCAATGTGCAAATGATCAATGTATCCATCATTGCTAAATCTCAGTATCCTAGCTCAAGAAAAGTGAATTTAGAAACTGTTTCCTGAATTATATTATTATTTTCTGGGGAACAACAAAGACTTAGAGATGCACACAGAACACAGGGTAAAGCATAACAGGAAGTATCTTATACAGCTAGTGAACACATTCCAGGTGACCCCTGTTTTCCCAGAGTGACCCTCTTAATTGCTTCTATCTGTATCTATTCCCACAAAACTTTTCCAGAATAAAACCTTCTGATAGCCCCCACATAGTATCTTACTGAAATGTATGTATTTTATTCCCCTATGTACAATAAAATCAAATATTCTTTCATTTTTTTGGTAAGTTCAGTTCAGTCACTCAGTCATGTCTGACTCTTTGCAATCCCATGAATTGCAGCACGCCAGGCCTCCCTGTTCATCACCAACTCCCAAAGTTCACTCAGACTCATGTCTATTGAGTCAGTGATGCCATCCAGCCATCTCATCCTCTGTCATCCCCTTCACCTCCTGCCCCCAATCCCTCCCAGCATCAGAGTCTTTTCCAATGAGTCAACTCTTCTCTATTCCTGTTATAATGGTGATTATCAAAAATACTAGAGCTAAGAAGTGATTATAAGAATGTGGAGAAAAGTGAACTTTGTGCAGTACTGGTGTTAATATAATTTGCAAAATTTGTGTAATTTGTGAAATGGCCATTATATAAAACAGAATGGAGTTTCATCAAAAATAATTAGAAATAGACTACAATTCAATAACTTCAGTTCTGGAGAGTGAAAGTGTTAGATACTCAGTCATGTCTGACTCTATGCAACCCCATGGATTATAGCCCACCAGGCTCCTCTGTCCATGGAATTCTCCAAGCAAGAATACTGGAGGGGGTTGCCATTTCCTTCTCCAGGGGACCTTCTTGCCACACTGGAAATAGGTATACAAGTGATTTATTAGCACTAAGGAGATAGAGGAAATTTCAGTAATATTTTTGTTTAAAGCAATGATTTAAGAATGAAGAATGTTAAAGTGAAACCTCAAATATTTCAGCAATGAAAACAAAAAATTAAAATGCAATGGAGGGAGCATTCTATGGCTGATGGATTGATTTGATCATAAAAAGTTGTAAACACTCACAGTGGCCCACAGACACATTTATAATATGTAAAAGAGCTAAGCAGCAAGCAGTCAGTTTGTGGAAAAACTTCAGTTCTTTGAAAGAACTCAGTGAAAAGCAGGAATGAAAATATTCCAACCCAGTATATCGAATCAAATGCCACATACATACAATTTGTGTCAAGAAAGTAAATGTCTAACAAATTCACATATATATTCAACCTCACAAGTTAATAAATAGTTGCAGAATAAAGCTGGCTGTATACCTCTTTGACATATAAAAGAATTCTTTTTCACATGGACACCCTGAGTGACAGAAGATATTCTGAAACGTGTATCTCATGAAATGCTATTGTAAAGATTAATTTGCAGTCATTCCTTGGTCTTGATCGTCTTATCATATGGGTATATAGTCAAATAGGCACTATCTTAAAAACGAAAGGAAACTCCACACTTCCCTGAACATCTCGCCACAACTAATATCCTATTTGTTTACTGCTATTAATTAATAGGTCCTTGGACATAAATTTCACTTTACTCAAAGTACATTACACTTCCCATTCCCCCTTCTAACTGGATTTCCATCACTAAGATTTAATTGGTATCACTGACACTCAAATTGCTGAGTTCAATGTTCATGCCTCTTTACAACATCATAAAAATACATTGATCTATTAATCAGACAGCTTTTCAGGTGGCACAGTGGTAAAGAATCAGCCCGCCAATGAAGAGGCCATAGGAGACTCAGGTTTCATCGCTGGGTTCGGAAGATACCCTGGAGTAGGAAATGGCAACCCACTCCGGTATTCTTTCCTGGAAAATCTCATGGACAGAGGAGCCTGGGTCACAGAGTCAGACATGACTGAGTGACTGAGCGCATGCAAAACACACACATACACACACACATCAATCAAACAAGCGAACAACCACAGTGATCTCTGGGCACTGGGCTAGACTGGATTGGCTTTCAGATGACCTCAGATAAGCTTCCATATTATCGGATACCTTCTGTATCAGTTGGGTAGCAGAACTAACCTGGATGGAAACTCTGTGGAAGTCCTCCCTGGGTGGTGGATGATGGAGAGCGAAACTCAGTCCCCATAAGTCAGCTGCTAAGGGTCAGGCATCCTTCCCTGATCCGGACTTAGGACAACAAAAGTGCTAACTGTGCCCCACCCAATCCAAGTTTGTACTCATGGGAAACTGCAGTGAGAAGGTGTTTACAGCTCTCTCTCTGCTCATTAGGTATACTTTCCTCCCTTACTACCAAATCCATGTAGGTGATTTCCCAGTGGGACACTCATCTAGAGAGTATGAAATTTTTTCTGCTGATTCTCTGCCCCTAGGAGACCAGGTTATGAGCCAGGTGAATTCAGATTTTATTACTCCTCCGTTAACTCTTCTTCCTTCCAGAAGTCTAAACTAAAAAAAAACCTGTGAAAAATGTTACAGCTAATTTAAAAATTCACTAAAATGCAGGATATAAAATTAACATATACAAAAAGTAGCAATTGTTTATACTAACAACAAATTATCAAAAAGAAAATAAAGAAAGCAGTAGTATTTACAGTAGCATTAAAAACAGCCAAATGCTTAGGAATAAGTTCAACCAATGAGGTAAATTATCTCTATGCTGAAAATTACAAGACATTGTTGATAGGAATCGAAGAAGATACAAATAAATGGAAAGTATCCCATGTTTCTAGATTCAAAAAAATATTATTCTTATAATGTTTATATTAGTCAAAGCAAATCTACAGATTCAAAGCAATCCTTGTCAAGATTTCAATGGCATTTCTCACAGAAACAGATAAACAATCCTAAAATTCATAAGAAATCACAAAATCATAAATATCCAAAGTAATCTTGAGAAAGAAGGACAGAGCTAGAGTCATCACACCTTCTGCTTTCAAAAATATACTACAAAGCTACAGTCATCAATACAGCAGGGTACTAGCAAAAAACAGACATGTATAACTATGTAACAAAATTGAGATCCCATTAATAAAATGACACTTAGATGGCTAATTAATCTATGACAAAGAACACATTAATATAAAATATGGCCTCTTCTATAAGTAATACTGGAAAAATTGTTCAGCTACGTAAAGCAGAATGATTGGACCACTACTTTATAGTAGTCAAAGAAATTCCTCCTAAATGAATGAAAGACATAAGTAGACCTAAAACCATTAAAATCTTAGAGGAAAACATACGGAAGTGATTTCTTAGCATAGTTCTTGGAAATATTTACTTTAGATTTGACACGTCAACAAAGTATTAAAATAAGAAATAACCAAGTGGCACTACATCAAATTAGACAGCATCTATGAGGAAAAAAAAAAAAAAAAACTAACAGCATGACCAAAAAAAAAGGTATGGAAATGGAAAAAAATATTTTCAAAAAAGATATCTGAAAGTGAACGTGAAGTCGCTCAGTCATGTCCGACTTTTTGCGACCCGTGGACTCTAGCCCACCAAGCTCCTCCATCCATGTGGTTCTCCAGGCAAGAATACTGGAGTGGGTTGCCATTTCCTTCTCCAAGATACCTGAAAGGGAGTTAATATTTAAACTATAAAAGGAACTCATACAACCCAGCAGGGATTCCCTGGTAGCTTACTGATAAAGAATCTGCCTGCCAATGCAGGAGTCAGAAGAGACGTGGCTTTGATCCCTGGGTCAGAAATATCTCCTGCAGGAGGAAATGACAACTCACTCCAGTATTCTGGCCTGGGAAAGTCCATGGACAGAGGAACCTGGAAAGTTACAGTTCATGGTGTTGCAAAGAGTCAGACACAACGCAGACTACCGAGCATACAACCCAGTAGCAAAAGAAATTCAAATAAAAAATAGGGAAAGGATATGAGTAGATGTTTTCCAAAGAGATATTCAAATGATCAGCAGGTACGTGAAAAAGTACACAACAATGCTGTTCATTAGGGAACTTCAAGTCAAAACTGAATGAAACTTTTTTTTTGTAACAAAAATGTTACATATGTTTATGTAGTGTGATATTATAATAAGAGATTTAAAATGACATAACACATAAAATAAAGTTACAACCATTGGGGAATTCAAAGAACAATTATTTTGAAGAAAGAAACTTATAGATGTCAGGATTTATAAAATAATAAAGTTAGCTTTAAGTCCAACATTGTTTTTAAATTATTTTCAAGGATTACATTGCTAATTTTTATCAGACATACAAGTATACTTGAAATATACCTTGTTATACTTTTGAAAAATTCAAACTCAAATCTTACCTATTTCATGTCTTACAAGATTTGATCACCAAAATATCATATCTGTACAATTAGAAACTATATTTTATATAGTACTGGAAATAATTTTATTCAAGTAATGAGTGAAATTGCTCATACTAAATGCTTGTATTCATAAAATGATAAAGATTTAAAAAGATAAAGATTAAAATTCTATTCTTTTGCATATTAATCTTTTCTCCCTTTTCAGATTGACAATTTTAAAAGTATCTGTTCCTTTTCTCAATTCAGAATCAAATAATGAACACTATACTAAGTAAACAAGCATTTTTCTAGGTTCTTTATTGTTCCTAAGTAGAAAAATAGTCTCAGTCCTTCGATCCAAAATCATGTAATATCAGTGGGAAAATAAAAAGTAAGTGAAAGGAATTAGCCAAATTGCAACACTATGTACTACAAAGTTGTGTGTGTTCTCCCTATTAGTTCTACAGAGTAGAGGTGATAATATTATTGAAATTATTAGCAGAAATTTCTTGGAGAATTCACATCTAAGAGTCTGAGATTTTTATAACACTGTGATGATTGTTTTAATATCTCATTTCATTCCCTCATTAACCATGTGATACAAAGTCAAGGTAAATTAGAGAGCAGTTTTTCATAGTGGTAAAACAGAGACTGAAATTTAGAATAAAATTTAGTTTTTAATAACAAAAATAATAGCTAGCTTTTAAATAGACTTTCTGTGAATGCCAAAACATCTTTAATTTGCTTTACATGTATTAAATGAATTAATTCATATAGCAATCCTAACTGTTGGTACAACTGTTAGTCAGTTTTATAGCCAAGTGATCTATGGCACAGGGAGATTAAGCAGTTTGCATTGTCACACAGCTAGCTAGTGAAGAAGTGATTCGATTGCAGGCCATCTTGTCAGGATTGTATTTTTTGTCCATGACACTATTTTTAGACTATGCTTGCATGGAAAAACTTGAAACATAAAGGATGGAGAAATGAAGAAGTGCTGGGAGTCATTTTGAGTCAAGCGATGCCTGGAGTGTAATATTTAAAGAGGCAGTCACTTTAACAATGGTGCAATGCAGAGTCAGCCTTGAAATTGAGTGCATGCTTTTAGATTCTGTACTAGAGGAGTCTCATTCCTTGTTTAGGTAGGACCGTATTCTACTCCTGGGTCTGATGAACAGGAAAGAATGGAAAAATGTAATCATCAACAAGTAACTCAATAACTCTACCAAAAACAATTTTTTTAGGGAGTGTGTTTCAACCCTGGAAACTACAGATTTAAGAACATTAAGCCATATTAATAATTATAATTATAGGACCACAACTTACACATAAACATATTAGAAGTGATAGGTAATTTTATTAATAATATCACATTTAATTATCTCAAATAAGAAAGTAACAGAAAATTTAAACAATTACTTAATGTAACAGATGATAAATAACAGAGTTAGGATTCAAATTTAAGTATGATTTAAAAAATAGGAACTGATTTGCAATTACAGAACCAATGTGCAAATGATCAATGTATCCATCATTGCTAAATCTCAGTATCCTAGCTCAAGAAAAGTGAATTTAGAAACTGTTTCCTGAATTATATTATTATTTTCTGGGGAACAACAAAGACTTAGAGATGCACACAGAACACAGGGTAAAGCATAACAGGAAGTATCTTATACAGCTAGTGAACACATTCCAGGTGACCCCTGTTTTCCCAGAGTGACCCTCTTAATTGCTTCTATCTGTATCTATTCCCACAAAACTTTTCCAGAATAAAACCTTCTGATAGCCCCCACATAGTATCTTACTGAAATGTATGTATTTTATTCCCCTATGTACAATAAAATCAAATATTCTTTCATTTTTTTGGTAAGTTCACTTCAGTCACTCAGTCATGTCTGACTCTTTGCAATCCCATGAATTGCAGCACGCCAGGCCTCCCTGTTCATCACCAACTCCCAAAGTTCACTCAGACTCATGTCTATTGAGTCAGTGATGCCATCCAGCCATCTCATCCTCTGTCATCCCCTTCACCTCCTGCCCCCAATCCCTCCCAGCATCAGAGTCTTTTCCAATGAGTCAACTCTTCTCTATTCCTGTTATAATGGTGATTGTCAAAAATACTAGAGCTAAGAAGTGATTATAAGAATGTGGAGAAAAGTGAACTTTGTGCAGTACTGGTGTTAATATAATTTGCAAAATTTGTGTAATTTGTGAAATGGCCATTATATAAAACAGAATGGAGTTTCATCAAAAATAATTAGAAATAGACTACAATTCAATAACTTCAGTTCTGGAGAGTGAAAGTGTTAGATACTCAGTCATGTCTGACTCTATGCAACCCCATGGATTATAGCCCACCAGGCTCCTCTGTCCATGGAATTCTCCAAGCAAGAATACTGGAGGGGGTTGCCATTTCCTTCTCCAGGGGACCTTCTTGCCACACTGGAAATAGGTATACAAGTGATTTATTAGCACTAAGGAGATAGAGGAAATTTCAGTAATATTTTTGTTTAAAGCAATGATTTAAGAATGAAGAATGTTAAAGTGAAACCTCAAATATTTCAGCAATGAAAACAAAAAATTAAAATGCAATGGAGGGAGCATTCTATGGCTGATGGATTGATTTGATCATAAAAAGTTGTAAACACTCACAGTGGCCCACAGACACATTTATAATATGTAAAAGAGCTAAGCAGCAAGCAGTCAGTTTGTGGAAAAACTTCAGTTCTTTGAAAGAACTCAGTGAAAAGCAGGAATGAAAATATTCCAACCCAGTATATCGAATCAAATGCCACATACATACAATTTGTGTCAAGAAAGTAAATGTCTAACAAATTCACATATATATTCAACCTCACAAGTTAATAAATAGTTGCAGAATAAAGCTGGCTGTATACCTCTTTGACATATAAAAGAATTCTTTTTCACATGGACACCCTGAGTGACAGAAGATATTCTGAAACGTGTATCTCATGAAATGCTATTGTAAAGATTAATTTGCAGTCATTCCTTGGTCTTGATCGTCTTATCATATGGGTATATAGTCAAATAGGCACTATCTTAAAAACAAAAGGAAACTCCACACTTCCCTGAACATCTCGCCACAACTAATATCCTATTTGTTTACTGCTATTAATTAATAGGTCCTTGGACATAAATTTCACTTTACTCAAAGTACATTACACTTCCCATTCCCCCTTCTAACTGGATTTCCATCACTAAGATTTAATTGGTATCACTGACACTCAAATTGCTGAGTTCAATGTTCATGCCTCTTTACAACATCATAAAAATACATTGATCTATTAATCAGACAGCTTTTCAGGTGGCACAGTGGTAAAGAATCAGCCCGCCAATGAAGAGGCCATAGGAGACTCAGGTTTCATCGCTGGGTTCGGAAGATACCCTGGAGTAGGAAATGGCAACCCACTCCGGTATTCTTTCCTGGAAAATCTCATGGACAGAGGAGCCTGGGTCACAGAGTCAGACATGACTGAGTGACTGAGCGCATGCAAAACACACACATACACACACACATCAATCAAACAAGCGAACAACCACAGTGATCTCTGGGCACTGGGCTAGACTGGATTGGCTTTCAGATGACCTCAGATAAGCTTCCATATTATCGGATACCTTCTGTATCAGTTGGGTAGCAGAACTAACCTGGATGGAAACTCTGTGGAAGTCCTCCCTGGGTGGTGGATGATGGAGAGCGAAACTCAGTCCCCATAAGTCAGCTGCTAAGGGTCAGGCATCCTTCCCTGATCCGGACTTAGGACAACAAAAGTGCTAACTGTGCCCCACCCAATCCAAGTTTGTACTCATGGGAAACTGCAGTGAGAAGGTGTTTACAGCTCTCTCTCTGCTCATTAGGTATACTTTCCTCCCTTACTACCAAATCCATGTAGGTGATTTCCCAGTGGGACACTCATCTAGAGAGCATGAAATTTTTTCTGCTGATTCTCTGCCCCTAGGAGACCAGGTTATGAGCCAGGTGAATTCAGATTTTATTACTCCTCCGTTAACTCTTCTTCCTTCCAGAAGTCTAAACCATAATGTCCTCATCAAAACCTGGAGTTAAAATTTTCTTAAAGCCTAAGACTAAAGATTCTGTATCGTTTAGGTTCCCTGGAATTTCACACATTGATTTTTGATTGGGATAGTGTCCCTGAAGCTCCACAAAATTATTAGTCCTCTGTTTTTAAAAGGGACAGATTGTAAAATTTAATATAAAACCTTGGGCAGTATATTCCTTGGCTTCCTGACACTTTGACCAACAATTAGAAAACTCATAGTTATATCACAAGATAAAAGCTGTGGCTTAGCCCCTTATTATAAAGTATGCATTAATTACAAGAGAAACATTAAAATAGACGTTTCTCCAAAGAAGACATAAAGATAGCCATGAGGCACATAAAAAGATGTTCAACATAGCTAATTATTAGACAAATGCAAATCAAATCTACAATAAGGTATCACTGCACACCAGTCAGTATGCCCATCATTAAAAAAAAAAAATCTAAAAACTATAAATGCTGGAGAGGGTTTGGAGAAAAGGGAACCCTCTTACACTGTTCATGGAAATATAAATTGATAGAGCCACCGTGGAGAATAACATGGAGCTGTCTTAAAAAACTAAACATAAAACTACCATTTGATCCAGCAATCTCACTCCTAGGCATATATACAGAGAAAATCATAATCTGAACAGATAAATGTGCTCCAGTGTTCACTGCAGCACTATTTACAATAGCCAGAACATGGGAGCAACCTAAATATTCTTGACTGGAAAAAGTCTCCTGGACAGAAGAGTCTTGCAGGCTACAGTCCATGGGGTCCCAAAAAGTTGGACATGACTCATCGACTAAACTACATCAACAGTGTGCATGTGTCAATCTCAGTCTCCCAATCTACCCCTCCCAAGGAGTGGTGGCTGCGTGGGCACAGGAGGGCCTAGAGGAGCCATCCCACATTGAAGGTCAGGAAGGGCAGCGGTGAGGAGATACCCCTCGTCCAAGTAAGGAGCAGCAGCTGCGCTTTTCTGGAGCAGCCTTGAAGAGATACTCCATGCCCAAGGTAAGAGAAACCCAAATAAGATGGTAGGTGTTGCAAGAGGGCATGAGAGGGCAGACACACTGAAACCATACTCACAGAAATCTAGTCAATCTAATCACACTAGGACTACAGCCTTGTCTAACTCAATGAAACTAAGTCATGCCTGCGGGGCAACCCAAGACAGCAGGTCATGGTGGAGAGGTCTGACAGAATGTGGTCCACTGGAGAAAGGAATGGCAAGCCACTTCAGTATTCTTGCCTTCAGAACCCCATGAACAGTATGAAAAGGCAAAATGATAGGATACTGAAAGAGGAACTCCCCAGGTCATGAGGTGCCCAATATGCTACTGGAGATCAGTGGAGAAATAAATCCAGGAAGAATGAAGGGATGGAGCCAAAGCAAAAACAATACCCAGCTGTGGATGTGACTGGTTAGAAGCAAGGTCAGATTCTGTAAAGAGCAATATTGCATAAGAACCTGGAATGTCAGGTCCATGAATCAAGGCAAATTGGAAGTGGTCAAACAAGAGATGGCAAGAGTGAACGTCGACATTCTAGGAATCAGCAAACTAACATGGACTGGAATGGGTGAATTTAACTCAGATGACCATTATATCTACTACTGCGGGCAGGAATCCCTCAGAAGAAATGGAGTAGCCATCATGGTCAACAAAAGAGTCCGAAATGCAGTACTT
>SJYX01010945.1:233700-253670 GCA_006410675.1 Oreotragus oreotragus
ACATTCTAGGAATCAGCGAACTAAAATGGACTGGAATGGGTGAATTTAACTCAGATGACCATTATATCTACTACTGCGGGCAGGAATCCCTCAGAAGAAATGGAGTAGCCATCATGGTCAACAAAAGAGTCTGAAATGCAGTACTTAGATGCAATCTCAAAAACGACAGAATGATCTCTGTTCGTTTCCAAGGCAAACCATTCAATATCACAGTTATCCAAGTCTATGCCCCAACCAGTAATGCTGAAGAAGCTGAAGTTGAACGGTTTTATGAAGACCTACAAGACCTTTTAGAACTAACACCCAAAAAAGATGTCCTTTTCATTATATGGGACTGGAATGCTAAAGTAGGAAGTCAAGAAACACCAGGAGTAACAGGCAAATTTGGCCTTGGAATGCGGAATGAAGCAGGGCAAAGACTAATAGAGTCTTGCCAAGAAAATGCACTGGTCATAGCAAACACCCTCTTCCAGCAACACAAGAGAAGACTCTACACATGGACGCCTAAGGGTGGTGTACCTTATAGGTAATACCCTCTTTGGGAAATGTAAATAATGAAAATCTTCTTTCAGTAGCATTAACTTCTGTGAATCATCACTCAGTCCTCTCTGTAAATTAAAGTCCTGCAGGGTCAATAATTGAGACAACACAGATTGGAAGGGAAGAAGTAAAAACTATCTTTATTCACAGATGACTTGGTTGTTTATGTAGAAGATTCAGTGGGATCCACAAAAAAGCTACCAGAGCCATTAGTGAATTAAGCAAGGTTGCAGATACGAGATCAATACAGAAGAATCAAATGTATTTGTATATATTAACAACAAAGAATTAGAAACTGAAATAACAATGTCATCTATAATATCAGTGGTATAATATATGTAGGAGTAAATATGACAGAAAATGTGCCAGAGCTGAACACTGAAAACTATAAAAAATTGCTGAAAAAGATGAACAGGTGGATACTTCTTACATGTGAAGACTCAGTACTATTAAGATGTCAGTTCTCCTCCCAATAATAAGTAGATTTAACACAATGTCAATCAAAATCCCAGTAGGTTTTTTTTTTGTAGAAATTAACAAGTCATTTCTTAAATTCCTATTGAAATTCAAAGTACCTAAAAAAGCTACAAAAAACTCTGCAATTGAAAAATGTTGGCGGATTTACGCTAACTTTCAGACTTCCTATAAAGTCATTAAAATCAAGTCATTTTCACATCAAGGAAGACAAATAAATCCACGGAACAGAACAGAGAGGAAAGAAAGAGACTAGCTATTTATAGTCAATTAATTTTCAACAAAGATGAAATGGCAATTCAGTGAAGAAAAGGTAATCTTTAAACAAATGGTACTGGAACAATTTGACTTTTATTAATATATTTTAAAAACCCTTTAATCCATACCTTGCACTATATTAAAAAATGAACTCAATGAATCATACGCCTAAAGGAGTCCTAAGATTATATAACTCAAGGAAAAACAGAAAAGCTTTGTGATCTTGGATTAGGCAAAGATGTCTTAGGTTCAACACCAAAATCATGAAACATAAAAGAAGATATTTAAAAATTGGAGTTCATAAAAATTAACTTCTGTTCTTCAAAAGATACTATCAAGGAAATGAAGGACAAGATACAGAAAGAAATACTTGCAGGTCATCTAAATGACAATGGACTTGTATACAGAACGTACAATGAACTCTCAAAATGTAACAGGAAAACAAAATTCCAATTAAAAACACGAGCTAAGGGTGTGAATAGATACTTCATTAAAGAATATATGTAGGTAACAAATAAGCAAATGAGAGGATGTATAACATCATTCGTCACTAGGGAAGTGCAAGTGAAAACCACAGTGAGATATCAACATACATCTATTAAATGGCTAGCATTAATAGACCGACCATAGAAACTGTTGGCAAGGACATGGAGCAACCGGCACATTCATACACAGCTGGTGGGAATGTGAAATGGTATGACTACTTTGGCCATGCCTTAAAAAGTTGAAGAAACATCTACCGTATGACCTAGACATACCCCTCACAGGTATCACAGTGTTGACCAGCAGCATCAACCCGGTGGGAAATGCCAATTTTCAGGCCGCAGCCTGACCTGCTGAAGTTTGAGAACCACTGCTCCGGGGCAAGGACACTGGGAACTTGCCTTGTGTGTTACGTTCACTTTTCACAGCAATACTGTGAGATAAAAGAATTTGATTCCCTGACAGAGGAACAGACTGAGGTTCAGAGGGGTCACCTCACAGGCTCTCATTCCCTTCAGGACTGGACTTGGACCACACTCAGGTCTGTCTGCCTTGTGAACTTGGCTCTTACCAAGATTGCCCCTCCCCCACCAAGCACCCCAGTTAACCTCCCTTACTTCCCCTTCCTCCCAAAGCCCAAACTAGAGGGGGTCATTCATTGTACTCCATTCAGCTGGCCACTTCTCAGGGTCTGGGGAAACAAAGGCAGGAGGGATGTGAGCGTGATCCCTGAGGCAAGGCAGGACACACGAGGCACAGAAAGATGACGAGGGTTCCTGTACATTCTCCCACGAACTGTCCGCAGGCCTCTGCTGACATCAGCACCCTTTATTTCCTCTTGTTTTCCCTGGGGAAGGGGCCCAGAGAAGGCTTGTCCTGCCTTGGTTGGGTGCAGGCATGCAGTGAGCCCTCCAGGACCTAGAGTCCAGCTGGGAAGGGAAGACCCACAGCATGGAACAAGCAGAGGGAGACCCAGGCCCCACAGAGTTAATGTTGAAACAGGCAGGAATGGCATCTCCCACCTACTGTGTGCTGGGTGCCTTGTACTCACATTGACTGTGTTTTCTTATTCACTGTGTTCCTGATGCTCTGACATCTGGGGCCTCAGTGACCAGGGAGAGACTGTCCCTGCCAGGGCTGCCAGTTCTTAGAAGAGCAATGGATGTGCCCAGGAGCTCACCTGTCAAATGCAAACCAACCAGCCCAGAGCCCACGCTGTCCCCCACCTCCTCCATTTGGCTCTTATGCTCCACAAGGCCCATATTCTTCTGCCTTATTCACTCCAGGGCCAGGTACCAGGTTACCAGTGAGAGCCCCTAATCCCCAGAGCCTGCAGACCTTGTTCAAACCAGCCAATCCTAAATCTCCCTGCTCACCCTTACCTGTCTTTCTCAAAGAGCCTGCAGCAAAGGCTCCTGTCCATGATTCCCCCTTCCTCTCTCTGCTTCCTGACTGGTCCTGGTGCTTCCATGCATGGAGTGACAGGCATCTCATTTTTAAGGAGTTGTAAATGTAAGCTGCTTTCTTCATAACAATTATTTGTGTGCTTGTCTTACCATAACTGATTAAAACAGATCCAGATTTTATTTTAAAATATAAAAATATTTTATGTTAGGGTTTTAATAATATCAATGTAAGTCCTAAAATTATACAACTGAAGAAAAAAAACCAGGAGAAAATCTTTGTGAACTTGGGTTAGGCAAAGATTTCTTATATTCAGTGCCAAAAGTATCATCCCTAAAAGAAAATATTTAAGAATTAGAGTTCATCAAAATGAACAACTTCTCTTAACTCTCCCACCAACCCCAGGAGGTAGGCAGGGTCTATTTTGACCCTCATTTTGTGCGGGAAGGAACTTGGGCCCCAGGTGAGACTATGGGATTCAACCGAAGTCACACTGCATGTGAATGTCGGTGGTGGTGTTGGTTCTGCACCCAGAGCCCATGCTCCCGACCACTTCCGCGTGCAGGGACAAAGATCAGCAGCCCTCTGGCCACATTAGCAACCAGCGCTTCCCTTTTCTGTATTGTCTTCCTGCTACACGCGGAGATGCTTGAGGATCTAATGGGGCAGTGGCTCAGGGTGCTTTGGGTCCTTGCCACCCAGCACAGAGTGTGGGGTAGTTGGTGCTGACCTAAAGTTTGTGGAAAGAAGGAGAGATCTTTAAAGGACGGGTATCGGTGTGCTGATCCATGTAGCTATCCAGGCCGTGTGCAGAGCCCTCTGTGTTATCCTGTCCTCACTGGGCCCCGCCAAGGGAGGTCCTGTTACTACCCCCACTTTGCAGATGAGAAACCAGAAGCTCAGAGGAGGGAAGTCCTCTTCCCCACAGTTGGCTCCAGAGCCTGCATCTGCAGTTCCTGCCTCTGCCACATTCACAAGGTTCATCTTTGTGTGACTAGGTTTCCTCACGTCACTAGGATGCGTTTCAGCTCCTGATCCACCTGACAAACGCTGCTTGGGCTTCCAGGAGATGAGAACAGAGGGCGAAGAACTGGGGAGTAAAGGCTGACCCCTGACCTTGCTCAGCTTCCAGGCTGGGAGAAGTGAAGGACAATCACAAGAGTGGGACCAGGGGATTGTTGTCTGCACTTCCCCTTGGAGCAGTGTGCTGGTGAGTGTTTGCCAGTTTTCAGAAAAGGTGTCCTGATTTGTAGGTTTTTACAGTTTCCATGTGTAAATACTCCCACAGAGTCAACTTAACTATTGTGTGGACTGACTGTGTCCACCCCACCCCAAATTCATACGTTGAACCCCTAACTCTTCCATGTGTATTTGGAAAGGAGGGCCCTAAAGAAATACTGGAGGTTGAATGAGGTCATGAGGAGGGGGCCCCGGCCCAATAGGGTCAGTGTCCTCATCAGAAGTGAGCCCAGAGCAGCCCTTACACTCAGAGGCCATGTGAACACGTGGCAAGAAGGCGGCCGCCTACACACACCAAGGGGAAGAGGCCTCAGAGTGAGACCTTCCTTGTGAGCACCAGAGTCTTGGGCTTCCCACTCTCCAGAACTGCAGAAATCAATGTCTCGTTTTTAGCCACCCTGTCTGTGGCTTTTTGCCCTGGCAGCCTAAGCAGGTAATACAGCCACCAACGGGAAGTCACTGAACGTGAGTCGGGAAGCAATGTGCAGTATGTGCCACGTGCAGCCTTCCCACCACGCAGGTACAGTAAGTAGTGCAGCAACCTCGAAAGCATAGAAAGTAGTGGAATATGATGAAGTAAGTAGGCAGGGATGCGTGTCCCTCATTTTTAATATGATTTGTCTAATTGTAGGGCTTCCCAGGTGGCACTAGAGGTAAAGAACCCACCTGCCAATGCAGGAGACTTAAGAGATGTGGGTTTGATCCCTGGGTCGGGAAGATCTCCTGGAGGAGGGCATGGCAACCCACTCCAGTATTCTTGCCTGGAGAATCTCATGGACAGAGGAGCCCGGTGGGCTACAGTCCATGGAGTCACAAAGAGTCAGATAGGACTGAACTGACTTAGCACATGCACACATTTAAGTTCATATTTTTTCTTAATTAAGATTTTTAATATGTAAAATATACCTAACATAAAATTTACCGTTTTCACCAAGTGGCATTAAGCTACTGTTGTACAGGTACTATTTAGGTTTTTAATAAGGCTGTGTTTAACAACTGGCTTGCAACATGCTCCCAGATTTAACAATCAGCTCCAGCGCATCCCTGTATATGTGGTCTCCCCACCAATCTTCAGGTTGGTCGGCAAATTTAGGATAAAAAGCCACGAAATGACCTCATTTATGTGCATTTCAAAGAATTCAAATTTATGATGAATTATGATTGACATAAAAATCCTCCTTTTTCTTTCTCTTCCCCCTTTCTTCCTCCGTCTCTCCCACCCTCTCCTTCTTTCTTTATAATATCTTTTTAGTAAACACTCATTCTGAACAGGAGTGAGAGTTGCTTATAAGGACTGAATTGGCAAATGGATCTCAGTCAAGGTGCTGAACCCCAGATACAGTTCATCTCAGCCCACAAAATGTCATGTTATAAGGCATATGTCAAGGCTGTATATTGTCACCCTGCTTATTTAAATTATATGCAGAGTACATCATGAGAAATGCTGGGCTGGAAGAAGCACAAGCTGGAATCAAGATTACTGGGAGAGATATCAATAACCTCAGATATGCAGATGACACCACCCACTCCTGGAGGAGGGCATGGCAACCCACTCCAGTATTCTTGCCTGGAGAATCTCATGGACAGAGGAGCCCAGTGGGCTACAGTCCATGGAGTCACAAAGAGTCAGATAGGACTGAACTGACTTAGCACATGCGCACATTTAATTGTAAGTTCATATTTTTTCTTGATTAAGATTTTTTATTATATAAAATACACGTACGATAAAATTTACCATTTTCACCATTTAAGTGGTATTGAGCCACATTGTACAGGTACTATTTAATTTTTAAAAAGGCTATGTTTAACAACTAGCTTTCAACATTCCCACAAATTTAACAATCAGCTCCAGCACATTCCTGTCAACGTGGTCTCCCCACCAATCCTCAGGTTGGTTGACAAATTTAGGATAAAAAGCCATGAAATTATCTTGTTTATGTGCATTTCAAAGAATTCAAATTTATGATGAATTATGATTGACATAAAAATCCTCTTTTTTCTTCCTGTTCCCCTTTTCTTCCTCCCTCTCTCCCAACCTCTCCTTCTTTCTTTATGATATCTTTTGAGTAAACTCTCATTCTGAACAGCTGAGTGAGAGTTGCTTACAAGGCCTGATTGGCAAATGGATTTCAGCCAAGGTCCTGGACCCCAGACATATTTCATCTCAGCCCACAAAATGTCATGTTATTGCATGTTGCTGGCCCCTCATATTTATCTGGTTTTGGTTTAAGACAACAGAAATTTGTTCTGTCACAATTCTGGAGGTCAGAATTAGCAGTCACAAGGCTAGCAGGGCCATATGCCTCCCAGCAGCACGTGGGAGGGAGATGCTTCCCAGCCTCTTCCAGCTGCTGGCTCTTCCAGCGTCCCCAGCATTCCTCGGCTTGTAGATGCGTCGCTTCAAGCTCTGTCTCCCACGCCTCTTTTTGGAAGTAGTATTGTTATTATTTGGCTGCTCTGTGTCTTTGTGGGGTGCACAGGCTCTCCCTTGCTGCCTGGGGGCTTTCTCTAGGCAGCGAGCAGGGGCTGCCCTCTAACTGCGGTGCACAGGCTTCTCACGGCACTGGCTTCTCTGGACTCGAAGGTGCTCGGGTTTCAGGAGTTGCTGCCCTTGGGCTCTAGACGCGGGCTAAGTATTTGTGGCACTCAGGCTTGGTTCCCTCACGCCTGGTGGGCTCTTCCCAGACCAGGGATAGAACCCGTGTCCCCTGCATTGGCAGGAGGATTCTTAACCAGTGGATCCCCAGGGAAGTCCCCATGTCTACTCTTGAGTGTTACGACTGGGCTTCGTTGCATTCATGGTTCACTAAACTGGATCAATGGCTCTAGTGTGATCCTCTGAAGGGCAAATCAAAATTGTGAGGAAACTAGTTAACACCGAACTGCAGACAACACAGGCGTGTGAAAGCTGAGGAGACCCAGGGGAGCAGGGAGGGAGTTTGCTTCTGCAGAGACGAGTGAGTGAGGGCAGCAACAGCAAGGACCAAGGGAGAGGAAGGCTTCTCCAAAGCCCAGGGATGATGTCTGAACGTTGGGAGAGACCCATGAAGTAGCGCCCCCAACCCCCCATTCCCCCGCAGCTCTGTCTCCCTCCTCCCCCTCAGGACTGGACTGGCCGTGGGCCACCTCCCTGTTTCTCAGCGTTCGCTGGTGGCTCGGTGGTAAAGAAGCCGCCTGCCTATCCAGGAGACGCAAGTTCGATCCCTGAGTCAGGAAGATCCCCAGGAGAAGGAAATAGCAGCCCACTGCAGTATTCTTGCCTGGGAAATCCCCTGGACAGAGGAGCCTGGTGGGCTACCATCCACGGGGTCGCAGAAGAGTCAGACACAGCTTAACAACTGAACAATAACACCCTGCCCACCCCTTCTTCTCTAAGCATCCCTTTCTTCAGCTCTCTTCAACTGCCTTCATCTGAGAGAGCCACCTGGTTCCAGCCAGGAACCCCCCGCCAGCTTCATGACAGAGTCTGAATTCACCATTGGCCAGTGTGTGGCAGATAGAGAGAGAGGTGCTCACGATCTTTGTCTTATTTATTGCTGAAACCCCAGCTGCAAGAGAGCACAATGTAGACGGGAAAGTGTAGGCAGGAAGGAAAGGGCTCTGGAGCCTCCTAAAGAAATGGCGGCTGTATGTTTTCATTCTGGACCTGGAGTGCACGGGCTAAGGCAAACCCGCCCGACTGTGTGGCAGACAGCCCCAGACGCCGGGGGCGGAGCACAGCGGGTGCCCTGCCCTGGGTCCTGTGACGCTCCAGTGTGGATGCTCCTGGTCACAGGCTTGCCGGGGTCTCTGCTCCCATCGGTGATTCCGGGAGCCAGGCTCCTTCGGTCTCACCTTCTCTGGTTCCTTCGTGTCCTCTCTGTTCACCTGGCAAATGGGAGACAGAGCCTGGAGGGTTGCTCGAGGGGTCTGACACCACTTCCTGTGGAGGTTACAGACGTCACTTCCTTCCACACTGCATCCGCCAGGGATCGGTTGCCTGAGCCCACTCTGCGTGTAGAGAGGCTGGGAGATGTGTTTAGATGTGGGAACGGGATTAGGGTGAGGCAGGCGGAGCACTCACCCCAGACTGAGGTTTCAGGGGATGCCGAAGGACTCAGTGGGCTTGGAGTGTCTTACTGATGCTCGCTTCCGTTAAAGCCAGGGCGCCAAATTATAATAAATTCTGGTTTTGGTATAAATAGAAACTTTAAACTTGAAATAGTGTTGTGAGTTTTAATAGACCTTTTCAATGTTTCAGTATTTTTTCCACTCTTCGGTATTCAGTTGAAAGTTATCCATTAAATATAGATGATGGACTTCCCTGCCTGCTGTGCGGTTAAGACTCCCTGCTTGCACTGCAGCGGGTGCAAGTGTGATCCCTGGTTGGGGAACCAAGATCCCACCTGCCATGGGGTGTGTCCAAGACAATATTTTTTTTAAGCACATGAAAGCGTGTACCTCAAGGCCCACACTC
Source organism: Oreotragus oreotragus (assembly GCA_006410675.1). NCBI lineage: Eukaryota > Metazoa > Chordata > Mammalia > Artiodactyla > Bovidae > Oreotragus > Oreotragus oreotragus. The sequence goes on from SJYX01010945.1 coordinate 242,555, forward strand.
CTGTGTGTCTGGTAGGAAAGGGAGCTAGCTCTTAAGGGACATGTGAGAGTCTCCACCAAAGCCCATACTGAGTTCTCATCCTTTACCTATTTCATCTTTCTCCTTTTTTATTTTTTGGCCTTGACAAACAGCATGTGGGATCTTAGTTCCCTGTTCAGGGATCAAACCTTATGCACTGGAAGCATAAAGTCTTAACCACTGGACTGCCAGGGAAATTCTTCATCTTTCTCGTTTGATCACAAATGCCTTTAACTCAGGCCACTTTCCTCTGCATACACACTCATTGTGTGCAAGGTTTTGGTGACATGTTGTCCTTCTTATTGCTTCCTAAAAGGTTTGTTATTTCCCTTTCTTTCTTTTTAATCCAAGAGTTATTTAAAAGTGCATCACTTCACTTCCCAGCTTCCCTGGTGGCTCAGCAGTAGAGAATCCACCTGCCAAGGTGGGAGATACAAGAGAAACGGATTTGATCCCTGACTCGCGAAGATCTCCTGGAGGAGGGCATGGCAACCCACTCCAGTATTCTTGCCTGGAAATTCCATGGACAGAGGAGCCTGGTGGGCTACAGTCCATGGACTAGCAAAAGAGTCAAACATGACTTGGTGACTAAACAACAACTCTTCATTTCTGGTATATGTAGTTAAGAGTTTTTGGTCCCATTAAAAAAAAAATCAGCCTCATGTACAGGGTATGGTTCTATGGTGTTGGTATACTATGTTATTAAGTTTTAATACTTGTGGTAAAATATACACAATATAAAGATTTTACATTTTAACCCTTTTTTAGTGTACAACTCAGTGGCATTCTTACACTCACAATGTTGTTCAACCATCCCCATTTCCTCCTTACAAATTTTCCATTACCCCCGACAGAAACTTCCTTCTTTTGCATGTAGATATCCAGTTCTCCCAGCACCATTTATTAAAGAAAACTTGTGTGGTATTTTTAGTGGTTGCTCTAGGATGATAATATGTGTACTTAAGAGAAAGCCACCTCTTCTATTCACCTGGATAATTACCATTTCTGTCGCCCGACCTTCAACCCTGAAGCACCAAGTTTCCCTGAGGTTTCTTTTCCCTTCCCTGTGAAGAACTTCCTTTCACATCTCTTTTAGGGCAGGTTTGCTGGCCATGAGTCCATTCAGTTTTTCTCTATTTGAGAACATCTATTTCATCTTCATTACTGAAGGATGTTTTTGCTGGAGGTGTAATCCGGGTTGACAGCTCTTTTCATTCACACTTGAACATGCAGTTCTGCTGTCTTCTGTCCTCCACGGCTTCTGATGAGAAATCTGCGGTCATTTGAATCTGTCCCCTGTGTGTAGTGCTTTGTGATTCTCTGGCAACTTGCAAGATTTCCCTCTCTGTCTTTAGTTTTCTCTGCTTTGATTATGATGTGTCTGGACATGGTTTTCTTTGAGTTTGTCCTGTCTGGAGTTCACCGAGCTTCTTACATCTTTAAACTGATCTCCTTCAAGCATTTGAAAAGTTTGCAGCCATTGGTTGTTCAAATGTTTTCTTCTGCATTGATCCCTTTCTTCTCTGCTTCCAGAATTCCACATCCCCTCAGACCTTACTTCTTCCTGTTATTTTTATTTTGTCTGGAAATGGCTTTATTTTGCTAGTGTTCTCGAAAACAACCTCTCCGGGTACATGATTCTAGGTGGACATTGTTTTTTTCCTAACACCTCAGAGATGACGTTGCACTGTCTTTTGGGTTTCATAGGCAGCTGGTTCATTCTGTACATATTGATTTTTCATTTTGCCTGCTATTAACATCTCCTTTGTCTTTAGTATTTTACAGTTAGACTAGAATGTTTCTGGTTGTGGAATTCTTTTTATTTATGTATTATGCTTGGAAGTTATTGGCCTTCCTGAAAATTCATTGTCTCATCAAATACAATTTATTTCCTACTTTCTCTATACCCTCTTTCTGAAGGCATATTATTAGACACATCAGATTTTTAAATTTTTTTATTGGAGTATAGTTGATTTACAATATTGTGTTAGTTTCTCGTACACAGCAAAGTGAATCAGTTATACATAAACATATATCCACTCTTTTTTTAGAGTCTTTTCCCACATGTAGGCCATTGCAGACTATTGCGCAGAGTTCCCTGCCCTGTACGGGAGGCAGATACATCAGACCTTTTTTACTTTTATGTTTGACTCTTTTTCTTCGTCTTCTCCCTCTCTGTGCATCCAGGCTGCATTCTGACAATGTCTTTGGACTTCTCTTAAAGCAACCCACTGATTTTTATCTCTGGCTGTATTTAATCTGCTGTTTAACTTAGTCATTGACTCTTTCACTTCAATTTTCATAGTTTACATTTGTAGAGTTTCTGTTTGTGTTTGCCCCCATCCCCCCCAAATCTGCCTGGTCCGTTTTACATTCTCTTCTTTCATCATGTTTGTAATACTACTTTCTTTACACCTATTTGATTTACGAACGGTGTCAGATAACACTAACCTCAGATGTCTTTGAAGGCCTAACTTTACAGGTGTTTCTGCAGGTCTTTTTTCTGCTCATGATCCCTCGTTTTGTTGTTTTTGATGCTTTACATCTTACTTGGAACTTAGTTCATGGGAATTCTTTGAGGCCTTGGGGTAAGTGCCTTCGTCCAGAGGTGATCTGTGTTTACATCTGTTGGGTACAGGTGTGCACCCATTTAGGGTCACTTTATTTATTTTTATTAATTTATTTAATGTGTTTATTATTTTGGGTTGTGCTGGGTCTCCATTGCTGCATGTGGGCTTTCTTTAGCTGCCGTGCGAGAGATTCTCATTGCAGTGGCTTCACTTGCTATGGAGCACAGGCTCTGGGGCATGCAGGTGCCTGGGCTTAGTTGCTCCACAGCATATGGAATCTCCCCAGACCCGGGAGCAAACACGTGTCCCCTCTACTGGCAGGTAGACTCTTAACCACTGGACCACCAAGGAAGTCCTCCAGAGTCACTTTAAGTGGAAAATCTGGCTTTGTACTTTTCAAGTCTCATAGGTATTGTGGATTCTGGCCTAAACCTTCTAGAGTGGGTGAGGATGGTGAGGATTAGGGATACTCTGGAAGATTTTTTCATTCTTTTCTCTAAAGCTGTTGCTGAAGAACCCATCTCCCCTTCCTCCCCTTTCAGGCAGTTCTTCTGCTGCCTCACTGTCTGAGGGTCAGTGATTTAGGGGTCTCAGCTTTATGCAGGGGTCTCGTCTGATTCCTACCCTGCTCTGGCCTGGGCTTTGTCTCTTGTCAACAGGGATTGGGAAATCGGTTAAAGCCCAGGTTTTAAAGATCTTTAGGCCCCCGGGGATTTCATGATTGATGGTATCTTCCAGAATATATTCATTTGCAACTTGCCTTTTGCTCTTGCAATATTGTGATTGATAAGAAATATATATTTAGTCATTCAGATGACCAGAACATATTTCTCATATTTATTTGGTTTTTATTTACAGTTCCCCAAACCCTTTGTTTGAAGAAGGCAATGGCAGCCCACTCCAGTACTCCTGCCTGGCAAATCCCATGGACGGAGGAGCCTGGTGGGCTGCAGGCCATGGGGTCTCGAAGAGTCGGACACAACTGAGCGACTTCCCTTTCACTTTTCATTTTCATGTATTGGAGAAGGAAATGGCAACCCATTCCAGTGTTCTTGCCTGGAGAATCCCAGGGATGGGGGAGCCTGGTGGGCTGCCGTCTATGGGGTCACACAGAGTTGGACACGACTGAAGTGACTTAGCAGTAGCAGTAGCAAACCCTTTGTTTACAGAGCTCCCCAAACCCTTGGAATTTCCTGAGCCATAGGAGCAATAGGAGGATTTTTTGTTATAAAATTTGGTCTCTTATCCTCAGTTTTTATTGTTTCAGAGCCATAAAAGCGAAATGGGCATCTTGTCATTCACAACAAGCCCCTTTTCACCATAACTGGGTTTGTGTTGATGAGGTGCCTTTTAGAGAGCACGTGAGGATGAGGGCTGGTTGCCAAGGGAACCAACCATGACCACATGCCTAGATTTCTGTGGTGGGCATAGAGACTGACGTTTGAATTAATCACCAATAAACAATAACTTACTCAATCATACATATGTAATGAGGACCTCCCTGGTGGCTCAGCGGTAAAGACTCCGCCTGCCAATGTGCGGGACTCGGGTTCGATCGCTCATCTGGGAAGATCCCACACGATTCGGAGCAGCTAAGCCCATGAGTCGCAACTACGGAAGAACACAAACCTAGAGACCATGCTCCCAGCAGAAGCCCCTGCAAGGAGCCCGCACACCACGAGGCAGAGTAGCCGCCGCTCGCCCCGATGAGAGGACGCGCGCGCGGGCTGAAGCCAGCGCAGCCGTAAAAAATACACATACTTCCGTGCGAGTAGTTACGGTGATCTGCTTATTCTTTCTTCATTCTCCCATTGATGGGCACTGAGGTTATTTTCAGGCTTCGGCTTTGGTAAATAACGCTGCAGGAAACATTGTTTACATGTTTCTCTTGGTATGTGCAAGCGTTTCTCCAGTGTGTATGCCTAAAAGTGGAATTTCTGGTTCACAGAGTTTGCGCACTCGAACTTTTTGAGATTATATTTAATTGCTCTCCACACAGTAGCAAGACAGTCTTCCACCACTGTTCACATTGCCTCCAACAGTCCATTCAGTTCAGATCAGTCGCTCAGTCGTGTCCTACTCTTTGCGACCCCATGAATCGCAGCACGCCAGGCCTCCCTGTCCATCACCATCTCCCGGAGTTCACTCAGACTCACATCCATCGAGTCNAGCCCCTCCCGTTCCAGGAGGCAGATTTGGGGTGTTCTCCGCTCTGCTGGCATGGCTGCCTCGTGAAGATGCTTTTTCTCAGCTCTAAACCTCAGAGTCTCAATGTTTGGTTTGCTGCCTGTTGGGTGAACAAACCAGGTTTGGTACTGTGTCCTTCTATTTTTTTAAAGGTAGTTAATTTATTTTTTGGCTGTGCTGGGTCTTCGTTGCTGGTCGGGCTTTTCGCTAGCTGGAGCAAGCAGGGTCTGTTCTTCGCTGCGGTGCTCGGGGCTTCTCATGGCGGGGGCTTCTCTTGTTGCAGAGCACAGGCCCTCTCTGGGCACCAGGGCTTTCAGCAGTTGTGACACACAGGCTCAGCGGTTGTGGCGCACAGGCTTAGCTGCTCCCCATGGCCTGTGGGATCTTCGAGGATCAGGGATTGAACCCATTTCTCTTGCATTGGCAGGGGGATTTACCACTGAGCCACTAAGGAAGCCCATTTTTCTATTTTAAAATTGATTTGCCAGTGATTAGATATTTGGAATTTTAATTGTCAGTCATATGTGTTACAAATGTCCTCTTTCTGTCCGTTTCACTTATCTGATTTTTGAGCTATAGAAATTTAAACCTGATCTCAGGTTCATCCATCTCCCTTTATGTGTCTTTGTAAGAAATCTTGTCCAACTCTTAAGGTCATAAAGACAGTCTCCTGTATTAAAGACTGAAAGTTTGCTTTTCATATTTAAGTTTTTCATCCAGTTAGAACTGGTTTTTGTATAAGGTATAAAGTTGTAACTTTTTTTTCCCAGATGAATAGCCAGTTGTCCTAGTCATCCCTCCCCATAGAATTGTAATGCCATCTCAAAGTTTCCAAAAGCACAGGGATCTGTCTCCAGTTTCTTTTCCCATTGCTCTATGTGTCTGTCTCTGTGCAAAGCCACATTTTGTCTTTTTTAAAAATTATTTTAAAAATTGATTGAAATATAATAGATTTACAGCGTTGTGTTAATTTCTTCTGTACAGCACAGTGATTCAGCTGTTGATCAGTCACTAAGTCATGTCTGACTCTTTGCCACCCCGTGGACTTCAGCACACCAGGGTTCCCTGTCCTTCGCTATCTCCTGGAGTTTGTTTAAATTTCTGTCCATTGAGTTGGTAATGCCATCCAACCATCTCATCCTCTGTCGCCCCCTTCTCCTCCTGCCCTCAATCTTTCCCCAAATCAGGGTCTTTTCTAGTGAGTCAGTTTTTCCCATCAGGTGGCCAAAGAATTGGGGCATCAGCTTCAATCCTTCCAATGAATATTCAGTATGTATATTCTTTTTCATATTCTTTTCCATTGTGGTTTATCACAGGATATTGAATATAAGTCTCTGCTATACAACAGGCCCTGTTTATCCAGTCTTCATATAATAGTTTGCATGTGTTAATCCAAGAAGGCTTCCCAGGTGGCCCTAGTGGTAAAGAACCCACCTGCCGGTGCAGAAGACATAAGTGATGTGGGTTAAATCCCTGGGTTGGGAAGAGCCCCTGGAGGAGAGCATGGCAACCCACTCCAGTCTTCTTGCCTGGAGAATCCCATGGACAAAGAAGCCTGGCAGGCTATGGCCCACAGGGTTGCAAAGAGTCGGACAGGACTGAAGAGGCTTAGCATGCATGCACCATCCAAAACTCCCAATCCTTCCCTCCCCCACCCCTTCAACCCCCTTGGCAACCACAAGTCTGTTCTCTCTGTCTGCTTTGTAAATTTTCATTTGTATCATTTTTTGAGATGCCACATATTAATGAAATCCTACAGTATTCGCCTGTCTCTGACTTACTTTGTTTTTACTGGTATGTCCTTGATGGCTAGAGAGAAGAACATGTCTCACGTTTCCCCCCGTTTTAGTTTTCTGTGAACTCTTTGTATTTATCTTGTTTATACTGGAAACTGAGGGTGATTGTTAGTTAGATTCACTACACCTGTAACCTGCTCTCACCGCTCAAGCTCCCTTAATTGTCGCTGCAGAAGGTTTGCATGTCCTCCAAGCTTCCCTGTAGCCTAAAGAATAAAGGTGTTTGCGTGAGTTGGTCTTTTAGTAACCTGGAGTCAGCTGTGTCCATTTCAAGTTTGAGCAGGTTATTAAGACCACTGACCTTCCAGCTAGGCATGTCCAGCGAGTGTTTACTCAGGGACCTTCAGCCACGAGAGGACCCAACCACACCCCCTGCCCCCGCATGCTGCTGCTGCTGCTGCTGCTAAGTCACTTCAGTCGTGTCCGACTCTGTGTGACCCCATAGACGGCAGCCCACCAGGGTCCCCCGTCCCTGGGATTCTCCAGGCAAGAACACTGGAGTGGGTTGCCATTTCCTTCTCCAATGCATGAAAGAGAAAAGTGAAAGTGAACTCGCTCAGTCTGTCCGACTGTTAGCGACCCCATGGACTGCAGCCCACCAGGCTACTCCGTCCATGGGATTTTCCAGGCAAGAGTACTGGGGTGGGGTGCCATTGCCTTCCCCCCCATCCCGCATGCTAACGCCATCATTTTCTGCAGGCGCCTCCAGTGAAGCAGCTTTGGCTTGACCGCGCCTGCGCAGAAGGACGATTGCCTTACTCATTTCTCTCCAGCCACCTTCCGCGTGTTCCCCCAGGCTCAGCTTTACCGCATCAGACTCCTGAGCCGCTCCGCTTCCCTTTCCGGAGGCAGATTTGGGGTGTTCTCCACTCTGCTGGCGTGGCTGCCTCATGAATACACAAACCTCGGAGTCTCATTCTTCTGCCAGTTACCTGTCCAGCAAACAAACCAGGTTCAGTAACATATTTCCCTACTTCTAAATTGGGTTTGCCGTTCACTAGATATTTGGAATTTTAATTATTTGTTAATCTTATATGTTGCAAATGTCCTCTTCGGTCGGTGGCTTGTTATTTCACTTGACGTTTTTATTGGCTGGGCTGCGTCATTGCTGAGCACGGGCTTTCTCTAGTTGCGGGGAGCCGAGGCTACTCTCTGGTTGGGGTGGGCTAGATTCTCATTGTGGTGGCTTCTTTGCTGCAGAGTGCAGGCTCTAGGGCAGCGACTGTGGCCCATGGGCCTCGTTGCCCAGAGGCATACGGGATCTTCCCAGACCAGGGATTGAACCCGTGTCTCCTGCATTGGCGGACAGACTCTTAACCACTGGACCACGAGTAAAGCCCTTCACTTTACTTTTGAACTATAGAAATTTAAATCAGATCTCAAATTCACCCGTCTCTCTTTGTGTGTCTTTGTAAGAAATTTTGACTGCTCTTAAGGTCATAAACACAACCTCCTGTGTTTTGTGTTTAAGATGAAAGGTTTGCTTTTCATGTTTAAGTTTTTCATCCAGTTAGCTTGGTTCTTGTGTATGGTGTGAAGTCGGAATTTAACTTTTTCCAGATGGACAGCCAATTGTCCTGGCATTTTCCCCGTGGAATTATAATGACATCTCTCTAACGCGTGACGTTTCCATTTCTGGGCTCGCTTCTCATTGCTCTATTTGTGCCAAAGCCACACTGTCTTAATTTCAATAACTTTTAAGTAATATCAGTATGTGAGACCTGGTATTTGAGACCCTCATCTAATTTTGTTCTTCAAAATCTCATTTAGTCTAGGTGTTTTGTTCTGTTTGCATTTCAGAATCTGCTTGTGGATTTCCCTGACAAGACCTGTTGGGATTTTTATTGGAACAGTGTGCATTCATGGACTAATTTGAGAAGAATTGATGTATTTATGATATTGTCTCTATCCATGACCATGGTGTAAAACTTAATTTCAATAGTTTCATACATTTTTCCAAAAGGCCTTACATATCTTTTGATTTATTCATTTTATTCCTATTAGCATTTTTAAGATAATTGTATCTTTATTAATTCAGGTCTGTCCTGTACTTTACATAGAGTACACTGTATCTTTTTTAGGTGTTACAATTCATTGAACTTTTAAAAGGTATAAGGTTCTGCAGCCACCATCACAGTCAAGACATGGAGAACCCCACTACCATGAGGTCCTTCATGCCCCGTGTAGTCAGGACTCTCCTCCCATTTCTAGCTGTTGGCAGTCACTGCTCTGAATTCTGTGTCTGTACTTTTGCCTCTTCCAGAATGTCACATAAATGGACTCATGCAGTATGTAGCCTCCAGAGTTTGGCTTTTTTTCACTTAGCAAAATACTGAGATTTGCCCACCTCTTTGAGTATTGGTAGTTGATGTCTTTTTACTGCTGACTTGTATTCACTGCTTGGAAGTGCCATGACTTACTGACCCACTCACCAGTTGCTCAGTTGAGGGACAATCTTCCCTTCGTTGTGAATAATTATGAGTAAAGTTGCTATGAACATGGGTGTACAGATTTGCCTGAGAACATGTTTTCATTTCCTGGGGTAAATACCTAGCAGTGTGGTTGTTGGGTCATATGATAGCATGTATTTACATTTATAAGAAACTGTCAAAATGTTTTTCAAACTGGTTGTGCCATTTTTCATCCCCATCAGTAAAGTATGAGAATTCTAGTTGCTTTGCATTCTCATCAATTCTTGGTACTATAGTCTTGTCTCATTGTGGTTTTCTGCATTTTCCTGCTGCTGCTGCTAAGTCACTTCAGTCGTGTCCGACTCTGTGTGACCCCATAGACGGCAGCCCACCAGGCTCCCCCATCCCTGGGATTCTCCAGGCAAGAATACTGGAGTGGGTTGCCATTTCCCTCTCCAATGCATGAAAGAGAAAAGTGAAAGTGAAGTCGCTCAGTCTGTCTGACTGTTAGCGACCCCATGGACTGCAGCCCACCAGGCTCCTCCGTCCATGGGATTTTCCAGGCAAGAGTACNCCCCATAGACGGCAGCCCACCAGGCTCCCCCATCCCTGGGATTCTCCAGGCAAGAATACTGGAGTGGGTTGCCATTTCCCTCTCCAATGCATGAAAGAGAAAAGTGAAAGTGAAGTCGCTCAGTCTGTCTGACTGTTAGCGACCCCATGGACTGCAGCCCACCAGGCTCCTCCGTCCATGGGATTTTCCAGGCAAGAGTACTGGGGTGGGGTGCCATTGCCTTCCCCGCTGCATTTTCCTAATGACTTATAATTTTGAACTTCCTTTTATGTGATTGTTATCTGTATCTCTTCTTTGATAAAATAGCTGTTCAAGTATTTTTCCAGTTTTTAAAACTTGGGAGTTTTGTTATTGAGTATTGAAGTCTCCATGTTGTGTTACAAGTTCTTTATCAGATGTGTGTTTTATAAGTATTTTCTCCAATTTGTAGGTGGTTTTTTAATTTTCTTAATAGCATCTTTTGAAAAGCGGAAGTTATTAATTTTGAAAAAGTTCAGTTTATCAGTGTTTTTCTTTTATGCACGGTGGTTTTGGTATTGAACCTAAGAAATCTTTGCCTAATTCAAGGTCACAAAGATTTTCTATTTTTTCCTCTAAAAGTCTTAAGTTTTTACATTGTCTATAGTCTGTTCTTACATTGTCTGTAATCTATCTTAAATTTTTTAAAATATAAAATGGAGTATGGGTCAAGGTTCAGTTTTATTTCTTTACACCTGGACATCCAGTTGTTTCAGCACCACTTGTTAAAAATACTATTCTTAACTTATTTAATTACCTCGGCACCTTTGTTGAGAATCAACTGAATATACAGTCCTTCGGTATCTGCGGGCTTTTCTGATAGCTCAGTTGGTAAAGACTCTGCCTGCAATGCAGGAGACCCTGGTTGGATTCCTGGGTCGGGAAAATCCGCCAGAGAAGGGATAGGCTACCCACTCCAGTATTCTTGGACTTTGTGACTCAGCTGGTAATGAATCTGCCTGCAATGCAAGAGACCTGGGTTCAATCCCTGCGTTGGGAAGATCCCCTGGAGAAGGGAAAGGCTAACCCACTCCAGTATTCTGGCCTGGAGAATTCCATGGACTGCACGGGGTTGCAAGGAGTCAGAGACGACTCTTTGCGTATCTGTGGAGGTGATTGGTTCCGGGACCCACCCTGTGAATACAAAAATCTCAGGATGTTCAAGTCCCTTATATAAAATGACTTAGTATTTGCATATAACCTACACAATCTTCTCATACATCTTAATCTTAATTATTTTATACTTAAATACAACTGACATACAATTTGTTTCAGGTGTACATAATAATTTGACATTTGCATACATTATGAAATAATAACTTTAATTCTAGTAACCATCTGTCTCCATACAAAAGTTTTACAATATTATTGAAAATGGAGTTAGCCATTTAGTCACATCCAGTTCTTTGCGACCCTATGGACTGCAGCCTGCCAAACTCCCCTTTCCATGGAATTCTCCAGGCAAGAGTACTGGAGTCTGGGTTAAGTTCAGTTCAGTCGCTCAGTCGTGTCCGACTTTTTGCAACCCCATGAATCGCAGCA
>SJYX01010945.1:275989-364957 GCA_006410675.1 Oreotragus oreotragus
GGGGGGGGTGGACTGGGCTCAGCGGGGGCTGCGTCTCACCAGTGCCTCTGCCGACGCAGGAGGTAGAGAAGGTAGATGCAGCCGGAAAGGAGGACCCCCGAGACCCCCAGGATCCCGGCCAGGTCGGCCCGCAGCACGGGGGCTGGACTGGGAGCAGGGAGCTCTGTGCACAGAGAGACATACCAGTCAGGTGGCTGGCGCCCCAAGGCCCTCCCTGTCCCGTTGGCCCCCTCCTCATCCGCCCCACCTCGGTCTGTGCTGAGGGACAGATTCCCACAGGCCTCCTGGGAGCCCTCAGGGAAGGAAGTGAACTTGCAGCAGAAGGTGGTGTTGGGACTGGAGCCCCCGCCTGCGGTGGGAGCCCTTTCCAAGGTGAGGGAGACGCTGGTACTGGTTTCCCAGCGGGCCCGGCAGGCAGCTGTCCAGTTCTTGGTGCCGAATGTGGGGTGCAGCACAGCCAGTGTGGTCCCCCCAGCACCGTCGGGGCCCCCGTAGCTCACAGTCACCAGGGAGACGGAGCCCGAGCCCAGGAATCCACAGCGGACGGTGAATGAGGCCTCAGTGGCCTCCCTCTGAACCTGCAGCCACACCTCCGGCGTCCCTGCGGGAGAAGGTGCGGGGATGAGGTCCGGGCCTGGGTCTCCACCCGCACCCAGGGCCTCTGCTCCTCTGCGGCCCCCACTCACCAGCAGTGAGGCAGAGAGTCAGCAGCGCCCAGAGCAGGCCCAGGGCCCGGGGCCTGTCCATGGCTCCCCTCTGGCCCGGGCTCCAGGGGGCTGTGGTCGTGGGGACAGCACTTGTATTTCCGGTGTCATCGCAGGAAGTTTTACGTATGAGGATGAGCCGGCCCTGGGAGCAGCTGCTGGGTACTCTCTGCAAACCTGCCCCACTTCCTTCTCTGAATCTGGGGTCGAGGAACACCGCCCCCCCCGCCGCCCCCGAAAAATTTAAAGTGACAGTGACCAGGTTTTCCCTGTTCCCACGCTGCACTCCTGTGTGAGCGGGACTGTGGCTCAGGTTCCCAGCCCTGCTCTGCCTGTGCGTACCAGCCCTGGGGGGAGATATGCTGCAGGGGGACCTGAGAAGATGTCCTTCCCTGGAGAGGGACGGACCCCCTGGTTTGTCTTTAGGAAGAAGGCTGAGAGACGCACCACCCCCGACAACCTCCCTGAAGGGAATGTGGCAGAACTTGGGGAGAGGAAGCGGAGCCCGCCAGGCAAAGTTGGGCTGTGACCTGCCTGCAGAGCCCTGCTCCATCTGCGCCTTCCTCCCCACAGCTGAGGGCAACTGGCTTCCAGCTGCTAAGGCCAAAGGCGCAGTCGTCTGCAACTCTTCACTCATCTCCAGCCCATCAGGAAGTTCTGAAGGCTTCCCATCCTGACCACCTGGCCTCACCTTAACCACCCTCAGCCCCCCGACCCCCGCCTCGGGCTCAAGCCGTCTCTCCCCCTCGGAATCGCTCTGCGTCGCTCTCCTGTGCACCTTCGTTTAGGGAACACACGCTCACTGCTGTCCCAGTGACAGGTGCTCAGAATGCTTTGCGTCCTGTCTTGTCCTCCCTGAACTTGCACCTGGGCTGAGAGTGGCTTGTTGAGCTTAAGGGATAGAGCCACGGGTCTGTGTGGAGGACTCCTGGCCGGGCTGTGGTGAGAACTCAGAGGGCAGTAGTGCCGAGGCCTGCCCTGCCCACATGCCCGATTCAGCATCTCTTCAGATTCTGTGGTGCCAGCCATCAGCCTGCCAGTCTCAAGTGAACCGTCCACACCAGAAGAAGCAGGGCCTCCAGCCAGTCGCTTCATGGCGCCCAGCCCAGCTGGCGTGCATTCTCTTACCCTTCGACCTTCTCTCAGGCTGGGTGCCGGGCTCCAGACCTGACTCAGACCTGCTCTCACCCGCTTTCTCCCCTCCTGCTCCCCGGAGGTGACTGAGACCTGTGCAGAGCTCGCCCACTGCACGGAGGCCCAGCCCAGCGGGTGCCGAGCACCAGGGCGCGCAGGGCGGGCTTCAGCCTCTCTAGCTGGGAGGACCCTTCTCTTCTCCCCACTTTGCGAGGCCCAGGTCAGACCCCCCACTCTAGGAAGCCCCCCCCACTCTAGGAAGCTGTCTCGAGGGTGCTTTTCCTTCACGGACAGCCTCCCGCCCAGATGGCGGGCCCTGGGTGGTGGCTCGTTTATTAGCCTCCACACGGTCCCAGAACATAGGGGAGCTCAATACTGGGTGACGGATGAATGCAAAGCCCGGCACAAAGCTAGTCATTCACCAGCATTTTGCTGTTTTTTCAGTCTTGTAAGTCACGTCATCCCCAGGAGGTTCTCATCGTGTGGGGTTCGGACATCACGGTGTGGTGCGTTGGAAGAGCAGGAAGCATTACTGTTCTTTGCCAGCCGCCCCCTCCCTCTTCCCTCTGCATGTTAATTTTCAGTAAGGTTAAGAATGCCCATCTTTTACTGTTTCTAGATTTTGTGTATTGCTTAGGAGGACCAAATTATAACTTCATAGTTTTGTTTCTATGCTTAACTCTAAGGAGAGTTTATGTTTGATCCGTGAAGAATTTTAATTTGGAGCTGGTGTTATTTTACAGTTTAGGATGCCAGCCAATGTCCCCAAATCCCTGTTGAATAGTCACTTGCCACCTTTTAAAATTATTATTGGTGGTTGAGTTATAACATTAGTTTCAGGCATACAGCATAGTGATTTAAATTTTTTATAGATTATGCTCCATTTAAAGTTACAAAACATTGGCTATATTCCCTGTGCTGTACAAAACTTGTAGCCTTATTTTTTTAAATTGAGGTATAGTTTATGTACAATTGTTTCAGGTGTACAACAGGGATTCACAATTTTAAAGGTTATATTCCATTTATAATTATAAAATATTGGCTATATTCCCTGTATTACATACTAATATCATGCTGGCTTATTTAATTCATAGTAGTTTGTACCCCTTAATCGCCCACCCCTGTCTTGCCCCTCTGCCATCCCTCTCCCCGCTGGTAACCACTAGTTTTTTCCCCATGAGTGCTTTTTTGTTACAGTCACTGGTCTGTTGCATTTTTTAAATCCCGTTTATAAGTGGTACTGCACAGTACTTGACTTTCTCTGGTTCATTTCGCTAGGCATTCATACCTGCCAGGCCCATCTGTTGTGCTGCTATCACCTCCCCGCTTTATGCCGGTTGCTATTAGTTTATGTGTCTAGGCGCTCCTGTGCTGGGGGCATGTGTATCTTCAGTTATTGCTCTTGGAGTGACCCCTCGATCATGACGTAATGCCCTCCTTTGCCTCCTATTCGGTCTTCGTTGTGAAGCTGGCTTTGTCTGACATTAAGTGTTGGTGCCTCAGCTTTCTTTTGATCCATTTGCATGGATACCTTTTTCCATCCCCTCTCTTGGTCTCTGTCTCCTCAGATTAGAAGTGAGTCTTGCAGGCAGCACATATATATGGGTCTTGTATCCATTTAGCCACTTTATGTCTTTTGATTCAAACATTGAGTCTATTGACATTAAAGTAATTACTGATACGTATGCACTTATTGCTGTTTTTTTTTTAACACATTACTGACTGGGAAATTTCTGCAGAAACTAACACCTGTGGTGTTAATGTTGACTGGGGGATTTTTGCAGAAACTAACACCTGTGGCATTAATGTGTCTCCAGTCCAAGTATTGTTTTCTGCTTGTTTTTGTAGTTCTTTTGTTCTTTTTTTGCCTTATTCCCTTGTGAACGGATGACTATCTTTAGTATTTGAATTTCTCTGTGTGTGTGTGTTATAGACTTTTGGTTTGTTGTTACCATGAGGTTTACACATAGCAGTCTATATTATATATATTATATATATATGTGTGATTACGTTGCTGATCTCTTGATTCAAACACATTTTAATATCTTTTTGTTGTGCATCTCTTAACTACTTATTGTGAGTATAGATGATTTTTACTACTTTTGTCTTTTAATCTTACTAATAGCTTTGTATGTGGTTAACTTACTACTTTTCCTGTATATTTGCCTTTACTAATGAGGTTTTTCCTTTTGTAGTGTTCATGTTTCCAGGAGTTAGCTTTTTCTCGCTTGGGTAAGTCCCTTTAAGGTTTCTTGGTTTGGTAGTGCTGAACTCATCCAGCTTTTGCTTTTCTATAAAACTTTTGATCTCTCCATCAAATCTGAACAAAAGCCTCGCCGGGTAAAGTATTCTTAGTTGTAGGTTTTTCTCTTTGATCACTGTATCATGCATCTCCCTTCTGGCCTGCAAAATTTCTGCTCAGCTGATAGCCTTACAAGAGTTCCCTTGTGTGAATCTGGTTCCTTTTCCCTTACTGCTTTTAATATTTTCGTTCTGCCATTTTAATTACAGTGTGTCCTGGTTTCGTCCTCTTTGGGTTGATCCTGTTTGGGGCTCTGTGTTTCTTGGACCTGAATGTCTGTTGCTGTCCCCAGATTATGGATGTTTTCAGCTCTTATGTCTTCAAATATGTTTCCTGCCCCCTTTCCTCTCTCCCTCCCTCCCTCTGGGACCTCTGTATGTACATGTTAGTGTGCTCAGTGTTGTCCTGGAGGTCTCTTAAAACTGTCCTCATTTTCTGTTTTCTTCTGTTCAGCTGTAGCAATTTCCACTGCTGTCTTCCAGCTCACTGGTCCATTCCTCTGTATCATTTAATGTTTTTTTTCTAGTGTATTTTTCTCTTTATTATTCAGTTCCTCTTTATATTTTCTAACTCTTCCTTAAAAACTTCTTCTTACTCTTTTTCTATTTTTCTCTGAAGTTCTTTGATTGTCTTTATGGCCATTACCTTCAACTTTTTATTGAGTAGATTGACTGTCTCCACTTCACGTACTTCTGCAACTTTGTCTTTTTCCTTCTTTTGTAACATGTTGCTGTGTCTGTCACCTTACTCTGCTTAATTTGCTGTTTTTATTTCTATGTAGGGCCAGACTCTTTTTTACGAATGTATTGGAATTCCTGGGCTTCCCTGGTGGCTCAGACAGTAAAGAATATGCCTGCATTGCAGGAGACCTGGGTTTGATCCCTAAGCTGGGAAGATCCCTTGGAGAAGGGAATAGCAACCTGCTTCAGTATTTTTGCCTGGAGAAGTCCATGGACAGAGGAACCCGGTGGGCTACAGCCCATGGAGTTGCAGAGTTGGACATGACTTGAGTGACCAACACACTATCTGGTAGATGGGTTACGTTTCCTGGTCTTGGAGAGGTGGCCTTTGCAGGAGACGTCCTATGTATCCCAACAGCGCACTCCCCTCTGATCACCAGGGATACGCGCTCTAGGGGTGGCCCTGTGTGGGCTATGGTGGCAGGCTAATTACCATGGGCAGTCTGGTAGGCATAGCTGGCCCCTAGTTGGGCTGGCTTCTAGGCCCTGTCTTCTGCAGTCTACCAGCTCCTAGTTGGGGCCTGATCACAAGGCAGCTAGCTGACTGCAGAACCCCAGGGGTCCTGGGACCATTGCTGGTTTACTGGTGAGCGGAGATGCGTCCCAGGGTGTCCGGTTACTGGGCCCTGTGGATCCTGACATTGGTGTCAACCTGCTTGCTGGGTGGTGCTAAATCCCAAGTTCTCTGGCCAAGAGGCCCAAGGTGTCTTAGAACTGGTGAACAGGGTCCAGGGGGATGCCAAGGCTGGTGCCGACCTGCCTGCTGATGGGTGGGCTGGGTCCCACTGTGGCAGGCTCTGGGGCTGCAATGGTCTGGGGCTTATATCTACCTGTTGGCAGGTGGGGCTAGGGCTTGTCAGCTCACTCCTAGCTGGACCAGGGGCCCAGGGGTCTTGGGGCTGGCATTTGCTGACTGATGGGTGGAGTTGTGTCCCAGAGTTGGAGCGTGAGGTGAAGTCGGGTCCTGCAGCCTTCAGTGGACAGTGGCTGTAGGCTCTGGGGGTCTTAAGGCAGCCTGCCAGCTGCTGGGTGGGGTGCCCTGCACCCCTGTCCAGCCCACCAGTAGGCAGACACCAGCTCCAGGACCACCACAGCCCTGCAGCTTGCTATGCCAGGACCTCATGAGCCCTGGCAGTTGCCTGGCCTGAGGCTCCCAGCGCTGGTGCCTACAGGCTGTCGGGGGTGGGGGCAGTGGTGGGGCCAAGTCCCAAGGCTGATGAACTAGGGGGAGGAGTCCACACGGAACTTGCCAGTGCCGGTGCCCTTGTGGTGGAACAAGCCCTTCTGCCAGCACTTATGTCCCCAAGGTGGACGCCGGTTGCCACCTGCCTCTCTGGGAGACTCTCCAAGGTGGCTCTGCCTCCGACTCTTCTGCCCGGAGTCCCCCACCGTGTGTTTGTATGTGCCCTTTAGGAGTGGAGTCCAATTCCCACAGCCCTCTGGCTCCCCCACAAGCAAGCCCCACCAGCCTTCAAGGCCATTCTGCAGGCCCATCTTCCCAACAGCCTTGGCACCTGATGTGGGCCGCCAACCCCACGCTCCGTGGGGAGAACCTCTGCAACTGTGGTTACTTTTGTATCTGAGGGTTGCTTGCTCTGGGTCAACTCTGTCCTAACTCTGCCCCTCTTATCCATTTTGTGGTTCCTTCTTTTCTGGTAGATTCTGGTCTTTTTCATTAATTCTTCTGTAAATAGTGGTTAATTTTGGTGTGCCCATAGTAAACTGAGGGTCTTTCTACTCCATCTTGGCCAAGTCCCCTCAGTCTCTTGGTGTCCTAATCATTAATTCTCACAAAGGGGCCTACTTTTGGGTTCTTTCATAATCTACCCATTGATTGATTACTCCAGTGTCAATATCACATAGTCCTAAGAATGCTTTTCTGTTCTGATGCATGTGAAGGTGCTCATCCTTTCTCAGAACTTTCTTGGCTATTCCTGAAGTCTCCAGAATTTTGAGCTCTGGAGACACAAAGGTCATTAAAATCTTAAGTACAGTGGGCCCTGTATTCACCACTGTTGGCCTTTGGCCTGGAGGTACAGGTTAGATAACACAGGTCTGGTACTGGCCACCTCCTGCTCTGACATCTCTTGGTGAAACCCCTGTGGCCACAGCCCTAGTCCTCCTGCAGAGCAAGCAGGGCCTGTGGTCAGTCTCTGGAAACCTCGAGGGTTTGAACTGGGGCTAGGATTTCCCAGGTGTTCACGATCAGGCAAAGCAGCGGGAAAGCTGCTTGAGTGTGACTGGACAACCAGGTGAATAGCATGGGGGCAGCACTCTGCCCATGACAGGCTCCAGCCCTCTCAGTGGATCCTGATGACCCTCCACAATGAGGACCATCCTCATTTTGTTTGTAGAGACAGACTCATTTTTACATCTATTTTAAATGTGTAGAATAGGCCACTTAAGTTCTTGCATCAAAATAATGTAAAAGATTATATCTGAGTGTATACTATGTGCTAAATTTGTTAACTATGAAACTAACATATGTGAATTGCTCAAAGCAACTGCCTTAAGAGCAAATACTTTATCCAGCATCACAAAGCTAGCAGTACACAGTGAACAAAACTTGTAGCTCCCAAACTCACTCTACTAACCACTGTGCTCAGGAGCTTGTCCCAGGGAAAAATTTAAGTGCAATTATAAGGTTTTTGTCACGGAAGCCGTAGCATCTGCCACCTCAGCAGAGGACCTGTGAGTTCCCGCCTCAGGCGCCCTCGCCACCCTGATGGGGGAGGCCAACACAAGACCTTGTTTTTCCGCTTCCATCACACCATTCAGCCCATGACCAGTCTAATCTACTGAAGTAAATGGATTGTCCTTTAGGTCTCCCCAGCATTCTGAGCCCTTGCCCTCTAGTTTCCTGAGGTTCCTGGGTTCATCTTTGGTGAGTTTGCTTGCTTTCCATTTCTCCCCTCCTGCCTGAGCACTCTTCAGGGCCTATTTCTCAGCAATCCCACTCAACACACAGGGTTTGCAGGAAATCTGTGCTAGAGAGTGAATTGCTTTGTGGCTGCTTCTCAGGATCCTGATGTTCCCCACTTTTCCCTGGGAAGGAACTACAGAGAAGGCCTTAAAATGTATTTGTGAAAATATCACCCCATTCTTTCACGTCATCCAAGCACAAATTCTTTCACCCTGTAACCCCCAGGGTCAGTGCTGCCTGGAGTTCAAAGGACAAAGTGAAAACTTTAAATGTTTCTCAGCAGAAGCTTTTCTCAACAAACTGGAAAAACCCTCTTCACTTTAGGAGAGAACACCAACTCCTCCAGGGCTTCCCTGGTGGCTCAGATAGTGAAGAGTCTCCCCGCAGTGTAGGAGACCTGGGATCAATGCCTGGGTTGGGAAGATCCCCTGGAGGAGGGCATGTCAACCCACTCCAGTATTCTTGCCTGGAGAATCCCATGGACAGAGGAGCCTGTACAGTCCATGGGGTCACAAGGAGCTAGACATGACTAACACACTTTTTCAACAACTCACCTTCTGGCAGAGTTCATGGTTGCAAGGGAAGAAGTCTTACTGGAAAAATATTTAAAATGATTTAAGCAGTGATTCAGCAGACAGGCCAGGCACAGCAACACCAGTCCCCTGCAAACATTCATGTCACTGTCAACACGGGAAGGTTCAGCTGTGCAGAGGCCTCTACCTCTCCTGCCCAGACTGGCCTCAGCTATGGTTCCATCCTGACCTGGGCCTGACCGAGTGCACCTGCTGCTTAGGAAGCCCCAGCCCTGCCTGTGCCAGCATGGGGCTTACTGGCACAGAACCCTCCAGAGCTGCAGCTGTCAAGGTGGGGTGCCTGCAACTCAGGTGGTACAAAATATCCACTGGTGTCATTAACATTTCTAAAGATATAAAAAGTTAGCTTCATTGTATGTTCAAGTGACATTGGTGCCCTCGCTTGGGTACACATGTCATGGTTCACCGCTAACAAGGTCAGTATCACGAGGTCAGAGAAGTAAACTCAGCTTGCGAGACCAACCACAACTTAATGTGCTACAGGATGTAGTGGTTTTTTGTCCCAAACAATGTGTTTCTCCCTCTGAGAATGCTGTTATTTCGATGTGGAAATCACTTTCTCACCTGTTGACAAGTCTTCCAAATGAAGAATCGCAGTGGGTTTTGACTCATCTGTTTAAAACCTAACAAACGCAGCCAAAGCAGCACTTGTTCCGTTTGGATTTAAATGTTTGAAAGAGACTCTTTTCAGTTAAGAAGTTCAGTTTATTTTTATAGTTTTAAACACACTTTTAACTAGAACTTCAGAAAGTAAGCCATGAGTTTAAAAATGTTTCTCATAATAGGGGTGGAGATAAGATGGTGGAGAAGTACATGAGCTTACCTCCTCTTATAAAGACGCCAAAATCACAGTGAACTGCTAAACAGCCACTGGCAAACGCTGGGACCTACTAAAGATACCCTACACCCAAAGACCAAGTAACCAAGGGAGACGGTAGGAGGGGTGCAATCACAATAACAATGCTTCCTCATTTTTCTCACTTTGCTCTCAGTATAATGTTTCTTTTAGAGCAAAAAAGGGGTTTTTGTACTGTTAACCAATAAAATATTTTAAAACATTCCATAAATTCATCCATTACATGTGAATGCATAATAAGAGTTGATAAATTTTCATTTTATAAATAATTTTAAACGGACAAATATGTCCAAAGCATCTTACGACTCTAAGGTTCTGTTTCAGTTACTAATGCTGCATAATGAACCCCCCAAAATGGTGTAAACACCACTGTTCAGTTATGCTCTTGGATTCTGTGGGTCAGGAATCTGGAAAAGGTACTGGGAAGATGGCTTGTCTCTGTTCGCCGATGTCTGGGACCTTAACTAGAAGACTCAAAAGCTGAGCATTACAATCACCTGATTCACATCTGAACCAGGTCTGGCAGTTGGTGCTCAGTACAGGCTAGGAGGGACTGCTGGAGGGACCACTCCATGTGACCTCTCCACGTGGCTGCTGGGGTACCAAGAATGAGTATCTCAAGAAACAGGATGTGGAAGCTGCCAGTTTATTCAAGGTCTGGGCTCAGAAATTGGCCCAGCATCACTCCACCATGTTCTGTTTACCTAGCACTCACAGAGCCCATGTTCAAAGGAAAAGGACTTAGACCCAAACTCTCAATATATGAAGAGTGGCAAAGAATTTGGGGAACATGATATAAAACATGCATAGATTCTAAGGTTGGGACTCAACCTCCTACACTGGTCTGTTGGCTGCATAAAGATTTCCACATTTACAGAGCTCTTCCAACTTTCTTTTGATCTCATGAAGTACCAGCTTGATTGGTATTTAAGTAACTTGGGATTCTTTCTCTTCCTAGACCCCTAGTGACCTCTGTATCTTCACCTTGGTCTTCCCACTCTGCTCCCAGACCCCACAGAAAAGGCTCCTCTCTGGAACTGCTCCACTGGATACAGTGCCTGGGGCACTGGCATTCTGCCTCTATAAAACGGGACTCACAAACCGAACTTCTAGCTTTTATCTGGAGGCAGGGAGAAGGAGGAAGAAATGAGTTTGGTTGAGTGACCTCATCACAGGAAACCATGCATCCTTCTGTAGAAACCACTAGACCGGCNAGTGCCTGGGGCACTGGCATTCTGCCTCTATAAAACGGGACTCACAAACCGAACTTCTAGCTTTTATCTGGAGGCAGGGAGAAGGAGGAAGAAATGAGTTTGGTTGAGTGACCTCATCACAGGAAACCATGCATCCTTCTGTAGAAACCACTAGACCGGCTGGATGACTGTGTCCAGCCTGGGATGCCACACAGCGAGAACTTGAGATTGATTACAGCAGATGCCCAGGACAGGGAAGAACTGAAGTTGTATCTAAAAGGAGAGGCTGAAGAGTTCCTTAAACCACACAAGGAAGCAGTCACAGCAGAAAAGTGACAACAGTTTTCAGGCATTTGATTACTTGTTAGAGGGAACAGAGAAGAGTGTTTTCAAGAAGCAAAATGAGAACAAGTCAGTTTCTAGAAGTCCAGTAGCCAGAGGCTATTCTATGGAGTCTGGGTGAGAGATGACGGCAGCACTGACAGGAACGATCAGAGAAATTTTGGAGAATGACTTGCCAGGCTGGGGAATGTAAGGACGAGGAGAGGGTGGTGGTGAGGGTTTGGGGTTGGACATTCAGAATATCTTCTGAGTTTCTTCCCAACTCTCAGATACTGAGGTTCTGTAATAAAGTTCAAGTTACAACAGCCGTCGCTGGGATGAGAGCGTGAAATTACCCCTAAAAGAAGCACATGGGTGAAGGCTGCCAAGACATGGGAACTGGCCTGGTCTCAGTGGAGGCACATGGTCCGCCCTTCGGGACGCTTCCCCTACCTTCCCTCTTCGACCTAAACTCGTTCCACCAGACAAACTACTCGGAGGTAGTCAGTCTCCCATTGACTAAGCAACACATCCCTGAGAGCCAGTGCACAAAGCCCCTGCCGGGGGCAGGAGCGATGCCAGCACCTGTACATGGGACCACAGGGCTGGGCAGAGCTGCTTAAGGCTCCAGCAAAGAACCTGACCTCCCATCAGTTTAACAGTCTCAAGCCACATCCTGCAGCTGACTCATACATGTTTATTGAGCTAAATCAATAGGGCACAAAAGAAGCTCGGAAACTTTCCCACAATACAGAAAAAAATATGGGCTCCTTATTTCCAACACAGGTGTGCGGTGCCCCTCTCCACGACTGAGGTGATGCCCCCTGCCCACTCCAAACAGCAGAAAATAGGCACTCTGCTCAAAGAGAGGGATGGAGCCCCAGGCAGGACAGGGGCTTCTGACTGCTCCAGCCTAGCATCGCCAGAGAAGGCCAGGGTAGCAAGGCACAGCCCACCTCTTTCCCCTCAGAGACCAAGGGTGGGGAAGCAACGATTCCTTTCATTCCATCTTCTGCTGGCCTTTTCTAAGTGGTCATGTTGTGGAGATGAGGAAGGACCTAGGGTTACATCAGAAATCCTGTAATGAGAAAGAGGAAAGTAATTTACAGAGACCTACCAATGGACCAGAGGTCAAAGAGATGATTGCAACGTCCTCCAGGTGACAAACTCTCCTCTTCCAGTACCGCCCCTCCCCCAGGACGTGCTAAAGCCCCAGGTGACTAAGACAGCAGCCCAGGACTGCGGCCTCTTAACCTGCCTTCTGCAGTCTGTTCTGGGGACACTCACCTCAATGTTCAGCTCTGTAGAATCTAAAAGGTCCAGCCTGTGCTCACTGGAGGAGGAGGACTAGAGAGAACACAGTCAAATGTCAGAACAGTCCCTCCCCACTCCCATCACCTGCAGACAACAGAGGGTCCTTTCCCTCTCACGTGGCAAATCTGAGGCCGAGTGGGTCCCTGACGCAGCCAGGGAGGGCAGAGGAGCAAAGTGCGAGTCCTCGGGGCAGTGCCCCCTCCCCTGGCCTGCCAACGGAGACCTTTGCTCAGCTCTGGAAGCAGAGATCGGGTTTTCCTGGGGGAACTTTAGCACTAAACACCTAACAGAGGTCCTGCTGTCTGGGCTCTGGGTGGAACACTGTCTGGTTTTGCCTTCAAGCACAAGACCCCCCAACCCCCACCCCACTCTGTTGTGCCCGCTCCTCCTCAAAGAGCAAAGAAGGGAGCGAACAGCAGCAGAAACACAATCCCCTTCTGTTTATAAGGTGCCTTTTCTCTGTATCTTACGTAAAAGATCCATTTTAAAGACGAGGCTGAGAGGGATTATGGAGTTAACTTGATAAAGCAGGGGAACCTAGGACTCCTACGAGACATCTCATTTGAATTCCACGCGTTTCCTACTGAACTGGCAGCATTTCCTCCTGCGGAAGCAGGCAAGCAAGAGCAGTGGAGGGGGAGCTCGGGCAGCCCTCTCAGGAGAGGACGTCGGTTGAGCTTGCGCTAGGACACAAGAGACTTGCTGCCAGGCTCCGAGCACTGGTAACCTCCTATTTCTCTCTAGCTTGAGGGCTTCCTTTAATTCTGGGGAAATTAAGAAACAAAATACTTACGTGGGGATTGAGAATGGGAGTGTGGTTCCAGTCCCTTTTGGTACTTAAAGTCCAAGCAAAGTGAACAGAAACTTACAAACCCTTACTCTTTTATGACTCTTTCAAAACATCTGGGGCAGCTTCCAGGGACAAGGCATCACAGGACAAAGGGGAATCACTCTAGGTTCTCTCCCTCGCATCTGCTTCCAGTTCTAAAGGGAGAAGGGACTGTTGGGTCCACTCACCTTGCCTGAACCTTGCCAATCTTCACTCGAGTCGTTCTGAATTTCTAATTCTTCCTCATCCTCTTCCATCAAGCTGAGCCTGCAAGCAGTGGCCAAGAGTAGAGGTTTTCAAGGACCCAAGAGTTTCTCGGCACCCCAGGGGAATGGGGAAGTGGGGGCAGGGCAGTAAGCAGACCAGGGGTCCAGATTCGCACCCCAGCTCCCATCAGAGCAGCTCTACTTCTGTCCGTTTTATACACTAGGGCTCCACATCACACTGGAAGGAAGTGCTGTGTGGTTAAAGCCAGTCCAGAAAGCACCAGCACAGCAGCAATGATCAGGGAGAATCCCCTCATGACGGGGGACAGACCTGAAGACAGAAGATGACGAGAAAAGCTCACCGGGTCAGCTGCTTGCCCAGACTAGGACCGGAAGGGTTGAGCGGAGTCTGGAAATGCTGTGGACTCAAGGACCTTGACCTTGGGTTGCCTAAAATGTACAGGCTGTTGGGAATGAAGTTGGATCAGTGACAAGGGAAAATACAGGGTAAAAAGAGGAGGTAAAGTGGCCAGCATTAAAGCCAGCAGAAAGTTCAGAGTGGAGGGAAAAAGAGAAAATGAAAAGCTGAAAAACGGGGAAAGGACCTGAGAAGAACCAAGAACGAGGGGGTCCTGTGGCAGGCAACAATACAACACCAACGGGGAGACACCAGACTGGGAAATCAGAGCCAGGTTTCCCTGGGGGACACACCCTTGGGGAAATGCCAGTTCTGAGCTGCTGCCTTCTTCCATCGCCTCCGACGTCCCAAGGGGCTGCCCACTTTTCACAGCTGTGGAGGTGAGGGTAGGTGTGGCCGGGATGCTGTTCGGCTGTAGGCTTTCCTCCTGGGATGCAGAGACGTCTCCTCTGTGCTGCCTGGAGGGCCCTGAAAAGCAGCAGAGGCACATGCATACTGGAGACCAGGTACCACCAGACACTTCAGATTTTCAAGATCTGCTCAGGATTTGGTAAGTTAAATAAGAAGGCAATGGAAAATCTAGACGGTCTCATTACGACATGACTGAGCACAGCCCTACCGTACTAAAAAGTAGGGGTTATAGAATTGTATCAAGGGCTTGTCCAGGAGAAATTCATACATACCTTAAAAAACAAGATGGAAAGAGACATACATTCCACAGATAAACAGTAATATACAAACACAAATGTGACAGAAGGCTGGAGTTGCTGAGACTGAGAGGTCTCAGTTAATCAATGAAGAAATCTGAGATTCCATTCATTCAAGGTTTCTGTAAGTGAGAAAAAGTTTAGAATGGCCTGAAACGCGGCAGGAAACATGAGAGTTAAGGAGAAACAGAAAAATGAAAGACTGGATTCTCTCAAAGCCAGAAAAAAAATGAAATGACTGCAATGTCAGCATAGTTCTAATATGAAGGATAAGAGGAAAACCTGGGGCTCAAAATATTAAGGACTGTCTCTTATAGAGATTGAGGAAGGGAAAGGAGAAAGAAGTCAAAACGTTTAGAAAACCCAGGTAATGCTATTTTAAAACATAAGTCAAACTGATATTAGTATTTATCAACTGGAAATACTCATACACCCATTGTCTCCCTCCCCACAGCCTTGTTTGCACTCTGAAACCAGTAACTGGAGAGTGAGCTGCTTCTGGTGTAAAGCAGAACATTCCCTAAACAGGAAAGGGCCACACCTGTGAGCTTGTCTTCCTGAGCTGCCACGTGACTCCTAATCTCCCAGCATATTTGACTGGTGCAATGTCCAAGGATTCGGCCCTAGGACCTCTCCCCATCTCCATCCTCAGTGGCTTTCTTAGCCCTTCAGGTTCATGACTTTAAGTACGAACTCCTACATCTATCTTAAGCTTCTGCCCCCACTCCACCCCTGCACTCCAGACTCCTGTCTCCAGCATCTCCACCTGTAACATACCAAAGTCCTGGTCTCACTTCTTACAGACTTCCCCATCTCAGCTGCTATCAACTCCAGTCTTCCAATTGTTAGGCCAAAACCCTTGGAGTCACCCGCAACTCCTTTCTCTCATATTTTACATTCTGTCTTATTATGAGGCCCTGTTAGTGATAGCTTGGAAATACATCCAGAGTCTGGCTACTTCTCACATCTGCCTCTCCCCACTTCACCCGCTCCCGCCTGTCTGGGCCCCTAAGGCAGGCCTCCTCAGCAGTTCTTTGCCTTCAAGCCCTGCCTCTCCTTCAGTCAGTTCTCCACACAGCACCCAGGAACCTCTTAAAATATAAGGTGGGTCCTGTCACTCCTCTGCTCAAATCCCTCAATGTTGACCCACTTCACTCTGAGTAAAAGTCAGAGTTTTTATTCTGACTTATGCTTGGGACCCCGACAACCTCTTTGGTCCTGTATCCTAAACAATCTCCACTCAGCAATACTGGCCTTCTTAGCTATTCCTTGAACAAGCCAGAGACACCCCACCATGGCCTCTGGACCACTTGCACCCGCCTGTATGCTATTCCCTTAGCTGCCCCTTTTTTAAACTTTTTGGCTGTGTTGTATGTGGGATCTTAGTTCTTTGACCAGGGATTGAACCCACGGCCCCTGCACTGAGAGCACAGAGTCTTAACCACTGGACCACCAGGTTAAGTCCTCGTCTGCTATTCTGACAGACACCAGGCACCCCCTCACTTTGTCCAGTTTTTTCCCTGCATTCATACTCTCTGTGGCTTTCCCTGATCACTTTTTGTAAGACTATTCCCACCTTCTTCCACAGCACATCGCTATCTGACACTATTCCAAAGCTCACTCCAATATTCCAAGCACGACTGAATGCAAGGTGAGCAGTAAGAATAATGGACGAACAATGGAACCCATTTTTTCAGTTTTATCCTGACTTTACAAACCCTCTGTTTTAGGCAAACCAATCTATCTATTCATGTGCTTTGGCAAACACTGACCTCTGTTTTGCTTGTGCTGTTCTCCTAGTCCATGGTACTTATTCTTCCTCTGTTCAGCTTATATAAATCTTAACCATTTTTCAAGATCTAGCTTAAATACCATCTTCTTGATAAAGTCTTCATAGATCAACTGAACATGAAATGATACCTTTCTTCTCTGAATTCTATAGCAGTCATCTGTCCAACCCTGGGGAAGTTATCACTTCACAGCTCAGATTTTCTATAAATGTATTTTCTTTTATGTTACACGGTAAGCTGCTTCAAAATTTGTCATGGCCTCTAAAACACCTAATACAGTATCTTGCATATGGTAGGTCCTTAACAAGTATTACTTTACTGATTAAAAACAGAGTTTCCTAGTGGTATGAAAGATAACTTTAGGTGGTATACAGAAGACCTTAAAAATAATTCACACCATATTTTACACCACACACAAAAATTAACTCAAAATGGATCATAGACCTAAATGTATTAGCTAAAATTAGAAAACCCTCAGAAGAAAACACAGGAATAGATTTGTGTGACTTTAGATGAGGAAAGTTTAAGATATGACATCAAAAGCACAAACAACAAGAAAACAGCTAAGTTGAATACCATAAAAATTAAGAGCTTCTGTATTTCAAGGGCACCATCAAGAAAATGAAAAGACAACAAAAAGTGGGAGAAATTTTTTCTGTATATCTGGTAAGAGACAACAATAAAAAGACAACCCTATTTTTAAATGAGCAAAGAATCTGAATAGATATTTCTCTAAAGAAGATACACAAATAGCAAATAAGCATGTGAAAAGATGCTCAACAGTATTAGTACTTAAGGAAATACAAATTTAAGCTATAATGAATGAGATACCAATTCAGTCACTAAGAGATGGATAAAATAAAAGACAGACAATAACAAGTTTGGCATGTAGAGAAACTGGGGCCCTGGTCAACTGCTGTAGGAATTGCCAAACAATGTAGGCACTTTGGGAAATAGTCTGGTAGTTCCTCATAAAGTTACACAAAGAGTTACCATATAATCCAGCAATTTCATTCCTACATGTATCTAAAGAGAAGTGAAATCCTACATCCATGCGAAAACGTACACATGAATGTTCACAGTAGCATCATGTGTTAACAGTCACAAAGTTGAAACAATCTAAATGTCAATTAACTGATGAATGGATAAAATGACATTTTCATACAAATGGAATATTATTCAGCCATGAAAAATTATGAGGTACTGATAAATGCTAAGAATGGATGAACCCTAAAAACATGCTCATTAAAAGACACAGGCCCCAGACTATGATTCCAGTTACATAAAATGTCAAAATAAGCAAACCCAGAGACAAGAAATATGTAAGTATACTACCTAGACCTGGGGGAATGGGGTATAACTACTAGTCTTTTAAAATGTACACTAGAAAACTGACTTATACTTCAAATTTGTGATTTCTAGGGTATTATCACAAGATGAAACTATATTTGAAAAAAATCAAAGAAAAAACTTATGT
This sequence comes from Oreotragus oreotragus, assembly GCA_006410675.1. Classification (NCBI taxonomy): domain Eukaryota; kingdom Metazoa; phylum Chordata; class Mammalia; order Artiodactyla; family Bovidae; genus Oreotragus; species Oreotragus oreotragus. The sequence goes on from SJYX01010945.1 coordinate 293,497, forward strand.
AAATATGACAGGTAATGATCTGAAGACTATAAAAATCATGAAGACTATAAAATTTTTAAAAATTGCAAAATAACAATATAAGATGTCAACAAGAGGCATCATAAGTGTACAGACTTTTTAGTTCAATCTTTGGTTTTATCATTAGTTTCTATTTAACTTTTCACAGAAGTTGGCTATTTTTACTTGGCTAGATAAACCGTGAAGAAAATGAGTAGCCTTAATGACAGCAGGGGCTCCATGCATATTTGAACATAAGACTCTCAAAGAGGCAAAAGACCACATGCTGCTTCACTCAGCAGTGGCAGTCAAGGCAGCAGCGCTGAGCACCTGACACCCACACTCAGAGCACTTCACCTGCAACTCGCCTCTTCTTGGACCGGGGGTAGCGCTGAGGGCTGGCCTCTGCCGTGTTCTCTCCAGGGCTGAGGGAGTGGCAATAAGTGGTGACTGGACCCCAGGGACGACCAGGCGCCTGGGAGGCACGCTGCAGACACTTTTCCAGGTAGGACAGTCTGAGAGAGAGGCGGGATGGAGCCTGGCTGGAGTGGTCACAGCCCTCACCACACCCTTCCTCTCTCACCCACATCTTTATCCACCCACCCCTAACTTACAGCAGCTGCTTGTCCTGATGGAAGAGTCGGGGGGAGAACTCCGAAAGGAGCTCCAGGAATGCCAGATTTGGGGGCTGACTGGAGGAGCCAGCTGGAGGAAGCTCAGACAAGGAGAACTTGATGCCTTCCCTTGGTTGAGCAGAATCATTTTAGGAAGACAGGCCCCTCCCAACTCTCCCCTAGGGCTGAGGCATCCTTCCTCCCCCTGGACCCAGCCTGTCACCCAGGGATACCCGCTCACCCACATGACTGCTACTCCTGGACCTGATGACCCTCCCTCTGAGACCTCACTCCCAGCTGGTCCCGTACACAGACTCCGGAAGATTCAAGTACCTTGCCTTCTACCAACACTTCCTTACTTGTGTAGCATGACCACAAGGTCACGGTTCTGTAGCTGCTGGGGTCCAAAGCTCAAGGCAAATCTCCTGGCCAGGTCCCTCATCTCGATGAAAGCTGGGAGCTCATTCAGGCCCTGGGGCCCTTGTTCCTGCAGCAGTTCTGTGTATAACTGAGACATGGCACACGGGAAAGGGAGAAACAAGATCGAACCAGCAAGTACAGCATTCCTTTCTCTGTCCAGAAATTCTAAAGGGCTTGGGACGCCATCTGCTGTTTTTACTTTCTTTCCTCTGAGGACAATGACCCTATTCCTGACTGCTTTGCACCAGAGGAGGCTTCTTCACTATGCTCTGGAACAACAAATTAAAATGTCTGTAGTAACGAAGGAGCTAAGAGACAACAGACTAGAAGAAGATTAGGAACTGCCTATCACTTTATTCTTGGTGCTCCCACGTGCTAGTTCACATAGGAGTTCTAAGGGAGTGGGGCAGAAACTGCTCCGACAGTTAAAATACATTACTTTTTATGGATCTACTAGTTATGAAGGAGACCGTCATGTGAAATAAAAGTCAAAATAAGTTAGAAACGTCCTGCTCTGAAAGAGCTCACATTCTGAACAGCTAGGGGTGGGCCGCAGGGGTGGGGCAGAAGGTCTGAGGCCCCCCAGGCAGAAGGGGTACCTGCTTGAGGCTGAGCAGCAGGATTCGGGAACAGTGGCTTCGGTCAATCTGCCTTGCTCTAGTTAACGTTTCCTTGATAATATCACCATAGTCATTGTAGAACTGACGGGAAGGAAGTAGAGAAAATGATGTTGACCACAGGAAAGGACTGTTTCTGTTTTGATTTTTTTCTTCACAGCCCTAACTAGTCCCTCCTTCCAAAAGGACCTGAGGTAGGAAATACGAATCTAAGCATGAAACAACTCATACTAGACCACATCTCCAGCCAGCAGGGACAAAGCCCCAGAGAAATCACGGTTTAGGCAAATAATGAAGGGAAGAAACCCTGCCTGGAGGCCATTTCTCAGAGAAGAGTAGGAACCTGCCAGAACATACTGCCACCGCACTGAAGCCTTTGCTGTTTGTCTCCCCTGGAACAGAGGCTCCAGGGGGCAGGAACAGTTGACTTTTGTTCACTGAGGAGCCCTTAGTGCCTGGGATACTAGGTACTCAATAAATAGAAATCAGCACGATGGTGGGTTGAGGAGACCAAGGTAGGTATCTAGGTACCTTGGAAGGACTGAACCCTCTTCTGTTCTTTTTATTCCCCTTCTTACATTACCCCATTCCACAGACTAGGCTCACAGAAAGAAAAAAAAATTTCTGGACAGGAAGATTAAGCTATTTTCCCGCCAATGAATTTCCTCCTAACAGCTTTTCCTCCACAATTATTTACTACTAAGTCTCTTCTTTGTCCCTTTATTCAAGACTATGGGCCTTGCCCCGACTTTTCCTTTAAGCTTGGTACTAGCATCTCCCCCACCCTTTCTGTAGCACTACAGTGTCTGAGGTCATGGGTCAGAGCCGTGCTCAGCCTGGCGCCCTGCTGTACCTTGTTGTAGTGTTTGAAAACATCCGAGGCTGCGTCCATCTCCAGCACCCCATAAAGCAACAGCTTGCAGAACCCAGCCAGGAGGCGGCGCCGCTGGTGCAGCTGCTCAATCTGTAAGCGATCCTCCTGGGAATGACCTGGCTCCCCCCAGGTGCAGAGTGGAAGCGTCAGAATCACAATTCAGGCCTCCTGACCTCCAAGGCCGCAGGCCTGAGCCCCAAACCCTTCCCGAGCCCCGGTACCACTGCTCAGCTCCCCAGGCTGGATGAAGACGTGGTCCATGAGGAAGCTGGCCAGCTCAGACTGCAGACTGGCTTCAGGAATAAAGACAAGGGGCCTGAGGAACTCTCGTCCCTCTACAGTCATCTGAGGACTGAAGATGAGAAGCAGATCACTTAACAAGACAAAAGCCTGTCGAGGGAAAAAAAGAATGCTTAAAAAGGACAGAAAATTGACCACGACAGAAATTATATTGCTAATTTCCCCTCAGAATGGGCTTCCTCAGACCATGGGAGTGGGGCTACAGATGACGTGCATCCTTGACGAACGCTCACCTGCTCCTGGATCTCAGGATCCATGTCTGAGAGGCAGCTCTGGCAGAGTTCGCAGAAGGCCACCATCCTGCCCTTCAAATCCAACAGCTGCTTCTGTGGAGACAACGACTTCAGGGGAAGGAATGAAGACACTGGTACTCCATTCCTGTTCCCCCTCCTCAGACCCATATTCACCTGGGAAGCATCTGATCCAGAAATGTGGGTTAGTGTCCAAAGAATGGAAAAATAGACAAGAGTCAAGGCTGGCAGGGTCACCTGTTAAGAACCACATGTTAAAAGAGCAAAGATCAGTAGAGTAACGGGCAGGCAGAGAGAGACACAGGCAGATACACATGAAGGGAAGAAGAAGAAAAAAGCAGACTGGGAGACAGAGAATGAGATGAGGAGACCTATTTCCTTTTCTGGTGAGGAAAAAAGTGATTCTGGACAGTCTTCAGAGGATTCTATCCTGAGCAGGAATGCCACCTCTTCCTGATTTAAAGTCTCCTATAATCCCTCAATATTATCCTTGACTCCCCAGAAGCCAGAGAGAATGACTGTTTTCAGGTGCTAGAAAAGTACATTCACGTTCCAAGAGTGGGACAGAAGGAACGACATGCACGATGGAGTTCTCTCGTCCACATCCCTGGGGCTGGAACCACCTGCAAGGTGGCCACCTAGGACACGGGGCCCTTAAAACTCCACCTGCTTCCACATTTCCAACTTGTCTACTTGCCTGATGAGGAACCTCTCCTGTGTCCACAGCCTTTCGGAGGAGTTGGTAGCAGGGCTCATAAAGCTCCCAGCGGGTTAGGTCGTGGGCACTTTGTGGGGGGTGGGAGGCAGGAAGAGGGAAATGTTACACTGGAACAGACACCAGCAGCAAAAGAAGAGGGAGCAGGAGGGGAGATGCTCACTTGTAGAAAGCAGAGAGGCGCTTCAGAGTGGCTGCCAGACTGTACACCTCATCTTCATCTAGGAAAGACGACTGAGGAAGAAAGGAGGTCCATGTGGCATTTCCTCAAGAACTCGCGGATCCACACCTCCATATCTCGTGGCCTCTCCCACACAGGTCTGGGGAGTCCTGTCACGTAGCCCTACTTCCAACCTGAAGCAGTTCTTCAAGCTCCTGCTGGAAGCGGTCGGTCAGGAGATCCATCAGCTGGCTGCGGGCAAAGTCCACCCGGGTGAAGAACGTGAACTCAGGATTACACAGCAGATAGAGGGCGTGAGCGCCAGCCTCAAGCACCGCGGGCTCCGCATGCTTCACCACCACTTCCTGGAGCTGCTGCAGGAGCAGCTCCAGGTGCTGAGAGAGAAAAGGTGGGAGAACAGTGTCGTGGGGGAGATGGGGAAGAGAACTCCTCCTGAGGGGACTAGAGACAGGAGAAAGGAAACAGCATTGACAACATTAAACTTCAAGGATAAGATGCCTAAGAGAAGGAAGGCTTATTGGTTTTTCTAGCATCCATGTCCTTAAGAAAAACCAGGTACGGGCAGTGGAATCTCTGGCTCTGGGACAAAAGCAGCAAGCCAGAGGGAACGTGTCGTCCTCTCCCCTCACTTTCTCCAAGCGCCTGGTACAGTAGATGTTGAGGTCGAAGTAGTTGAGAAGCTGCAGCAGGGGAGCCACCTTCTCTGCGTCAGCTGAGAACTGCAGTGATTCAGAGGGAATTCTACTTACAACCTGCCACACTGCTAATTTGGAGGCCACTTCCTTCCACCCACTCTCTCCCAGAGGCTGAGCGATGAGGCACCTCTACCTTGGCCAGGAGCTGGGGGAGCAGAGGGATGAGATGCTCAGTCAGCTTCACCTTGTCGTCGGCTTGGATCTTACGTTCTTTTGGGGTTAAGCCCTGAAATTAATCATTTGGGGATGGGGCAAAAGTGTATGTATGTATATTCCTCTGCCTGATAATCTTATCTTCCTAGGAAGATAAGCAGCTCCCTTCAGATTTCTTTTGCTAGAAATGGAATTCTTTGAGAGGCAGAGGAAGGACCACCCTAACCTAAGGCTTGAGGGTAAGGACAGACAGTACCTGCCTGGATTTAACACTGCCAACACCCCTCACCCCCGCACATCTCATGCTGTACCTTCCTCCCTGTGACCCGTCCCACAGGTGGGTGGCCCTCTGAAGCTTGCCGGACACTGGACACAAGGATTTCTATCAGCGTGCTCTCCTGTACATCGCCCAGGTCTGGGTTGGCAGGCAGTTGGAAAACACAGATTCATAGATTAGCCACACCTGATCCCTAAGAACCCCCTCCAGCACCCCCGTCACCCATGACCTATGCCTTTTACAAGTCAGGAGAGAAATCTCTCCTGGTTTCCTACAAGGAGGGGAGAGGGCCCCTTCCCTGGCTACCAGCTGGCACACACTCTGGTCCTTCTCCAGCAGCAGGCTTGTCAGACTCTCCCAGTCCTTCAGCAGAGGCCCCGCACAGTCCCACAGGCTATCAACTAAGTATGCGGCGTGGTCATGGAGCTGTGGGAGGAGGTAGATGTTAAGTCACCGAGGCCATGTGTTAACATGCTAGAAGTGGCTCCCGATGAATCATTTCTCCCATTCGTGTAGAGCCAGCTCCCATCCTTCTCTACCTGCACATCTTAGCCCAACAGCTCCTTTCCATACGTCACCTCACTCTCCACAAAAAAGGACAGCAGAAGGTAGAAGAAAGTCCTCCGGGGGCGTGGACTTCGGCGTCGCTCCCTCCCACCCAGCGCTCTTGTCTCACACTCAGGGTAGAAGAGCCTGGTGGAAGGGACACAGGGAAAAGGCACAGCAAAGGAGAAAGGAAGAGTCCCAAGTTACTGCAGAAGGAGGGGATTAATGGAGAAAGTGACGCAGCGCTAAGGGAAGTCTCCAGGGACTGAGGCAGGAAGGAGGCACCAGGGAGACTAAGGGGCTGGGGAGGGGAGCTTAGAGCAGCAGCAGATGATGCAGAGAAACCAAAAGAAAATGGTGTTCAGGAAACAAACAAAAGGAGCCCCACTCACTTCCAGTACAGAAACTCCCCTGCAGCAGAGGCCAGGGCTCTGTTGGCGGCGTACACGACGGGGTAGATGCTCTCGCAGTCTGCATCTGTCAGCGCCCCGTCCATGCTCCTGCCAGGAGGAAAGCAGAACGGGCAGGTGGATGTGCATGTTGTCCTCTGGCACAACTAAGGTTAGAACCGAGGCAAAGCCAACAAGGATTAACTCACAAAGAACTTGCAAACAGAAGAATGGGAGACAGAGGGACAGGGAGTTAGAGAAGATGGGAAATTTCCCCGAGCTCTTGCAACTTGGGAATGACCTCGGTCTTTCAACATGTACACAGGCAAGAGTCAACCTACAATGGGTGAAGGGAAAGAGACTCTGGAAGGGCCTGTCTGATACTGAAAAAAACCCTGAGATGCCTGTCTCTCCACTTCCCAGGACTCACTTGAGGATAAGTATCAGCAACCTAACGGCCTCCACTGCCACGTCATACTCCCGGTCCATGACCATGGAAACCATCCGGTCCTGTAAGGAGAACATCACTTAGTACCTCCTTGTATCCATCTCCAGACACTATCCTCTTAGAATCTGAGAGAAAGAGAGGATGTAGAAGCAGATAGTGGGATAGCCACAGATACATAAAAGCAATAGAAGTGGGAAAATGAGGTAAGGAAATGGGAACCACAGACAGAGCCAAGCACAGGAGCAGAGTCCTGAGTTTACCTTAAAGCGGCTGGTAAAGAGCTCCAGGCGTGCAGCCAAGTCTTGGTTGCCATACAGCCCCTTGAGAGCCTTCAAGCACTTCAGACGCACATCTCGGTGCTACTGAGGAGAACGGAAATATGAACGACTCCTCCTCTACTTACCCCTACTGGATCGCCATACCTCCCTCTCAGCTTGCTCATCCTGGGCCTGGGTGTCCTCTATATTGAAGACTCTGAGATGTCTCAAAGAGAATGAACACCTGTCTTCTCACTTAACTCTCCTTTTCAGCAGAATTAAGCAATCCTGATTAAGAGGATCTTTTGGCTACCACCCCAGCACTTGTATTACCACCCTATCAATAACTTTCTTGCCCTTTCATAGGGAAAGTCTTTCTCCCCTCAACTGTTTTAAGGCATTTACTCCCCTAAATATACCCTTCTTTCCCCTAACTTTTCCTACCCTCCCCAGTACTAGGGGAGTCTTGATCAGTGTCTTGATGAGTTCATCACTGATCACTAGTGAAACACCCAAGTGGCAAGATCAGGAAAAGCTGAAGCATCCTGGGGCAGGGAAGAGGAATGACTCAACTCTCACCTTATCATGCAGGGTCCAGCCAATATATTTTAAGTAGCTGTCAGTGAGGAAAGAGGTGCTGTAGCTCTGCATCCAAGACCCAATCTCCTCGATGCAGATAGCACGGATCTCAGGAAGGACATCCCTAGGCACAGAGAGAAAACTGACCCTTTTCACCTTCTCTCCAAACTGACCTTCTATCCTAGCAGATATCTGTTTGTCACAGAAGAGTCTATTTTCTTGATTAAACATCAATTACTAGCTCTTTCACTTCCTCCTCCCAATGTAAATAAAATACATTAAAAAGTGAACAGTTCCCTTCTGTAACCAATCATTAAAACTTATCCTCCATGCCCCTTTTAAAAACTGATTTTGGAATCTTAACTATTGGCCAAACTGCGTGTGTGGTGAACTGAGATACAGCTGATGTACAACATAAGTTTCAGGGGTACAACAATGATTCATAATTCTTAAAGATTATGTTTCATTTATCCTAAGATGATGGGTTATATTCCCTATGTTGTACAACATATTCACGTGTGTGTGTGGATTCCACTTCACGGATACTCCTTAATTCTACCAGTTGTTTACCCAGTATAAAACTCCCCTGCCTTATCACAGTGAAAGGCAGGGTGAAGTGGGCTGGGAAAAGGCCTGCAGAGCTGTAAACCCTCAGAAAGGCCCTGCTTTTGGCTCTCTCCTCTTGTCTTCTCAAGGCTCAAGCCCCAGGAAGATGGGGGAGGGGAGGTCTTAGGCAAAGTTGGAGCAGAATAATACTCATCAATGCCTGATGCTCTTATCTTCCCTCCCAGAAGAGTTTATACAATCCTTTGTAGGCAGGAATAAATTAAACCTAATTTGGAACATTTGTTATAGAGTTTTTTCCGAGCTGTGGGACTAACCAGATAACAGGGTTAGGAGGGGACCTTGTTATTTCTACAGACTCTGTAACTGAGGACCCAGCTGCTTCAATGAGAGGAGCCCAGTAACTCACCTGTACCGATGTACAAAGACACCCCTGAAAAGGGCATTCATCATCCCCTCAATCTCCTCTTGATGCTCTTGAAGCTGGAGGATGGGGAGGAACAGGTCAATCTCTCATGTCCCCCAACAGTATAAGGCCACAAAAATATTAGAAAAATATAACATTCACCTGTTTCCTATTAATTACAGGGCACAGTCTGAACCTCTTGTATCCTATGTTCCCTTTTAAGCCTTTTTTTTTTCCAGGGCATGTGGCTTTATTTCCCACATGTTCACAATACTTCCTTCTCCCCAAATCACTTTTTTCTCCACATAAAAAATACACATCTATAAATAAGGTATGAAAGTTACAAGCCACTCTCTCTCTTTCCTTTGAGGGTATGGATTAGATACCTTAGAAAAGAATATCACCTACTCATCCACATGTGATAGTGGATAGCCCAGTGAAGTTAGGCAGTCAGTAAGATGCCTCTAAAATACAAAGCTGATGAGAAAGCTGGAGTTGGCAAATGAAAGTAATTAAGCTAATCAGTCTAAAGCAGAGAAAAAGAAAATGCAGCCAATAAGTTTAATCAGAATAGAAAAAGGTTAAACCTTCTAATTCTGGAAGAAGCTGTATAGTCAACTAATGCTTGAGAGATTTGTGTTTTGAAAAAATAATATCCCTTCTGTGTCTTGTTATTTTATCATCTTTGGCTATTTAGAGGTCCTAGCTGGCAGTTATACAAGTTTTTTACAAACATCAATTGGGGAAATTTTTTTTTAATAAATGCAATTTGTTTGATAAAAGAAATCAAACAAAAAAAAGAGAAGGAAGCAATTATGTTCAGTCCAGTTGCTCAGTCGTGTCTGACTCTTTGCAACCTCATGAATTGCAGCACGCCAGGCCTCCCTGTCCATCACCAACTCCCAGAGTTCACTCAAACTCACGTCCATCGAGTCAGTGATGCCATCCAGCCATCTCATCCTCTGACAGAATGTGGTCCACTGGAGAAGGGAATGGCAAACCACTTCAGTATTCTTGCCTGAGAACCCCATGAACAGTATGAAAAGGCAAAATGATAGGATACTGAAAGAGGAACTCCCCAGGTTGGTAGGTGCCCAATATGCTACTAGAGATCAGTGGAGAAATAACTCCAGAAAGAATGAAGGGATGGAGCCAAAGCAAAAACAATACCCAGTTGTGGATGTGACTGGTGATAGAAGCAAGGTCCGATGCTGTAAAGAGCAATATTGCACAGGAACCTGGAATGTCAGGTCCATGAATCAAGGCAAATTGGAAGTGGTCAAACAGGAGATGGCAAGAGTGAATGTCGACATTCTAGGAATCAGCAAACTAAAATGGACTCGAATGGGTGAATTTAACTCAGATGACCATTGTATCTACTACTCTGGGCAGGAATCCCTTAGAAATGGAGTAGCCATCATGGTCAACAAGAGAGTCTGAAATGCAGTACTTGGATGCAATCTCAAAAGTGACAGAAGGATCTCTGTTCGTTTCCAAGGCAAACCATTCAATATCACAGTAATCCAAGTCTATGCCCCAACCAGTAATGCTGAAGAAGCTGAATGGTTCTATGAAGACCAACAAGACCTTTTAGAACTAACACCCAAAAAAGATGTCCTTTACTTTATAGAGGACTGGAATGCAAAAGTAGGAAGTCAAGAAACACCAGGAGTAACAGGCAAATTTGGCCCTGGAATACGGAATGAAGCAGGACAAAGTCTAATAGAGTCTTGCCAAGAGAATGCACTGGTCATAGCAAACACCCTCTTCCAACAACACAAAGAAGACTCTACACATGGACATCACCAGATGGTCAACACCAAAATCAGATTGATTATATTCTTAGCAGCCGAAGATGGAGAAGCTCTATACAGTCAGCAAAAACAAGACCGGGAGCTGACTGTGGCTCAGATCATGAACTCCTTATTGCCAAATTCAGACTTAAATTGAAGAAAGTAGAGAAAACCACTAGACCATTCAGGTAGGACCTAAATCAAATCGCTTATGATTATACAGTGGAAGCGACAAATAGATTTAAGGGACTAGATCTGATAGAGTGCCTGATGAACTATGGACGGAGGTTCGTGATATTGTACAGGAGACAGGGATCAAGACCCTCTCCATGGAAAAGAAATGCAAAAAAGACAAAAATGGCTGTCTGGGAAGGCCTTACAAATAGCTGTGAAAAGAAGAGAACTGAAAAGCCAAGGAGAAAAGGAAAGATATAAGCATCTGAATGCAGAGTTCCAAAGAATAGCAAGAAGAGATAAGAAAGGCTTCCTCAGCGATCAATGCAAAGAAATAGAGGAAAACAACAAAACTGGAAAGACTAGAGATCTCTTCAAGAAAATCAGAGATACCAAGGGAACATTTCATGCAAAGATGGGCTCGATAAAGGACAGAAATGGTCTGGACCTAACAGAAGCAGAAGATATTAAGAAGAGGTGGCAAGAATACACAGAAAAACTGTTCTAAAAAGATCTTCATGATCTGGATAATCACGATGGTGTGATCACTCACCTAGAGCCAGACATCCTGGAATGTAAAGTCAAGTGGACCTTAGAAAGCATCACTACGAACAAAGCTAGTGGAGGTAATGGAATTCCAGCAGGTAATGGAACTCAGCAGTGGCCACAGGACTGAAAAGGTCAGTTTTCATTCCAAAGAAAGGCAATGCCAAAGAATGCTCAAACTACCGCACAACTGCACTCATCTCACATGCTAGTAAAGTAATGCTCAAAATTCTCCAAGCCAGGCTTCAGCAATACGTGAACCATGAACTTCCAGATGTTCAAGCTGGTTTTAGAAAAGGCAGAGGAACCAGAGATCAAATTGCCAACATCTGCTGGATCATCGAAAAAGCAAGAGAGTTCCAGAAAAACATCTATTTCTGCTTTACTGACTATGCCAAAGCAATTAGATTAGTGATTCTCAATTTGGGGTTCCCACAGGACTTTAGCAAAGTCTGAAGACAGTTTTGTTTATTACAACCTGGGTACTACCGCCACCTAGTGGATACAGGCCAGGGATGCTGTGGGTTTGATCTCTGGGAAGGGAAGATCCCCTGGGGGAGCAAATCGCAACCCACTCCAGTATTCTTGCCTGAAAAATCCCATGGACAGAGGAGTCTGGCAGGCTACAATCCATGGCAAGAAGCTGGACACAACTGAGCACATATGCTGAAACAATGCCAGGACAGCCTCCTAAATGGCACTGTTGAGAAACCCTAGATTAGATGTTATCTGTTACCCTAACAGGTAACAGGGAAGCAGAATTTCAAGGCGACATTTTTGAAGACAACGGACTCAACTCAATAAATCAATATCCTGAGGGGAAAGTAGAGGCTGGGGCAGAGGTTCTGTACAAGATTAAAAGAGACTTAAGAAACACAAAAGACCAAATGAAATGCACAGTCCTTAACTAAGCCCCAGTCTGGCTAGAATTAAACAGATATAAAAGGCATGGAAACAGTGAGAGATTTTATTTTCTTGGGCTCCAAAATCACTGCAGATGGTGACTGCAGCCATGAAATTAAAAAATGCTTGCTCCTTGGAAGACGAGCTATGACCAACCTAGACAGCATATTAAAAACCAGAGATATTACTTTCCCAGCAAAGGTCCATTTAGTCAAAGCTATCGTTTTTCCAGTAGTCATGTATGGATGTGAGAGTTGGATTATAAAGAAAGCTGAGTGCCGAAGAATTGATGCTTTTTAACTGTGGTGTTGGAGACTATTTAGAGTCCCTTGAACTGCAAGAAAATCCAACCAGTGCATCCTAAAGGAGATCAGTCCTGAGTGTTCATTAGAAGGACTGATGCTGAAACTCCAATATTTTGGCCACCTGATGCAAAGAACTGACTCAGTGGAAAAGACCCTGATGCTGGGAAAAAGTGAAGAAAGGAGAAGGGGACGACAGACGGTGAGATGGCTGGATGGCATCACTGACTCGATGGTCATGAGTTTGAGCAAGCTCCGAGAGCTGGTGATGGACAGACAAGTCTGGAGTGCTGCAGTCCATGGGGTCGCAAAGAGTTGGACATGACTGAGCAACTGACGTGAAAAGGCATTTTGGGGACAAATGGAAATTTTTAAATACGAGTTGGGATTAGAAAATATTAGGGAATCACTGTTAATGTTTTTGGATAGGAAAATAGTATTGGGATAATACAGAAACATGTCTTTTTAGAGGACATATTCAAATCTTTAGGTTAAAATATCCCCAGGTGGCGCTAGTGGTAAAGGATCTGCCTGCCAATTCAGGAGGTGCAAGAAATGCGGTTCGATCTCTGGGTTGGGAAGATGCCCTGATATAAGAAATGGAAACTGGCTCCAGTATTCTTGCCTGGAAAATCCCATGGACAGAGGAGCCTGGAGGGCTACAGTCCATGGGGTCACAGAGAATCGGACATGACTGAGCACACACATACACATCCACAATTTAGCAAAAAAAAATATCAAGGGAAAAAAATAGATGAAGTATAGTGAAATATACAACTGAGTGATTGAACGAAATAATAGTTGTTAAATCTAGATAGTACATATGTTATGTTCATTCTACCAATGTATCTTTTTGAACATTTGCATATTTTCATAATTAAAGGAAAAGGAAAGAGCGGGAAGGAAGAAAGGTGGGTCTATCAATACTAAATTTTACGTAAGTCAAAAAAGGAGACTGAAAAAAGGCCATTGGCTATAGGGATTAAGAAGTTACTGGTTTGGAGAGATCAACCGGAAAGAAAAAAATGGGGATAGAAGCTAGGTAGCAAAAAGGATTCCGTTGGATATTAAGGAAAGAAGGAAATACTAAAAGGATAGAAATGGAGTAACTTATAGAGAGGGATTAAGGATAGATTCAAACGCTTATATACATTTGTAATTGGAGAGAAGAAACCAGTGGGGAGGGAGAAATTAAAGACAGAAAGTAAAACTACAACTGATGAAGCAAGAGCCAGAGAAGTCAAATAAAACAATCATACGTGTGTATTTAAGATTTGAGACAGACTTAATACACATACTGTTTAAGATCACACTGACAGTGAAAACAGCAAAAGAGAATCCAGGAAGTAGAACGTTCCCTCCTCTAATGAGTTAGCATGGAAGAGATCTTTGATGAGAGCTGGAAAACAGTCAGTTGGCACAGTTAGACATGGTGAGTCCTGCCAACCTCATGGATGGGGAGGTCTCAGATACTCTGGAGAAGTAAGGGGAAAATCAGTGTTAAGTTTCATGACATACACAGCTGTTTGAAGGTTTGCACAGTGTAAGAGATTTTTTTGGGGGTTATGTCCTCTGGTGGTCTTCTTCAGGTTTATAAGGAATCAAAGCAAGTACCTACTATGTGCTTAGGTAGGCAATTTACTCGTCTCATTTAGTCGTCACAAAAACAATTACCTCCTTTTGAGAGGAAAGGACACTGAAGCTTAGAGGTTACATAAGGCCATGGAGCTAGTAGCTAACTGGAACAGAATTTAAATCCAGGAGTGAACGACAGGCCTGTGTCCTTTCCATTCCTTGGAAACTTGGCCTCCTCCACCAGCAGTTGGCCTCCCAGCACTCCTAAATACCATACACTTGAGATGAAAGTCAATGCTTAATTCCTTGCACAAGATGCAGGCACAACATTTAAACACTTGTGATAGTGAATGCAGACAATAGAAATTGAGCAAAAGTGGAATTACAGAGAACTTTTACAATTTACTCTAAACTAGAAATGCTCTCTAGAACCCACATCCCAGAAACAAGCTGAACATATAATGACCTCTAACAGGATGGGTTTATTAAACTACTGCCAGACTCCATCATTCACAGTCTGAAAGCTTGCCTGGGTACTGTGCCTGGGAGAGAGAAGCTTGGGGGCTGATAAGGCGGTGTGATAAGCAGCTGTGATGGAAGCAAGAGCAGAGCGGGAGGCAGGGAAACGTCTCACCTCTCTGCGTTTCTCCAGCAGGCTCTCGAGCCGCTCAGGTGCTCTCTGTCCCAGCCCCTTATTCCGTTCAGCCTCATACTGACGCTGATTGTTGTCCTTGTGCAGACTCAGCTGGAGGGCAACTCTTACCAGGGAGGTCATCAGCTTCATGGCTTTGAGTCGGTAAAAACAAGATAAGAAAATCATTAAGTGAGAGGAGGGATGGTATGTTCAAAAAAGAAGGAAAAAGGGGCAGTGAAAAAGAAAAGCTAGAACAGGGTGACCCTAAAATCCTAAGACTCACTGTTCTGGAGTGGGCTTTTTCTCTCCCTCTTTTGGGCTTCTTTTAATCCTTAGCCTGTTCTCAGTGAGCTCTGAGAAACATGTTAAAGTTGGAAACTGTCACTATGATCCACCCCTTTTAACAATCCCACTAGTGAGAAACTGGATGAAGTGTTCAGGACAAAATAAGCAGGACCTTGAAATAAACAGCTAGAATGCAGGCAGGAAAGAAGATCCAGGACTAGAGAACAGAGGAACGTTCTACCAACCCCCATGAGAACATTTACAGAGTTAACAGTGACTGCTTACCAGCCAGGGTGCTAGTGTGACGGAAGGCACGGACCTGGGAGTCCGAGAGGCCAGTGAGCAGGGAGATGAGGTTGTCCATGGGGAAGCCATCGTAGAGGAGGCTGTACTGGCACTGGTAGACCAATGTTCTCACAAATTCACAGAAGCTGCCCTGGAACTTCTTCCAGGATGGGCCTGAAGCTGTCAGAGGATAGTCTCCTGAATCCTAAAGAAGAGTTCATGAAAAAGACAGGAGAGTTACTACCAGATCCATGGAGTCATAGGGACTGGATGTCAAAACCAACCATACAGTAAAATGTACATTTTATTCTCAACTCTGTAGGCATATTCGGATAATGTGTATAGGTCCCTTTTGCTCTCAAGAGATTAAACCCCTCCTTCCAAAAGCTATCCTATTTCCCAGAATAGAAGAGGGTAATGGGCCTTGTATTTTGCAGTAACAGTGGCTAGAGGATCCTGGATAGTCTTCCTCCACCTCATTAAACTGTTCAGTTAGGTGCCGGATGATCTCTGAGTTAGACATCTTCTTGAACATCTCAGGGGTCACAGTGCCTGAGGAATGGAGGAGATGAGATACTTAGAAGGAAAATAACAGATACCATGACCATTTACATAAACATTTGAAGATGATCTTAAATATATATTGAAAAGAGCTCAGGTGGGGAATCAGAAGACCTGAATCCTAGTCATAAATGTGCTACCATATAACTAGAATATCTGACATAAGGCAACCTGTCTAAAAAACCCTAGGGAATCAAACAGCAGAAAACTACAGTTAAAAAAAAATATTCCAAACAAAAAGAAAGCAAGAAAACTATGCCAGGTTCTTATAATACAACCTGCGGTCTTATAAGACTATCTGCCCCAGTAAATTAGGTCATGGCCTTTGGGGACCTGGGGCCACAGTTTCAGTAGAGAAATATGAGATGAAATGGCTGAGAAATAAGGATAAGAAAATAAAAGATTATTTAGAGAAAAGAAAAGTCTGATGGTCCAAGTCTGTAAACAGCATCACACTAGTATGTCTATTTTTCTCCAAAGGATTCTGTCTCCAAACCAATTCATTTCATTACCGGATCACTTCCCTATTTACCAATCAACAGTGTAGTTGATACTAGTTAAATAAGGGAAACGTTCCTTACACTTTACACTCTCTTTATAGGAATGACTAATCCTACTCATATTCACAAAGAAAAAGTTTTATAAAGGGTCAAGTTTTCTCACCTTTACATCCACAAGACCGGATGAAAAAGTTAACGAGCTCCAGGAACGCTGCATCCTGGTCTTGCTTGTAGCTATCCAGCCACTCATCTACCAAAGACTAGGAAAACAGTGTGGATGACTTCTATTTCTGGCAATATGATAGACTAGAAGTTCTGTATAAGCTTCCTAACTGAAGCATCTAAACTTCTAATTAAAATATTAAAAACATCTTTTAAAATGATGTACTACTAAACGAGAATGAAAGGTAGAATTCCATAAAACCAAAAATGGAAGTGAAGGTAGCAATTCTGGGAGATAAGCAAGCTGACTTTTGCTGAGGGTCTACTAAACCCCAGGAACCCTTTCTGTCCAGATGGATGCATAGAATGTAGAGCACAGGAGACAACGGGTAAAGGGCTTCCAAAGAGAGTAGTCCAAAAGGAGGCTCCTACAAAGAGGCATACCTTCATGAAAGCAAGAATGAGAAACAGATTTACAGGTCAGAAGGGAAGCAAGACAACTAGCTTGTTATGACCTTAGTGTGGGATAAAAGAAAAAAAAAGAATTGTTCCTTCAGAATTCATAACCATAAGCCAGTTCCCATATCTGGATTTGCAGTCCAGATCCACCTTACCAATAAAATCAAAATAATTTCAATCAGAATTTAATTAAAAGTGATCCTTCAGACTTCCCTGGTGGTCCAGTGGTTAAGAATCCACCTGCCAATGCAGGGGACATGGGTTCAATCCCTAGTCAGGGAATATTCCACATGCCATGGGGCAAATAAACCTATGCATGCCACAGCTACGGAACCCTGCACTCTACAGCCTGTGCTCTGCAACAAGAGGAGTGCGGCACCACAATGAAGACCTGCACTCCGCAGCTAGAGAACAGCCCCTGCTTGCCACCTCTAGAGAAAGCCTGCACGCAGCAACAGAGGCCCAGCACCGAAGACCCCGACAAAGACCCCAACAAAGAAACAAGGCACTAAGACTAACAACCAGCCGAGAAGCAGACAGAATTACATTCACAGGCTTCAAACACTAGAGTTATCACAGATTATAAAATTATTATTTCCATGATTAAATAAAAGAGAAGCTTGAAAATACAAGCAAAGAACAATTAACTTTGGAAAGGGGTCAAACAAAATGTGTAGAGGTGCAAAATATAATAAAATTTGAAACTTCAATGAATAGATTAAAAACAGATTAGAAGCAGCACAACATGAGTGAAGTAGAATATTAAGTCAAAGAAAGTATCCAAAATGTAGCCCAGAGAGACAAATAAAAATAAGGAAAAAAGTTATTAAGACGTGGAGAAGAGAGAGAATTTCTAATGATGTCTAATTGAATTCCAGAAGGGGATTAACAGAATGAGAAAGAGGCAACATTGATAAAGAATTCTGCATAGTTGTCAAAAAGACACCAGTCCTCAGAGCCTGGGACCTAACTGATCTCAAGCGTGAAAAGAAAAGTTTATACCTCTGAACATCTGATAATACATAAGAATACAAAAGCAAAACAGTCTTGAAAACTGTTAAAGTAAAAAAATTATTTACAAAGGACATACATTTAAAATTTACAAACGAAAGCATTTACAAGTTAGACGTGCACAAAAACAGTTCCAGCCATATGTGGTTATTAAATTAAATCAAACATTAAAAATGTAGTTCCTCAGTCACACCAGCCACATATCAAAAATCCATGTGTGGTTGGTGGAATACTGTACTAGACAACAGTGATACAGACATCTCCATCATTAGAGACTGTTGTATTAGACAGCGCTTAGACTAATTGCTGACGTTCAATAGCAATACAGGAAGTTAGAAGGCAGTAGAATAATCTTTTTAATGTGCTGAGAGAAAAAAAAATCATCTTAGAATTTGATAACCAACAACTTTTTGAGAACAAGTGTAAAAGATATTTTATACAAGCAAACAATGAGTTTGTTAATAAACTCTATCTAAAAGAAATTTTAAAACATAAACTTTGGACAGCAAGAGAATGATTCTGTGTGGAAGATTTCAGATTTGAAAGGAAATGATGCAACAAAGAGTTTGCATACTGCAACGAAGACTGAAGATCCTGAGAGCCGAAACTAAGACCCAGCACAGTCAAATAAGTATTTTTTAAAAGAAGAAATGATGAACAAAAAATGATTAAAATGTAGGTAAGTATAAACAAACATTATTTAAAACAATGATGTCTACTTGGAAGAGAAGGAAAGGACATAACTAAAACCCTGCACAACAAACAGCATGTACGGGGGCTTCCCTGGCAGTCCAGTCATTAGGATTCTGCATTTCCACTGTATGGGGCCTGGGTTCAGTCCCTGGTCAGGGAACTAAGATCCCGAAAGTCATTTGGCACTGCCAAAAAAAAAAAAAAAACCCAAACAGTATGTAAACTGTAAGGTCTAACTGGAATTAAAATGCGCTTAGGTTCTTGTACGAGATAAAAAAATTCAAGAGGAAAAAAGGGAAGAGTAAAGAGAAACAGAAAAGGCAAGATAAAACAAAACCACATAAGATGGCAGAAATAAACTGAAATATCTCAGTACTGACAATAAATATAAATCAATCTCTCTTGTTAAAGGAGACACAGGCAGAATGGATAGGTATAATTGTCAAAGTGGAGCTAAAAGTGACAAGGGTGAACAGGTTGCCACCCGAATCCAAGCTGCTTCTCTAAATTATCCAATGCCTTACCTTGCCCCTTCCATCAATCAATAAAGGCAAGACCTACCCTTATCTGTGATACTATTAGGAAAGGAACATTGCCCCTCATGCAAGATCTCCCTTACAACACTCTACAGATTCACCCTGTGGCCTAATCTGCCTTTCTTGATACCAGTTATATTCACTAAATCAAGTTTATAGAGATTTGTTCTTATCATCCCACCCAGCAAGGAATGCGATGGTATCAAGAAACGGAGGTGAGATACTGTTTTACCTGCATGTCACTTTTGGCACCTTTCACAGCATCAAAGAGATCACTGGCTGGTGACTCCGACTCTTTCTGACCATGAGCACGTACTGTTCGGGACCTCTTCTTTGGAAGTTTTGCCTAGTTAGTATAAAGAAATCATGAATGTTTTTAAAAAGTAAAAGTGACATACATTTACTCTCATCAAAATCACAGTTAGGCTTAAGCTGCCAATTCCACAGCAGAGTTTGAGTTACTGACTCAGCTTAGAAATCAAGGATTTTTATATTGTAAACTTTATTATTTCTAGCCTTATCTCCTTTTAAAAGTTCCTTAACCCCATTCCTGTTCCTCTATACCCTAATACTGTATTCTCCGCTCTTCAAAATCTGCTTTCTTTCTACTTCTGTCCCTTAATACTCTTTAAGCCCTGTCCTTTCATCAACCATATCACCTGAGCCTCTTCTAGGTTTTCTTTTGCTGCTTCCCAGACCAGGTTCAAAAACAAAACTGACTCACTGGGGTTGGTTTGAGTGGACGTTTTGCTGCTCTCTTCTTCCCACTTCGTCTCAAGCTGTCTTCGAAATCACTGCCTTCACCAGCTGACAAAGATTCACTATCCCTATGAAGGAGTGTGGTTCTGCTTAGATACAACACCCTAGTCCCTATATATAAAAGGGTAAATGAATTATAATTTTTCTAACTGTACACCCCTCTCCATGAGAAAAATATATTCAGATTTTAAGGAGAGATGAGCTGACTGTTGCCAGGAAGTAGAGACAATGTCTTAAAGGAAAACTTTCACTTAAAGAAAGCATTGGAAATGAAGAATGAGGCACTGAGGGAGATGAAGCACAACTTTTTCCTGCTGCTGCTGCTAAGTCGCTTCAGTTGTGTCCGACTCTGTGCGACCCTATGGACAGCAGCCCACCAGGCTCCACAGGATTCTCTAGGCAAGAACACTGGAGTGGGTTGCCATTTCCTTCTCCAAACTCTTTCCTAATATCCACATTAAAAAAAAAAAAGATAAAAAGATATTCACGTAAGCAGTCAGGGGGATCACTGCTGTGTAGAGAAAAATTAGCATGGGTCAGGAAGTCGTGTTTGACTAATACTAATACACAAACAGGAGATCAATATGTGCCTGGTGTTAAATTTCAGCCCTTAAAACAAATTCACCTCTTACTGATTAAAATGTACAAAATATATATAACCTGGTCCTAAACAGCACAATGGTTTACAAGAGACTAATTAAAATTACCAGGGGATATTTTTATAACTATAACTGAAATATAAACTTTAAAAATGGTGACTCATTATGTTGTATATCTGAAACTTATATAATATCATGCATCAACTATACCTCAATAAAAAAAAAATTTACCAGGGGATAAATTAGACCTTGTATGAGACTTTTTCCTGCAAAGATTAAAATTTTTTTTAAAACCCAGGATGTACTCTTCTGTCACAGAATAAGCTCATAAATGCTAACAGGTGATGACTTGTTTCTATAACCCTAAATGAAGGAATTACAGGACACCAACTAAAAAGGATATACCAGTTTTCTGGCACCAAATAAAGAACTCTTTTCCCTTGCCCCCATGTCTGGGCCCTTACCAGAGGCTGTCCCTCCTAAACATACAAACGTGTTCAAGAAAAGTTTAGACAAGATGGATGATGGAGTTATAACTGGATGGATTATTCTTGACGCTTCCAACACCTAGGGCAGCCAAAAGGCACCCAGCAGAGCTGGGGACAGGCGTGGGTCACTGTTCTGAACCAGCACAGCATCTCCTAGTTTTTCAGTCACACACGTGTTGCCAGTTTGCTCGTTTGGAAAATGAAAATGGGAAAAACCTGAGGACGACGCAACCATTTCTCACCAACTCCACTCACCCCTCTGAAGTCTGCTTCGAGTCCCCCTCATCGCAGGGCGTAACGACAGACACAGAAGAACTAGAAGCAGCAGACACGCTCCTCCGTCCAGCCGCTACCGCTCTGCGCAGCGGCGAGGACGCACTGCTCGGGGAGGAGGAGCTCTGGTACCGGGAGGACGACGACCGAAGGGTGGGCATGGTGGTCCAGCTTCGGGAAAGAGGGAAGAGGGAGGAAGGCGTCCTGACCCATCAAGTCTCCATTCCCAGCTCCAACGATCCCCCTTCTTTACATGGGAATGGCTCTGGAACTCAGGGAGTGGGGGTGGGGGGCGCAAAATAAGAATACTACTGTAGATCAACTATACGTCAATTAAAAAAAAAAAACAGAAAAGTATAGCTTTATGGATAAACCATAAAGGAAAAGAATAAATTTTTTTTTAATGTGTATGTTTTGGACTTTCCCGTCGGGTCCAGTGGTTAAAACTTCACCTACCTAAAAAAAAAAAAAAAACCCAAACAGTATGTAAACTGTAAGGTCTAACTGGAATTAAAATGCGCTTAGGTTCTTGTACGAGATAAAAAAATTCAAGAGGAAAAAAGGGAAGAGTAAAGAGAAACAGAAAAGGCAAGATAAAACAAAACCACATAAGATGGCAGAAATAAACTGAAATATCTCAGTACTGACAATAAATATAAATCAATCTCTCTTGTTAAAGGAGACACAGGCAGAATGGATAGGTATAATTGTCAAAGTGGAGCTAAAAGTGACAAGGGTGAACAGGTTGCCACCCGAATCCAAGCTGCTTCTCTAAATTATCCAATGCCTTACCTTGCCCCTTCCATCAATCAATAAAGGCAAGACCTACCCTTATCTGTGATACTATTAGGAAAGGAACATTGCCCCTCATGCAAGATCTCCCTTACAACACTCTACAGATTCACCCTGTGGCCTAATCTGCCTTTCTTGATACCAGTTATATTCACTAAATCAAGTTTATAGAGATTTGTTCTTATCATCCCACCCAGCAAGGAATGCGATGGTATCAAGAAACGGAGGTGAGATACTGTTTTACCTGCATGTCACTTTTGGCACCTTTCACAGCATCAAAGAGATCACTGGCTGGTGACTCCGACTCTTTCTGACCATGAGCACGTACTGTTCGGGACCTCTTCTTTGGAAGTTTTGCCTAGTTAGTATAAACAAATCATGAATGTTTTTAAAAAGTAAAAGTGACATACATTTACTCTCATCAAAATCACAGTTAGGCTTAAGCTGCCAATTCCACAGCAGAGTTTGAGTTACTGACTCAGCTTAGAAATCAAGGATTTTTATATTGTAAACTTTATTATTTCTAGCCTTATCTCCTTTTAAAAGTTCCTTAACCCCATTCCTGTTCCTCTATACCCTAATACTGTATTCTCCGCTCTTCAAAATCTGCTTTCTTTCTACTTCTGTCCCTTAATACTCTTTAAGCCCTGTCCTTTCATCAACCATATCACCTGAGCCTCTTCTAGGTTTTCTTTTGCTGCTTCCCAGACCAGGTTCAAAAACAAAACTGACTCACTGGGGTTGGTTTGAGTGGACGTTTTGCTGCTCTCTTCTTCCCACTTCGTCTCAAGCTGTCTTCGAAATCACTGCCTTCACCAGCTGACAAAGATTCACTATCCCTATGAAGGAGTGTGGTTCTGCTTAGATACAACACCCTAGTCCCTATATATAAAAGGGTAAATGAATTATAATTTCTCTAACTGTACACCCCTCTCCATGAGAAAAATATATTCAGATTTTAAGGAGAGATGAGCTGACTGTTGCCAGGAAGTAGAGACAATGTCTTAAAGGAAAACTTTCACTTAAAGAAAGCATTGGAAATGAAGAATGAGGCACTGAGGGAGATGAAGCACAACTTTTTCCTGCTGCTGCTGCTGCTAAGTCGCTTCAGTTGTGTCCGACTCTGTGCGACCCTATGGACAGCAGCCCACCAGGCTCCACAGGATTCTCTAGGCAAGAACACTGGAGTGGGTTGCCATTTCCTTCTCCAAACTCTTTCCTAATATCCACATTAAAAAAAAAAAAGATAAAAAGATATTCACGTAAGCAGTCAGGGGGATCACTGCTGTGTAGAGAAAAATTAGCATGGGTCAGGAAGTCGTGTTTGACTAATACTAATACACAAACAGGAGATTAATATGTGCCTGGTGTTAAATTTCAGCCCTTAAAACAAATTCACCTCTTACTGATTAAAATGTACAAAATATATATAACCTGGTCCTAAACAGCACAATGGTTTACAAGAGACTAATTAAAATTACCAGGGGATATTTTTATAACTATAACTGAAATATAAACTTTAAAAATGGTGACTCATTATGTTGTATATCTGAAACTTATATAATATCATGCATCAACTATACCTCAATAAAAAAAAAATTTACCAGGGGATAAATTAGACCTTGTATGAGACTTTTTCCTGCAAAGATTAAAATTTTTTTTAAAACCCAGGATGTACTCTTCTGTCACAGAATAAGCTCATAAATGCTAACAGGTGATGACTTGTTTCTATAACCCTAAATGAAGGAATTACAGGACACCAACTAAAAAGGATATACCAGTTTTCTGGCACCAAATAAAGAACTCTTTTCCCTTGCCCCCATGTCTGGGCCCTTACCAGAGGCTGTCCCTCCTAAACATACAAACGTGTTCAAGAAAAGTTTAGACAAGATGGATGATGGAGTTATAACTGGATGGATTATTCTTGACGCTTCCAACACCTAGGGCAGCCAAAAGGCACCCAGCAGAGCTGGGGACAGGCGTGGGTCACTGTTCTGAACCAGCACAGCATCTCCTAGTTTTTCAGTCACACACGTGTTGCCAGTTTGCTCGTTTGGAAAATGAAAATGGGAAAAACCTGAGGACGACGCAACCATTTCTCACCAACTCCACTCACCCCTCTGAAGTCTGCTTCGAGTCCCCGTCATCGCAGGGCATAACGACAGACACAGAAGAACTAGAAGCAGCAGACACGCTCCTCCGTCCAGCCGCTACCGCTCTGCGCAGCGGCGAGGACGCACTGCTCGGGGAGGAGGAGCTCTGGTACCGGGAGGACGACGACCGAAGGGTGGGCATGGTGGTCCAGCTTCGGGAAAGAGGGAAGAGGGAGGAAGGCGTCCTGACCCATCAAGTCTCCATTCCCAGCTCCAACGATCCCCCTTCTTTACATGGGAATGGCTCTGGAACTCAGGGAGTGGGGGTGGGGGGCGCAAAATAAGAATACTACTGTAGATCAACTATACGTCAATTAAAAAAAAAAAACAGAAAAGTATAGCTTTATGGATAAACCATAAAGGAAAAGAATAAATTTTTTTTTAATGTGTATGTTTTGGACTTTCCCGTCGGGTCCAGTGGTTAAAACTTCACCTACCAATGGGGTGGGGGGTGGGCGGGCAGCGGTTCTATCCCTGGTCAGGGACCTAAGATACCACATGCCTTCCAGCCAAAAAACCAAAACATAAAACAGAAGGAATATTGTTACCAAAAAAACATTTTAAAAATGGGGCTTCCCTGGTGGCTCAGTGATAAAGAATCCGCCAGCCAGTGCAGGTGGCATGAGTTCCAGCCCTGGTCCAGGAAGACCCCACATGCTGTCGGGCAGCTAAGCCCAGGCGCCACAACTAACGAACCTGTGCTCTAGATCCCAGGAGCCGCAACTACTAAAGCCCACTTGGCCTAGGGCCTCTGCTCCCAACAAAAGAAGCCACCGCAATGAGAAGCCCTGGTACCGCAACTAAAAAGTAGCGCCTGCTCGCGACTCCAGTACTCTTGCCTGGAGAGTCCTATGGACGGAGGAGCCTGGTGGGCTGCAGTCCATGGGGTCCCGAAGAGTCAGACACAACTGAGCGACTCCACTTTCACGCATTGGAGAAGGAAATGGCAACCCACTCCAGTGTTCTTGCCTGGAGAATTCCAGGGACGGGGGAGCCTGGTGGGCTGCCGTCTATGGGGTCGCACAGAGTCGGACACGACTGAAGCGACTTAGCAGCTCGCGACAACTAGAGAAAAGCCTTGACAGAAACGAAGGCCCAACCAAAAATAACGAATTATTTTTTAAAGACTTCAAAAATAATCCATAGCAAAAATAAAATGCATGTCTGTGTATAACTGAGTCACTTTGCTGTAAAGCAGAGATTGGCACTTTTTAAAAAATACGTCAATTAAAAAAAAAAAAAAGCCTAAAAAACGACCGAGAGGGTCCTGACCCAAGGCATCAGGGAGTTAAAGACGCCACCGCCCCAACGCCATCCTTGGGTTTGAAGGTGCCCCCCAAGCCTCGAGCAAGGCACACAACCAGAGTAGTTTAAAACACACCCTTCTCTCCCCACGATTCAGAGGAGCCTGTAAAACGGAACCAGCTCCCACGGGGCAAACAAAAGACAAGAAAAATAAGAAAATAAACCCCCACCCCCCTACAAAGGCACATAAACTTTCCATTTCTGCAAGGTAGGAACCTGCCCCCAGACAGGGACCAGACTGGGACGGGCTTAACGATTTGGGGCTGGAGGCGCCATCGAAACCGGGCCGGAAACGCTGAAGGAGTCACGGAAAGCTCGCGTTCTCCACTTCTCCAGAAGAAGCTCTGTACCCCACCCTGGGCTAGTTTATTTGGGTTACAGAGCCGTCTAACCGCTCAAAAGAGAGATTATCTGTCTTCCGGGGCTGGGATTCCTGGCCTCTGTGGAAGAAGCCATGGGGGAGGGAGGGTCTTCTCTCAGGGCTGCAGTGCGGGGGACAGCGAACGCCTGGGTGAAAGGGGAGCCTCACTGTGACAGCCCGGGACAGCGACTTCTGGCCGAGCAGCGTTGAGGAAAAGTCACCGTCTCGGGTCCCTTAGGTCTCTGTGGTCAAGCCCCCGTCCCTCTGCGTGGCAGACGAATCCAGAAAAACGCGGGAAGGCGCGAAGCGTGTCGTGCGCAGGCGCGAGCCCAACGGCTCCTCCTAGGGCTGCAAGTTGTCGCGAGACTTGAGCGTGTACCAGCTCATGCTCACCACGTTCTAGCCACGCCACACCAGCAGCCTCGTGCGGCCACGAGCTCTCCAGCTTGCAGCTGTATCACGTGGGCTTCCGCGCGCTGGCCACCTACTTTAACTCGGCTCCTCCTGGCTCCGCCCCAGCCCGGCCCCCTAATCCCCCCTCCATTGGCTGGGCTTCACACTGCCCTAGTAGAAACTCCTTTAGTCTGGCTTCTCAACTACCATAGGCTGGGTTCCACCCAGGCCCCGCCTTTCGATGTAGGTAGCCACGCCTCAGAAGAAGACCACACCCCTCCCCTAACCTCCTAGTCCTGCCGAGTCCCGCCCCGCGGCCGAGCTTCCCCAGTACATTGGCTTAATTTCTCCTTGACCCCGCCCCTAAACTCGGCTCCTTACCATTATTGGCGGGGCCCCGCCCCGGGCCCCGCCTCCTGTCCAGCTCCCCGCTCCCATTGTCTCGGCAGATGCCGCCTTGGTCCAGCGATCGTGCTCCCGGTCCACTTTTAGGAGGTCGCGCTCTTTCTCTGGCCGGCGGGACGGTCCTGTGGCAGAGAACCGGCTTTCTGAGTTCGGGCGGCTCTTCTTTCCTCCTTACGACCCACTTTGCGGTCCCAAGGTGGCAGCAGCAGCTATGTACGCGCTGCGCTCTCTTCTGCTTCTGCTGATGCCCCTCTGTCCCGGTCCTGGTCCTGGACCCGGTATCGAGGCAAAGGTCACCCGGAGTTGCACTGAGACCCGGCAGATTCTGGGGGCCCGGGGATATAGCTTAAGCGTACTCCCTCCCGCCCTGATCTCAGGTGAGGAGAAAGAGGGAGACTAGAGAATTGGGGGCGAGGGAGGGGGCGGGGGCCGGTCCTCCCCATCTCACAATAACTCTCTTCCCTTTCAGAGTGGCCGTTATAATAATCTTTTCCTCTCACGGTAATAATGTCTCTTCTCCTCCGGAACTTACCAGGATCACAATAACACTCCCCTTCACATAACAGCTCTCTTACTCCACCCTCATCCCAGGAATCCCTTTCTAATAATTAGCAACCCCTCTGTGTTTTTTTCTTCACTGCCTAATTTGTGTCCCTCGCTATTTCCATGAGCCCTTGTATGATAATGCTTGCTTTCTTACCAGGTAACCCCACCCCTCCAAACCCCATTCTTCCCACTGAAACCATCTGTATGTCCTTTGAGGCCTGGGGTGTGTGATGTTAGGCAGGCTACCTGAGGGACCCTCTGATCACTAAATTGGCCCACTCCTATTTGATCCCATGCCTTAAAGGCAGTGAACTTGGGATGGGTGAGGGGACAATAAGGAGGGGGTAGGACCAGGTAGGAATGAGGTGGCAGACAATAGAAAAGAAACCAGACAGCTGGAAGAGAAAGGATGGCCCCCAGAGATGGGCAGGAGAAGGAAGGAATTTCACAACATCGCTTCCCACCATTCCTTCATGTCTTCTGTCCAGGTGAACACCTCCGGATTTGTCCCCAAGAGTACACTTGCTGCTCCAGTGAGATAGAGCAGAGGCTGACCTGGGAAACTGAGGCCACCTTCCGAGGCCTGGTGGAGGAGAATGGTTCCTTCTTGGTTCACACACTGGCTGCCCGACACAGAAAATTTGATGGTGAGGAACTGGCACCCCCAAACCTGGCTTCATACCTTCTCTCTGAGCTCATGACGCCTGTACCTACTCCTGACTCAACCCAAAGGCACTCCAGCCCTGGTTTAGGCCCCACATCCCCACACTATGCTCTCATAGGGTCCTGTCCCACACCCCTAGTCTGCCCAGACCTCTAAGGGTTGCTTAATTTCTAACTCACTTGTCTTTCTTTTTTCTCCCCATGCCCATTTCTTCTTGCCTCTGCCTTCTCACTTTTCCATTCTTCTCTGGCTTCACCCCACCTCACATCTCTTTCTCTGCACTTGCCACAGAGGTTTTTCGGGAGATGCTCTCCTCAGCCGAGCACTCCCTGTCCATGCTCTTCCACCGCTCCTTCGGCCGCCTGTATGCCCAGCACACCCCCTTGTTCAGTGGTCTGTTCTCTCGGCTACGGGACTACTATGAGAGGTCCGGTGAGGGGTTAGATGATGCGTTGGTGGATTTCTGGGCTCAGCTCCTGGAGAAAATGTTCCCCCTGCTGCACCCACAGTACATCTTCTCCCCCGACTACCTGTTCTGCCTCACACGCCTGGCCTCTTCTGCTGATGACTCTCTGAAGCCTTTTGGGGACTCACCCCGCCGCCTCCGCCTGCAGGTGAGGGGCCCCAAGGCCTGAGCTTCAGCCACCTTTGACCTAGTGACCTCTGAACTGTGTACCACTCACCTCCAACTCAGTGGCCCCCCTTTTCATGCCCCAGTCACCCCTGACCTGATGATCCCTATCTTGAGCCCCAGTCACCTCTGCCTGACCCAGTTCTCCTTGGTTTCCTTTGACTGGAGCCCCGCCCCCAATTCTGTGTCCTAGTTGCATACTAGTGGTTCACCCACTCATCTGCTTTTGCTCCCTGCCCCCCTTTTCTGATAACTCGTCCCTATTTCCAATATCTTGACATCCTCTGGTTCAGCTGTGTAGTGTGAGCTGTGAGTGTACTGAACGCTGGTTCAATACTATTTAAGGATTTTCATTTATAGTGTCTCATTTAATTGTCATAACTCTATGAAGTAGCTGTTCACATTCCTATTTTACAGATGAGAAAACTGAACCTTGAAGAGGTTAAGGTCTCACAGCCAGTAAGGGGGTGGAGCTAGGTTTCACACCCAGGTCTCCTGGCTTCAGATTCAGCATTTGTTCCAATATAAGTCCCTTTATCTCCAAGTCCTGTAAAATGTAATCCTTCCACCTCTTCCCAAGCCCAGTCCCCCTTGGTCCTGCTAGACTCTGAATTCTTTGATATTCTTGAACCTGCGTCCCGGAACCACCTGACATTCCTAATCACCCCAAGATAACCTACAAACCTTACCCCTACTGCTCATCCCTTTGGTGCAGTCTCTTGGCCCCAGTGTTGACTGACCCTCAATAGTCCGATGGTTTTTCTCACCTTTCCCTTCCTCCAGATAACCCGGGCCCTGGTGGCAGCCCGGGCCTTTGTCCAAGGCCTGGAGACTGGAAGAAATGTGGTCAGCGAAACACTTAAGGTTAGAAGGGCCTTGAGTATGGGTGGGGCCCAGGGAGGGAGAGGAAGTGGGAGAGGCCCCATGAAGAAGAATCAGGTGCCAGCTGGCAGGAGAGGCCTGACCTTCCCTTGTCAGCCGTGAAGCCCTGGCATCCTGGGTAAATCAGGAAGACTGGAGTCTTTCTTGCATCATGACCGATGACTCTGCCCACCTCTGACTCTCTTCTGCCCTCTGATGACTCTTACCCTCTGCCAGCCTCTCGGGACCTGCTCATCTCCATAGCCTCTCTGAGATTGGCCCACTGGCCCCCCCTGGTTTTCCCCAGAGCCCTTCAGTGGCTCCTTCCTAGAGGCCAGATTCCTGGCTTGGCCTTCAAGGCCCTCTCTCGACTGCCCATTCTCTCCTTGGCCTCCCAGCCTTACTTCCTGCATCCTCATTCTCCTCTCAACCATGATGGGCTCACTCTTGTCTTGAACCTTTTCTCAGGCCCCTCACTGCCCGCCTGGTCCATCTCTCCCAAGAAGCAGGATGTGCAGCCCGGCCCCTAGGAGCCTCCCTCCTCAGGTCTGGCTCAGTCCTGGGATCACTCCTGCTGCTGCGTGGGGTCATCAACCCTAGAGATTCACATCCAGCTCCACACTTAGAGCCTGGGAAAGGCGGGACGGGGTATTTGATCTCTCTCTGTGCCCAGCACCAGGCTTGGCTGAGGGCAGCCAAATGTTTGTGGATGACACAGCCCTGCTCTCTGCTCCCAGATGCCGCTGTCCGAAGGCTGCAAGCGGGCTGTGATGCGTCTGACAGGCTGCCCCCTTTGCCGGGGGGTCCCCTCGCTACCACCCTGCCGGGGCTTCTGCCTCAACGTGGCTTATGGCTGTATCGGCAGCCAAGGACTGGATCCTGACTGGGGGCCCTATCTGGGTGAGGGGATTCAGGAAAGCCTGAGATGGCTGTCTGTGTGGGGTGGGCAGGGTGGACTGGGGAGGGAGTGTTCAGCAGTGTTGAGTGGAGAGGATGAGGGGGGCTCTTCTCATGTCAGTCCTCCCCCTAGTCTAAGACCTGCTGCTCACCTCCAAGGCCTGGGTCAGGATTTGTGGCAACATCCCACTTCAGTATCTCCCTGGATAGCCCCTCATTTAACGCTTTCTCTGTCTTACCCTCTTTCAAGATGGTCTCCTGTTCCTAGCCGATAAGATCCAAGGCCCCTTTTCTTTTGAGCTGGCAGCCCAGTCCATCGGGGTGAAGATCTCAGAAGGCTTGATGCATTTGCAGGAGAACAGTGTAGGGGTGTCAGCCCAGGTACAGGGGCCACAGGAAGGGTGGGAGTGTCAGACTGGCAGTTGGCGGGGTGGGGGGGCGGCCCTGGGGTGGGAGGACATGTGGGGTGTTAGGGAGACATTGTAGGGTCTCTGGATAAACTGGGGTGTCAAGGACGTTTGGCGTGTTGGGGTGTGGGTTTTACCGCGAGATTACTCTGTGTGGGGTCTCTTCCCGGTGCCGAAGGTATTCCAGGAATGCGGGAGCCCCCAGCCAGCGCGGGCTCGCGCCCGGCGTGCCCCAGCCCCAAGGGAGGAGGTGGGTCGCTTCTGGTCCGCGGCGGCGGCGGAGGAGGAGAGGCCGACGACGGCTGCAGGCGCCAGCCTGCCCCGGCTGGTGAGTGGCGGGCGGCCGCGGCAGGGGCGCAAGCGCGGGGGACAGGGGCGAGCGCTCCATCTCCGCCCGGCCGGCTCTCTTTACGTCCAGGTGTGGGAGCTCCGCGAGCGTCTGGGCCGGGTGAGGGGCATCTGGGCCGGGCTGCCCCAGACTGTGTGCGGGGACCACCGCGTGGCGGCGGACCTCTCGCAGGAGGCGGCGCCTTGCTGGACCGGAGCTGGACCGGGCCGGTGAGAGCCGGGCGGTGGGCTGTGGGCGCGCGGGCGGGCCAGGCTGACTCCGGGGGCGGGGTGGAGCGGGAACCTCCGGGGCTGCTCTGCTCGCAGGTACTTGTCGCCCGTGGTCGGCTTGCAGGCCGGGAAGCTCGACAACCCAGAGCTGGATGCAGAAGCTTCAAGCCCCGACCTCCAGACGCGGAGGCGGCGGCTGCAGCTCCGGGCCACCACGACCAGGATGAAAGCGGCCGCCCTGGGACGCGACCTGGAGCTGGAGGACTGGGGTGAGACCCGCGGACGCCGCGAGGACCTCGCTCCGCCCCGCTTTCCGCGATTGGACGCAGGCCAACCCGCAGCCCCGCCCCCTGTGTCTGTAGTCCCTCCCCTCGCGTGTCAGTTACCATTCATTCATTCACTCACGCAGTTCACACGCGGGTATTGAGCGCTTACCTCAAAGGTAGGGAGTGGAAGACCAAGGAGAAGATCTCTGCGCTTGAGTTCACGGTCCCCTGGGGGAGACACCAAAACATTCTTACAGAGGGGTGGGAAGCTCCCGAGGGTGGGCTGTGGGAAGGAACGGGGGAGCACCGGCAATCCAGGGAGGCGGGGAAGTGGGATGCGGGTGCCACGGGGCTGGCTCCCCAAAGTAGCATTTGCCAGAGATGCAAGGCACTGACATACATTTTTTTTCCTTCACTCCCACCGTCTCTCTTTGTCTCTCCTCCCCCACTCCTCGTCCCGTCTGCTCGCTGCTTCTGTATGTTTTCGCTGTCTTTTCCTGTTTATCCTCTCTCCCCATCTGTCGCTCTTGTTTGTCTCTGTCTGTCTCTTCCTGTGTCTCGTTGCCTTATTTCCATGTCTGTCTGATCTCTCTCTGCGCCTTCCTGTCGCTCACTTTCTCCCTCCTCTCACCCTGCCTGCCCCTGCCGCAACCTTTCACTGCTTTGGTCTCGAGTTCTTTTCCGCCTTGCCTGTGGCTGTTCCTTGCACCTTCTCGCGCCACTTCTCTTCACCATCCCTGTCTGTTTTCGATCCTCTCTCTCCCTCCAGAGGACGCTAGCGGCTCTGGAGAGGAACAACACTATGCAGATGACTGGAAGGCTGGCGCAGCAGCTGTGGCTCCCCCAGCGCGAGCTCCTCGCCCTCCTCGAAGGGAGGGTGCTGGGGGCAGAGGAGGAGGTGTCATTATCCGCCACAGCCAGGACCGGAGCAGGACTGGAGGGACGTCTGTTGGTTTCCACACACAACCCCTCCTCATTCTCTTCCTCTTAGCCCTAGCCCTGCTTGGACCTCGATAACAGGGGAGGGGTGCCCTGGCGTCGGGAGGGTTCATGGCCCTTCCCCTCTCCCCCATCAGCTGGGTTGGGAGAGGAGTCGAAGGCGGCTGCAGAGAAGGTAGAGAGGGACGTTTTGGGTGAATGGCTGGGGCCCCAAATCCAGGAGATTTCCATTGGTGGGTTGGGGGTGGGTGTTCACAATATTTATTTTTTCATTTGCTATCAGGGGAGGAAGGGCTGGGGGTATTTATTTAGGAAGGAGGTATGGTCTCTCCAATCCAACCTCTATGGTTAGGTTGGTGGTGAGCCCCAACAAGGAAAAAGGGAGGAGTTTTAGAGTTGCAGTTGGGGGGGTGGGGTTTGAAAGAAGTTGAAAGTGGGATGGGTGGGGCACCGGGTCTCGGAAACTCAGAAATAGACAAAGCTGGGCACTTAGGAGGTGCAGGGCAGGGGCCTAGGATGTCAGGGTCTTTGGGCCTGGATTCTTTTGAGTTTTTCAGTATCACTTTCTTAAACTAAAATATCAAAAAACAAAAACCCACATCTCATGGTCTCTGCCATCCACATCCTTCACAAGCGTCCCCATTTCATGTGTCAGTGTTCAACTCGGTGTTTATTCTGTAAATAAATGGCTAATTTGTTGGACCCGGTGTGTGACTTTCTGTACCTTTAGCCTCAGAGTCTCTGTGACCAGCAGTTCATTTTCTGCCTCCTTATCTTGGAACCTGTCCCCTGGGATTGAATTTGGGCAAGCTGTCCACCCTCTGGGTCTGAATACCTATCTGCAAAATGGGGAGAATTCGGGAGACTAGCAAAACTCTTTTGGACCCAAGGCATCATTAATATCACCATACTACTGCTCTCTGCCTTCAGGGTGGGTGGGCCCCCTCGGCCCCCACCTCCTTCTCTGTGAAGTTTCCTCTGGCTACCTTGTCATATCCTTGATAACGTCTGCCCTCGACTCTGTTACCGTCTTGTTTTCTTTTTTTCTTTCAGTCGCCTGAATGAGTCTTCTGTTCTGCAGAAACCTGCAAGAAAAAGTACAATTGCAAAGGGAGGGTAGAAGTGTCCCCTAAGGGCAGGCTGGGTACCCTGAAAGAGAAGGAGAGACGCGGGGAAAGAGAGACCGAGACGCCGAATTCGGTCAAAACCGAATCAGCTGCACGGACTGGCGGGACAAAGGGAGGGAGGGGGAGGAGCCTGGGCGCTGAGAAAGTTTATGGAGAAAGTTGAGCGGAGCGAGGAACCGGGCGGTGGCTGCGGCGGGCGGGAGGGCCAGACCCGGATTTCCCAGCTGCTCCTCAGGTGACCTGGTGAGTCGGCAAGCGAAGCTGAGGCCTAGATCAGTGAAAGGACTCTAGAATTGATGGGAGGGGTCGTGAGGGGCTTCACAGAGAACCCCAGAGGGAGCCAACCCAGGGCTAGCAACAGACTGAGCAATCCCCAAAGCTGGAGGGGTCCGAGGGCTGGAATTGGAGGTAGTGGGAGGAGACAGAGATGGATGGAAGTTAGATGAGAAATCTAAACTTGGGAGGGGGTGCGGTATAGGGCTAGACCCTGGGGCTGGGCTGGGGGAGGAAGCCTGGTGGGGGGCGGTCGGGGGTGATGCCAGAGGGGGCAGGCCTCTAGGTAGCAAGAGTGGGTTCTCTGCCTGGGGTCGCTTTGGGCTCATCCTAGAAGCCGGNGGTATAGGGCTAGACCCTGGGGCTGGGCTGGGGGAGGAAGCCTGGTGGGGGGCGGTCGGGGGTGATGCCAGAGGGGGCAGGCCTCTAGGTAGCAAGAGTGGGTTCTCTGCCTGGGGTCGCTTTGGGCTCATCCTAGAAGCCGGCTGTCAGGGCTTGTTGGAAAGCGGGCTGTGGCCCGTGGCTGTGGATTGGAATGAAGGGGCAGGTCCGGACTCCCAACTGATTGGGAAGCTGGGGCCTGAGAAGGAATTCAAAGCTCAGCATCCGCTTTTTTTGTCTTGTTATCTTTGTGTCACAGTTTCTCTCCCCAGCCCCACCCTCTCAATCCCCTCTGGGTGCACTGCTGGGATTGGAAAATGGGAACGGGGGGTGTGTTTTGGGGAGGGTGGTTATGGTTGGGATCTGGGCTTCGTAAGCAACCCTACACCCCTCAGGCCGCTCTCACACACTGGGGTCTGCCCGCGCGCGCGCGCCGCCCTGCGAGAGAAAAGATGCCTGAGCTTAAATGAGCCGGTTGACACTTATTCCTTACAAAGTCGCTCCTGCGGTCTCACTTCCCCGGGTTTCTAAACCGTGTGCCCCGTCAGGCCCTCCTTAAGGTTTCCCCTCTCAGCCTCAGAGGGGGGCGCCACATCCAGACCTGTCACAGTCGGAGGGGCAGAGGAGGTGGCCCGGGGCCTGGAGATGTCCATCTCCCTGGTATGAGCAGACTGGTCTGATCTTCCTCCCTTTCACTTCCAAATCCCTGGGGCTTGGGGCGAAACTGTCCTTGGAGGTTGGAGGGAGCTGCAGCTGGCAGCAGAGCCGCAGTCATGGGGCACCTGGAAGCTCTGCGTGTAGAGAGGGCTCCCCTCCCGCCCCCCTGCCTGCAATGAGGTCGCAGCTGCCCGGCAGCATGAGCGAAGGCTCTTACCCGCTCCTTAGATTCCCCTCCTTCCCCCTCATTTCCCTTCTAGACGCTGACGGAGGCAAAAATCTGCTAACTCAGGGGGCAGACTCAACCGGGGCTGCGAGCAGGCCTGGGGAATGAACCCTCGAACTCGAACGAGCGCCTTCCACGGCTGCACGGCGGTCTCCAGCTGTCTCTGCCTCTGTGCCTGGCCCTTGCCCTGTCCCTCTCTAGTGTCACCCTTCCCTGTGCCACATGGGCGTTCTATCTCCCACCAGGACCATGCGCCTCTGGGGGCCCCGGAGCTTAGGGGTGGCTCTGGGAGTCTTCATGACCATCGGATTTGCCCTCCAGCTCTGGGGGGGTCCCTTCCAGAGGAGGTGAGTTCCCACCTTGTCCCAACGGCCCGCAGGTGCCCCACGTGCTCTGGTCTGTCCCACCTGGGGCTGTGACTCTCGGGGACTCAGAGGACTCTCCATGCCTTCCTGGCTCCACGAGACACCCATCCACCTGCTGGTGAGGGACAGGACACTTCCCCTCCTGTCTCTCCCCAGGCTACCCGGGCCGCAGCTCCGACATTTCTGGGCCTCATCCCCGGAACCGGCTGTTCCGTCCTGCCCACCACGGCAGCGCCTTGTGTTCCTGAAGACACATAAATCCGGGAGCAGCTCTGTGCTGAGTCTGCTTCACCGCTATGGGGACCGGCACGGGCTGCGCTTCGCCCTCCCTGCCCGCTACCAGTTCGGCTACCCAAGACTTTTCCAGGCCTCTCGGGTCAAAGGCTACCGGCCTCAGAGTGGAGGCACCCAGCCCCCTTTCCACATCCTCTGTCATCACATGAGGTTCAACCTGAAAGAGGTGAGGAGTATTGAGGAGGTGGGAGGGACTAGGGAGAAATGGGCTCGGCCCTGTAGCCAAGACCACCAGGGGAGGAGACCCCAGGCCTGGGGGCTCCCCAGGCATCTCCTTACCCAAAAGTTGAGCTGGGGGGCCCACAAAGGTGGGAGTCCTGTTCTCTTCTCTTCAGCTGTCCCTTCCTCAGAATTTTCTGGCACCTGAAGTTCTGCCTTCTCCCATCTAGAATTTACTAGAGTCTCTTTCCTTGATCCATTTAGCCTGCTGGCATCAGTGCCCTGCCAACTCTCACCCCACTCCAACCCTCCCTCCAGGTGCCCCTGGCCCTTCCTGGCCTCTCCCACTGACACCACCAGGGTCCCTGCACAGTCACTGCCTTCCGACCCATCTTCCTCTCACTCCCTTCACCATGTCTGCCAGATTCTGAGGATCAGCTATATCCCAGTCCCAGTCTCCCTTCCCTGCCCCCAGCCTCAGTTCTAAATGGGGAGATGAGTGCACGCACTCATGTGTCATCTGCACACATACACAGGAACCCGAGAGCTCTTGGAGGAGGAAAATCAGTGGGCAAATGAAAACACACAGGGAAAGAGCGAACTTTCACTGAACACGTCTTGAGTGCTAGTCATCTTACCGTCACCCTGCCAGGAAGGCATAAGCGTCCCCACTACACAGATGAGATTCACTCTCAGAAAGGCTAAGGGACTGGCCTCTGTTAACAGAAAGCTGCAGACCAGCATTTGAACCCAGGCCCAGCTGCTCCAAAGTGCCTTCTGTTGAATATGTGTGTGCGTATGTGTATTTGTTTTTTGGAACTGTGGCGAGAGTATTCATCAAAAGAGGTGGGGTTTTCTCAAGAAGTGGGTTTTATAGGGAAGGATGGACGTGACTTTGTCGTAAGGGAAATATCAGGTGTTCTCAGAGCAAAACATCTCAAAGACACAGTGGCAGTGGGGTGTGTATGTGTGTGTATAGGTGATAGTATATGTGTATATAGTGTATGTGTGTATAGTGTATGTGTGTATAGTGTATGTGTGTGTGTATAGGTGATAGTACTTCAGCAGTGGCTGCAAAGACAGTCCTGTTGGAGCAGGAGCTGAAGAAAGCACAGCAGCGTAAACTGACCTAACGGGCAGCGAGGGGCATTGTTGAGAGTAAAGCGAGGAGAGCAATCACTAAGGCAGGCGTCTCTGGAGTTTAGGATGACTGTCACCACCATTTACTGCCTACCTCCCATGTTCCATGCACTTCCACATTCTTCAGAGTGAGTATTAATCCAGATTTATTGATGGAGGAATAAAGGGTCTGAGTAGTACAATAACCTGCCCAAAGTTACACCAGTTGGTAAATGTCTGAATTGGAATTTTATTCCAGGTCCCTCTGATGCCATGGACTGTTCTCTGCACTCTTCCCCTACGCCTTCAAAGACACACAGTTCACAGGCTTGTCCTTCAGGCATGCCCTCATCCATAGAACAGATTGGAGGACTTGTCAGGGAGTCACGATCAATGACCAGAGTCACATTCAGAGGCAGAAATCCTTCAGGGAGTCCCAGAGCTGGATTCTGGTGTGGCTCAGCCCAATGCCCACCTTCCTTCTTGCCAAGAAGTGGGATGTTATGTCCCATGATTCAGAATAGCTCCTTATTGATTGGCCATGGCTCCCTAGTGACCATTTCAGGGATGTCTCTTGCTTTCCAAGATGCCAAGGAGCCTCACAAGTGCCCTGACCTTCAGCCATTCTGGGCTTGGCCTGCCCACCTGACGCTTGTACCTGAGATAGAATTATGGTTGCTATCTACTTGCTGCCAGTGATCCTCCTGAGGAGGCCTAAAGCCAGATCCTTTCTTGGAGCTGTGACCAAGAATCCCAGGGTGGACTCAGGTTTTTGTTGGAGAAGCAAACACAAGGCTTGATTCCTAGAAGTGTTACCAACCAAAGCAGACAGAAAGGCCTGAGGAAATTAATGTTCTCCAAGAGCTCCCCATATTCTGGGTTCCTTCCTATCCTTATCTCATGTGACCTCCATAATCACCTGGGAAGGAAGGTATGATGGTCCCCATTTTGCAGATATGTAAATGGAGTCTTAGAGATGTCAAGTACCTTACCAAGATCTGTGCAGCTAATGAAGGGAGCTGGGGGTTCCCAGCAGAGCTGTCAGAAGGAGGCTGGAAGAGGCCGGGGGGGGGGCAGTGCGCATTGGGTTTGCTCTTAGTTTCTTCCTCCCTAGTTCACTCTCTCTATGCCCATTTCCTCTCCTCCCCAGGTACTTCAGGTCATGCCTTCTGACAGCTTCTTCTTTTCCATTGTCCGAGACCCAGCGGCTCTGGCCCGTTCTGCCTTCTCCTACTATAAATCCACATCATCAGCCTTCCGCAAAGCACCATCCTTGGCTGCCTTCTTGGCCAATCCTCGAGCCTTCTACAGACCAGGGGCCCGGGGGGACCACTATGCACGCAACTTGCTATGGTTTGACTTTGGCCTCCCCTTCCCCCCAGAGATGAGAACCAAGAGAGGGAATCCGCGTGTCTCCAGAGACCCCAACCCTCCCCAGTGGCCTTCTGGCGCTGGCCCTCCAGCCCACACCCTGGATCCCAATGCTCTCTTCCATCCTGCTCCCACTGTTGCTAATGGTCACAGCCCGATGTCCAGCCCTGCCTCTTTAGATCTGGGGTCTTCATCCTTCATCCAGTGGAATCTGGCCTGGCTGGACTCTGTCTTTGACCTGGTCTTGGTGGCCGAGTACTTTGATGAGTCACTGGTCCTGCTAGCAGATGCGCTGTGCTGGGGTCTAGACGATGTGGTAGGCTTTATGCACAACGCCCAGGCTGGAAGAGGGCAGGGCGGAAGCACCACTGACAATGGTGGACTGACCACTGAGGACAGGCAGCTGACTGCCCGGGCACGAGCCTGGAACAGCCTGGACTGGGCTCTCTATGTTCACTTCAACCAAAGTCTGTGGGCCCGGATAAAGCAATACGGCCAGAGCCGGCTGGACAGTGCTGTGGCGGAGCTCCGGGCTCGCCGAGAGGCCCTGGCTAAACACTGTCTGGTGGGGGGTGAGGCTTTAGACCCCAAGTACATCACTGACCGGCGATTCCGCCCTTTCCAGTTTGGGTCAGGTAAGGTTTTGGGTTATGTGCTCCGAAGTGGGCTGAGCCTCCAAGACCAGGAGGAGTGTGAGCGCCTGGCTACCCCCGAGCTGCAGTACAAGGATAAGCTAGATGCTAAGCAGTTCCCCGCAACAGTCTCTCTGCCCCTCAAGACTTCAAGGCAACCCTCCCCCTAGGCATCAAACCACTGTCTTAGGCTGAAGAGCAGCTAAGCCATAGGGCGCCAGTGATGAGTGTGAGGCAGCCAGATGCCCTTTCGGCTTCCCTCAGAAAGCATGTCTGCTCCCCAGAGGACCAGTGGAACTTTGCAAGAATGTGGGTCCTACATCCTCCAGCCTGTGCCAAGAAATCCCAGACCGAGAAGCAGGCTCCCTCCCATTTTTGCCCGTTCCCCTTTCCCACCCCTGACCCCACCCCCATCCCCGAATGTCCAAGCTGCACTTTCGAAGGCCTTCTGGAGGAGCTAACCATGAAGTACGACAGAGAAAGCCTGGGACACAAGGGATCGGAATAATACGTCCACCTCTCTATGAAACACTTGTTACTGGGCTAGACTCGTTTCACTATGAATGAAATGTTCAATGAATAAATAATTTGAAACTTCGACCTGCTCTAGAGCGGGAAGGGAAGGGGATGGAGCACCTTCCTGGGAGAAACGGGGTTGGCGGGGGTTCTTTCCATAGTCCAAGAAGTCTAACCTTCTGCAGCAGCCTAACCCCCGCCGCACCCTCCTCTCTCCTCCAAAGTCCAGTTACCTACAAATTCCGGCGCCTCCGAAGCCACGCCCCTTCCCTTCCGCTTCCGGTTTCTCACCAGTCATTCGGTCCCGCACCCCGGTTCCGGCCCCGTGGGGTCTCGGTTCCGGGTTCGTTGCCCCGGTTCCCGGCCCCAGCTGGTCTGTCGGGTCGGCCCGGCCGCGCGCAGCACCAGTCGGGACTTGGGGCTCCCGGAACCACCCTAGCGGCCCCTCTGCCCTCCGCCGTCCCCGGCCCACCTCGCCCCCGGCCCGCGCCGCCCATGGAGTCCCAGTGCGACTACTCGATGTACTTCCCGGCCGTGCCGCTGCCGCCGCGCGCGGAGCTGGCGGGGGACCCGGGCCGGTACCGGGCGCTGCCCCGGCGCAACCACCTCTACCTAGGGGAGACGGTTCGCTTCCTGCTGGTGCTGCGCTGCCGGGGCGGTGCGGGGTCCGGCGCCGGGGGCGGCCCAGGCTTGGGCTCCCGAGGGGCCTGGGCGGAACTGGCGACCGCCCTGGCCGCCCTGGCCTCGGTCAGCGCCGGAGGCGGGGCGCCCGGGGCCGGTGGCTCGGGCGACCAGGACCCCGAACCCCCGGGGGGCGGGGACCCTGGCGGTGGGGGGTTGTTTCGAGGCTGCAGCCCCCTCCTCACCCACGGCCCGGGCCCTGCTACCTCAGGGGGAGCGACCACGGTGAGGAGCCCAGAGCGCCACGACACAGGGCGGAGGGGCGATTTGCTGGGCTCCCAAGACCGGAGGGGAGAGGGACGCTGGCGGGAAGCTAGAGGCCTATGACGGATGAGGAGAGGGGAGGGCGAGAACCACGCACCGTAGATCTTAAAGGGGACGCGGGCGCGGCGGGCGGCCTTGACTCTCCTGACCTCTTCAACCCCTCTGGCAACCCAGCTGCCTGTGGAGGAACCAATTGTGTCCACAGATGAGGTCATCTTCCCACTCACCGTTTCACTGGATAGACTGCCCCCAGGGACACCTAAGGCCAAGGTAAGGATGGCACGGGGTGGAGCTGTCTTAATTGAGACGCCCTTTCTGAGGCTGTTTCTCCTCTTGACTGTGGTCCCGTGTCCCCTGTGCTTAGATTGTAGTGACCGTGTGGAAGCGGGAGGTTGAGGCACCAGAGGTCAGAGATCAAGGCTACCTGCGCTTGCTGCAGACCCGATCTCCTGGGGAGACCTTCAGGGGCGAGCAGAGCGCTTTCAAGGCCCAAGGTGGGGAGGAGAATGCAAACAGGACATGCTAGTGTCTGGATTTTGTGGGGACGGTGGAGGGGGTGACACCAGCAAGTGCCCGATCCGGGGAGAGGAAGACTCGACCTGTAGGTTGGAGGTGAGGTGCGCCCAGTCATCTGGAGCCTCCGCCCTCTCCCGCAGTGAGCACCCTGCTGACTCTGCTGCCCCCTCCGGTTCTGAAGTGCCGCCAGTTCACTGTGGCTGGAAAACACTTGACGGTGCTCAAGGGTGAGCAGACTGGAGGCTCCGGCCTTGGGTGGCAGCAAGGGCACCAGCTGGGTGGCCGGGTGGCCCTGGACAATACGGTGGGGACAGATCCATTTTAGCGGCAGAATTGCTGTGGTCTGAGGAGTTCGGATTCTCTTAGCTGAGCTGGTTACCTCCCACAGTGCTGAACAGCTCCTCCCAGGAGGAAATTTCTGTCTGGGATATCCGCATTCTCCCAAACTTCAATGCCAGTTATCTACCTGTCATGCCCGACGGCTCTGTGCTGCTGGTGGACAATGTCTGGTGAGGTCCTGGGAGGGGCGGGGCCGCAGAGGGCTGGGCATGGCTGCAGGACCCAGAGCTCTGGCAGGGAAAGTTCCAGCTCTGGTCCCTTTCTTCTCAACTAGTCACCAATCTGGGGAAGTCTCCATGGGCTCCTTCTGCCGGCTCCCTGGTACCTCTGGCTGCTTCCCCTGCCCACTTAATGCCCTGGAGGAACATAACTTCCTGTTTCAGCTCAGAGGGGGTGAGCAGCCCCCTCCAGCGGCCAAGGAGGTGAGTACAAGGGACTGGTATATTTAAGGAGAAAGGTTGAGAAAATGCAATGGGGAGAGGCCAGGGAGTTCACTAATGGGAGAGGGAACCTCTCCTCAGGTCATCACATACAGGTGATGTTTCTCCTTGTCCCTCTGACAGGGCCTAGAGGTTCCCCTGATTGCTGTGGTTCAGTGGTCCACACCGAAGTTGCCCTTCACCCAAAGCATTTATACCCACTACCGGTGAGTTTGTGGGACACCCCCCACCCCCAAGCCCTCTGCTGGACACCATCCTGTTCATCTCTGTTTCGAAACACACACATCCTGCTTCCCTCTCTCTCACGGCTTCTAGCCTGCCCAGCATCCGCCTGGACCGCCCGTGCTTTGTGATGACTGCTTCTTGTGAGTCCCCTGTTCGGACCTATGAGCGTTTCACTGTTACCTATACGCTGCTCAACAATCTCCAAGACTTCCTTGCTGTAAGGCTCGTGTGGACCCCGGAGCATGCCCAGGCTGGTAGGTAGCTGCCAGGCTTGTCCCCAAGGAGGGGAGGGGAAAGGAAGATGTCATGGAGGCAAGTGACTTGTGCCAGGCTGCTTCAGCTGTGTACCCGGATGGTCTCCACAGTGTCATAATGGAGAGTTGAGAGAGGCAATGGGCAGAGTGATTTTAAGGGCACTGACACTGATGCTGGGTCCCCTGTTTGACTTGAATATCTCCCATTTCTTAGCTGTGTGACCTTTAGTAGGTTACTTAACCTCTCTGAGCCTCAGATTTCTCATTTCTAAAATGGAGGAAATACTACTTCATGGGGCTGTTACAGCAATTTAGTAAGTTAGTATGTGTGAAGTGGTTAGAATAGATCTCAGTACATAGTAACTATTACATACTGTTGTTTATAAAGTTCAGCAAACAATAGCATATACTCAGTTTACTCCACAGAGTGGCTCTGAGCATCAAGCAAGACTATGCTCAGGAAAGCCCTCTGCAGTCTGAGAAAGGCCGCACAGAGCTGTTTCCCGGCCCTGTTTCTGCGCCTCAGGAAAGCAGCTGTGTGAGGAGGAGCGCCGGGCCATGCAGGCAGCCCTGGACTCCATTGTCTGCCACACACCCCTCAACAACCTCGGCTTCTCCCGGAAGGGCAGCGCGCTCACCTTCAGCGTGGCCTTCCAGGCTCTGCGGACCGGGCTCTTCGAGGTGGGCTGGGTGAGGCCTAGCATCGGGTGGGAGGGGTCAGGGCCGCTGGCTTCTATGGCTGAAGCATAAATGGGTGAGTGCTACAAAGCCGGGTGGAGGGAAGGTGGGCTTTAGATCCGACTTCGGCCTGTCAAGTGGGGAAGATGACCTGAAACGGGGTCAGGGGCCTGGCAGCCGAGCGGCTGGCCAGCTGATCTGTGTCTCCCCACCCCAGCTGAGCCAGCACATGAAACTGAAGCTGCAGTTCACTGCCAGCGTGTCCCACCCGCCGCCCGAGGCCCGGCCCCTCTCTCGCAAGAGCAGCCCCAGCAGCCCTGCTGTCCGGGACTTGGTGGAGAGGCACCAGGCCAGCCTGGGCCGCTCTCAGTCCTTCTCCCACCAACAGCCCTCCCGCAGCCACCTCATGAGGTATGGAACCGCGTGGAGAGGACCCCCCGGGCTTGGTAGAGGCTGGGATCGGGAAGGGAGAGAACGGGACCCTGGGGTCCGGCCAGAGCCCACAGCCTCCACCTTCCTCCAGGTCGGGCAGTGTGATGGAGCGCCGGGCCATCACTCCCCCCGTGGCCTCCCCTGTCGGCCGCCCCCTCTACCTGCCCCCGGACAAGGCTGTGCTCTCTCTGGACAAGATCGCCAAACGCGAGTGCAAGGTCCTGGTGGTGGAGCCGGTCAAGTAGACCATCTGGCCGCCTCCCTCTCACACTCCCAGAAATGGACAGCCCCCAGTGCGGGTGCTCCCTCCAGGCTGTGCCTCCCGGAGAGCCTCCCACCAAGGGTCAGGGGGCCCCCCACAGGGCCGCCTGTGTCTACTGATGAGGGACGAGGGAAGAAGCTGTGAAATGGCCGGGGATGGCTGCAGTGTGAAGCCGACAGTATTTCCCGGACTTCCTGGGGGGGCTGGCCCCACCCCTTGGCCAGGGCAGGGGCTGAGGAGCTTCCCTGCCCCCTGCCTTGCACCCTGGTTCTAAGTTTACAAAGTGTTTTCCTTGTTCCTCTTATGTTGTCTTCCCTGCCTCTGACATTCCCGCCCTCCCTCCCACCCGCAGGGCTGAGATCAGAGGGTGGTGACGGTAAAGGGACCCTCCTGTCTCAGGTCGGGGGAGAGAGCTAGGTGGCCTCCCCTCGCCTCATGTTTACGTCTGCAGCCTGAAGCACTTTAAGTTGTGTGGGATTTTTGGGTTTTGGTTTTTTTTTTGGTCTGTCTGTCCCTGTAACTTATTCTCCAACTACTGCTTCCGACTGAAATGAGACTATTAAATGCCTGTTCAGGAGGGAGAAAAAGACTGTTGTGTGTTGGTGGCAGCGGCAGAGACCTAAGGGCTCAGAAAGATTCCCTCCAGCCTGTACATCAAATAGCTCCCTTCCCACCTGTTTTTTTTTCTTCTGATTTCCAGTTTTATCTGTCCACCCCACGCCTCTGGGCTGAGGTCCCGGAAGCTGAAAGACACAAGGGGTATGACTCTCCTCCCCCAATACAAACAACACATCCCCGGGCCCAGGAACATCACACTCACGTTTATTAGGAAGGGTGAGAAGAAGGGAGGTCCCCTCACCTTCACTCTCCTTAACAGAGTACAAAGTCCCCGAGCCTTTGCCCTTCCAGGTCGGGGTGGGGAAGCAGGTGAGCAGACAGCTTTAGTTCTAGTGGCACCAAGAGAGAGGCCGTGGAGGTTCCCATCTTTCTCAGCACAGAGGTTCCTCCTCTGCCCCTCGCCCTCGGGCAGGCTCACACGTCAATGGGCTCCCGGCCTCGGTTCTGCCTCTTCACCACAAACACCCTCTGTCCCGACACGGTCACAAGCAGCGTGTGTTCTCCAAAGACCACTGGAGGGGAGACGCACCTTCCCCCGGCCCGGGAGAGGGAAGGGAGCAGAGGGTTAGTGGGTTGTGGGGGCCTCTGTGGGGGTCGCACACAAACTGGCTAGGATCCAAAGCCAAAGGAATTCAACAGTTCAAAGCTCAGAGATTAGAAGATGGGAGGTCTCCATTAAATCCCCTCCCTTGTCTTGCTTTTCTCATAGTTCTGATACAGGGGTAAATACCACGAGGAAGACAGGGATTCCAAGGAGATGGTGGGCAGTTGGTAGGGGACAGGTGCCTTTCCCTGAGAAGAGTGGCCTTGGGGAGCAGCACCCCGCCCCCTTCCCCACCACCAGAGGCCCGGGCTCACCCGACAGACGCTTGAAGGGTACGCTCATGCCTTGGTGCAGCCGGAAACCGCAGGCCGTGCTGACGAGCTCAGAGATGGCGCTGGCGGCCTGCTCGTCATTCTCCAGATCCCCGGATGACTGTACACAGAGGGGGGCGGGCAGGAATCAGGGACAGATTGGGAGGC
The DNA here is from genome assembly GCA_006410675.1 of Oreotragus oreotragus. Classification (NCBI taxonomy): domain Eukaryota; kingdom Metazoa; phylum Chordata; class Mammalia; order Artiodactyla; family Bovidae; genus Oreotragus; species Oreotragus oreotragus. The sequence goes on from SJYX01010945.1 coordinate 338,348, forward strand.
AATTCCAAGAACACTTCGGTGCTAACATGTGTAACCTCTCTGTCTCCACTTTCCAATACCGCAACATCATCCCTAGTTTTGGAAAAACCTAAATCTTTCCTATGACATTGTTGCCCCTCTTGATGCCATCTTGTTCCAAAATACTGGGCTTCCCTGAGGAAGCAGGAACTCTCATCCATTTCTTTACTGACCCTGTTTCCCCAATCCCTGAATCTTGGTTTCTCTCCCTGTCTCCACTTATTTGAAAAAAAAACACATTCTCACAGATCAGTGCCCACCCACCACAGCTAGAGTCCCACGCTCCATCTTTTCCCATTTCCCATTTGTCACCTTGTCTGCAGAACCTGAAACATAAACATCCCTTTTCTCTCTGAACCCCTTCGGACTACCTGGCCCTTGAATAATGACGTCACGGCGGCCTGGGCTTCCTCTTTTCTGGTAATGATCTCAACTTCTTACCTCCTCAATGTGGCCCTCCTGCTGGATTCTATACCTGTTTCCTCATCTGTAAATTCGGGACATCAGGACCTATCTTACGTGCTTGTGAGTGTCACAAGAGTACTGGGGCAAGAATCTCAGACTAGCTCCTGGCATTATCTATTTAACTGCTATTCAGCTCAGTTCAGTCTCTCAGTTGTGTCTGACTCTGCAACCCCATGGACCGCAGCATGCCAGGCCTCCCTGCCCATCACCAACTCCTGGAGTTAACCCTATTATTCTATATGAAACTTAGTGTTTAAAGCTGCAAGATCAAAATCCCCCTTACCTCTCCCTTTCCCCAGTCAACTTCTGTTCTTAAGTCCCTGCTGGTTAAGGCACCATCGTTCTAGGCTTGAGGCCAAAGTCTTACAGGACAGAAAAGTATCCCCTTTATTACTGAACTCGAGTCATTACAAAGACAAACTGATTCTTCCTTTAAAAACCCCTTCTCTCCTTGCTTCTCCTCATTGCAGAGGTTTCATACCTATATTTTGGCAACAGCATCCCCACTTTTGAATCCTGCCCCTTCTGGCTTACCTTTACACCTAACAGAACAATGCTACTCAGTCACTTCATCAGCTTGTTTCTGTTCAAAAACCCTTCAAGATTAATCCAAATGTGTTAACCTAGCCTTGAAAGTCCTTCACAATCGGACCTTTCCTTTCCTCTTCTTCCCCCAAATGTTTCCAAATCTTTTCAACATAACCCCATCACCAATTCAGACAGGCTGGTGTTACACTCCTGCAAAATGTCCACTTCCCAACCCTGAATATTCTTTCTTTCTTGTCATCTATCCATCTTTTAAGCCCAGATGAATTCTTACCTCATCCAAGGAAGGTTCCTTGCCAAAACACAAGTTATAATATGAAGGGCTGAATCCTTCACTTTCTGGACTCCTTCAGCTGCGTTAACCACATGCACTACTTTGAAATTTTAGCCTTAAGCCTTGTCTCACTAGCTAGACTGAAAACTTCTAGAGCTGACACTGTGTTGTACTACAGAACAAAATACCAAGCCTCTTCAATAAATACCAAATAAAGACATACTCAAGAGTAACTTGGGTATTGTCAGTTATCAACAAACCTGTAACTTGCCTGACTTTGGTAAAGTCAGTAAACCTCTTTTATCTTAGGATAGTCACAAGACTAAGAGTCCAGAGATTGACTAATTGATTTAATTCCTACATGCCAGGCCCAGGGAAAGAGCATGATACCAGGGAAAGAGCAAGAACAGAGACCAATCGGGCCAAACAGGACATTAGAAGGCATCCTAGGGTCATGGGTACTTGGAGCACGCCCCTCCGTTTCCAGAACGCACCGCCAGCACCGCGCCTTCACTCAGCACCAGGTAGCCAAGCTGGTCGGGGATTCGCTCCAGCCCCTGAGTCAGTGCCGAAGTCTGGTGGGTAAAGATGCGATTAGTGAGCAGTAGGCCGAAAGGATGGCCCTTGGGCAACCAGAGTGTCTCTCTTGACAGTGCCCCCTGCCCCCGCTCCAGGCCTCTTTACCCAGCCAGGGCTCTTCCAGACCCTCTTCCCTCTACACGGCCTTCAACACTGATGCTCCTGAGCCTCCGTCAGTCCTCTCCTTCGCCCGGGCTCCACCAGCTTTCCACGCGTCACCTTTGCTACCCCACGGACCCCCTCCCCAAACCCACCTGTGGCCTGCGCCTCCCCCTCAAACTAGTCCNGGAAGTCACTTAGCAACTAAACAACAACTACAGTATTTAAATCCCCACAGAAGCCCCGTAAGGTTCTTTTCATCTCCAAGTGGTAGATGAGGAACCTGCCAGGGCGGGCTCAGGTAGGCAACAGAGACCAAAGCAAAGGAGCAGGGCTGGGGGCTGAGTTCAGGCCATCCACACTTTGTGCGGTGCTGCGGGGTCCAGAACCGGTGGCCGGGGTCCCGGCGAAGAGGAGCGGCAGACTCAGATACTAGGCCGGAACAGAATCCGGTCGAGACCTGAGCGACAGGAGGCGTTAGAGGCCACGTGTCAGGCGCCATCTAGGGGAAGGCCCTAAGCTTAAAGCATCCTCTGGAAGTCGAAGGCGTGGCCACTGGGACGCACCCCGAGTCTCCTGCACTAGGAGCCGAATCTGTGCCAGATGCACAGTTGCTCTCAGTTCCACCCGGGAAACCAAACCCTCAGCACCGCGCAAGGGTCCCCAATGAACCCGGTGAAGGAGTCTTTTGGGCCTAGAAAAGAAAACAACAGTTTCAAAGGCCCTTGCTGAATCATCTAACTTCAGAGAAAACAAACAGAACTTTAGGTCCCNCCGGGAAACCAAACCCTCAGCACCGCGCAAGGGTCCCCAATGAACCCGGTGAAGGAGTCTTTTGGGCCTAGAAAAGAAAACAACAGTTTCAAAGGCCCTTGCTGAATCATCTAACTTCAGAGAAAACAAACAGAACTTTAGGTCCCGCTCTGATGCTCCAGGCCGGTTGCATCCATCTGGGACTTATCATCCCCTGTACCGAAACCTTCCACCCCCTACACCTGCCCAGAAGACTTATCACCCCCTGCCCAACTACAAATGCCATCTCAACTAAAGCATATCCAACATCCCGCCTGATTAACGTTTCCCTTATTGCTTACACAAACCTCCCTACAAATATGGAGCCTCCCTGATACCTCTCCGGGCTCAGCCTGGTCGTTAGGCCGACTATCGCCCCTCCTTGCCTCAATAAAGGTAACCTACTTCTCTTGAGGGCGTCTTTCCTTTTTCTGCCTCGGCCTGAACTATACCTTACACCCGGTCCCTGGAGGGCAGACTGGGCCCAAAGCCCCAGATCCGGGGGTCTTTTTCAAAGGGACCGACTCTCTCGGAAACAGCTCCTCTAATGAACCGGCTCCCGACGGTCCCCGGACACCTTCCTCCCTCGTCCCGGATGGGGACCGACTCGGTGAAGTCACAAGAGGGGGATTCAGGGGAAAGGGGAGCGCAGGAAGGCGGGTAAGGGCGCGGCGGGTGATGAGAGGAGGTCTAGCTTTGGGGTCGGGGGTCGGGCCCCGGGGTGCCGGGGGAAGACACGAGGCGGAGCGCGAACGCGCGGTGAGAGGCCGGGAGGTGCGGGGACGCGGTGGGGGGCCCGGGAATGCGAGCGCGGCGTGAAGTAGCCGGGGATACTGGGCTGTGAAGGGTATGAAGAGGAAGTGACCGGTTAGAGCGGGTGGGAGGGGTGGGGGGGCTGCTGTCTGGAGGTGGCGCCAAGGCCCGCGGGCGACCTTTCTCCGCCCCCTGGGTGATGGTCGCTTCTCCTCGAACCCTCGAAGCGCGAAGAGACCTCAACTCTAACCTCCGGCCTGGGAAAGACTGCCCAGCGTTTTGGGGGAGAAGCGGGGGAAGCGCCTGACTGGTTGCTTCCGGTCCCCGGGGTGGACAGGAGGTGGAGCTCGGGATGCGGAGTGGTTGCCATGGAGACAAGCGAAGGCCGCCGTCTCGGGCAGCCAGAGAGGGAAGAGCAAAACTCCCAGCTGGTGGGACCCCAGCTGCTCAGGACTCCGTTCAAAGAAGCCAGCATTATTACTTTCTTAGAGTACTTTTACTTATATCATTTCCTTTGCTCTTCAATGACCCAGTAGGGCTATTCCCATTTTATAATTTCTGCGAGTTGGCCAAGGTCACGGAGGAGACTCCTGTGCTTTCCACCGCTACGCACAACTTTCTGTAACGCCAGCTGTGCGCCTGAGGTTGGCTGCGCTCTAAATATCCTGGTGCGTTCGTGCTAAGTCGCTTCAGTCGTATCCCACTCTTTGCGATCCTGGGACTATAGCCCCAGGGTCCTCTGTCCACGCAATTATCCAGTCAAGAATACTGGATTGGGTTGCTATGCCCTTCTCCGAAGCATCCTGGTAAGGAATCGGTTTGATTGACACCCCCGCCACCCCCGCTTCAACCTAGGTTTTTGTTTGCAGAGAAGAACCAATTCTGACTCCCTGTTGGAATTGTTTGACTTGCCTTTCCTTGAAATTGTTATTATAATCATACATAATGGCCTGCCTCAGAGAATACAGGCCCTCTGCCTGACTGTTAAACTAAAGGACCTTTGTTCAGTTCTCTGTCTGTTTGTAGGTGGTAGGAAGAAATTAACACATCCCCTGCCTGACACTTGCCCTTCTAGGAAATATTTACAAAACTAATGGCCTTTTCACTTCGTTTCCTCACCTCCCCCAATCTCCGATCTATAAAAGAACCTGGCATCCAGACCTCAACAAGATGGTTGTTTTGAGACATTCCTTTGCCATCTTCTGGGTCAGCTGGCTCTTGGAATAAAGTCGTATTCCCTGCCTCACCTGGTAGCACTTTGACAAGAGAACCCAATGGCCTTTGAAAAGGTGAGAACCCGTGCAGGCACATACATATTTTGGCATCAATATATATGTATATATTTCCTCAGATAATCTTGAGTAAATTTAAAAATGAATTTCAGGTTCAATGAGCCTTATAAGGCGATAGTCCCACATATTGGCTCACTCTTCCATCCACTTGCTGTAGGAACTCTTGGAAGTATACTTGTAGAAGGAAGTGGGGAATTAGAGAGAGGGCAGCAATGCTTGAAATTAAATGACAAAAACAAGGGAAAAGACCCTTTTGATATGAGGAAAACAGCAATTACAATAAACAAACCTGAGAGTTCTCCAGCAGTCCTGTGGCTGGGACTCTGGGCTTTCACTGCCGAGGGCCTGGGTTCAATTCCTGGTTAGGGAACTAAGATCCACAAGTGGCACTGGTGCTGCCAATAAAAAGAAAATAGAAAGGTATGTTAGTACTGGAGTTTGAACAAAAGGCTGGTTTACTCGGTCTATACCAAATCTAGGGGGTTTAGGGAGAAATTTCCTTTTTTTTTTCCTTTGCTGCTCCATGGGGCTTGCAGGATCTTAGTTCCCTGACCAAGGATCAAACCTAGGTCCTCGGCAGTGAGAGCACAGAGTCCTAACCATTGGACCGCCAAGGAATTTCTGAAACTTACATTTTAATTAACCTACTATGATACTAAATTTGAAGAATTATGTTTTGGAAGAAATTCCTGCTTCTCCAGGGTTATTTCAGGGGATAAGATTTTTGCTGAGATAACTGCTAACACAAATAGAAAGACAACCCAAAAATGTACAAGGGGATGTATTTATCGTGGTGGAAGGTTAAATAACTCAAGGCAATGAGGACTCTGAATCAATTCCTCAAGGGCAGTGCTTGGCAATAGTGTGAAGTCATAGAAGGTGGTTTAAGGAGAAAATGAACAGCAGTCAAAAGCTGCAAGGAGAATAAGAAACTGTGAAAAACCATATGATTTGGCAGGAAGTCAGCTGTGAGTTCATCAGCTAGGATTCTACCAAATAGCTGGATCCAAGAAGCTAAAGGTTTTTTTTTTTTAAAGGAGCAAATATAAAAGATTGTTGATAATAGTTTACTTGATAGGGGCAGGGGTTTTTTGTTTGTTTGCCTTTTATTTTTTTAACATTTGGGGGTGGAGTAGAAAGTAATGAATAAGAACAATGTCCCAGTAGAGCAAGCCGTTAGGGGAAGCACACTGATTGAAATCACCCACCCTGGCCAGGCATCATAGTAACCATTTGCATGAGCTGTTTTAGGACAGGAGGTCCTGGTAAAGAACATGGAACTAATAAGCCACTACCAACCGGAAGATTTCAGGAAAGGTCAAAAGGAGACACCATCTGTCCGACTACCTCCCAGAATCCTTCTCTTTGGCATCCATGTTGGCTCAACAAGGTGTGTACCACCAGGAAGGACTCTGAGTCAGAATGGTTGGCTAAAGACAACCCAGAAACTAATCCCATCACCATGAAACCAGAGACAGTGAGCCACATGGCAGAACTGTTCTCCTGGGTTCCCTTACCCTACTGCTCTCCCCACAGGTGCCCTTTCCCAATAAAATCTCTTGCTTTGTCTTGGGTCGCAGAGTCGGACACGACTGAAGCGCCTTTGCAGCAGCAGCAGCAGCCAAGGCAGCTGTAATACTGAATATTCTCTGCCAGGAATAAGTCATTTTTTAAATATATGAGTGTCATTTAGAATTTTTTTGTTTTAATTTAAGTAGTTTTTAGACCTGCTGCAATATTAATGTGAGGCAAAATGATGATAAACTAATAAAAAAGCTTGATGAGGATTTGGAGACAGTGGGGCTCTCATACATTGCTGGTAGGGATGTAAAATAGTGCAGTTGCAGTGGGAAACAGATTGGTGGTTCCTCTGAAAGTTAAATAGAGTTACTATATTTATAAATAGGACCTTATAATTCCACTTCTAAATACATACTTAAGAGAACTGAAAACTGTTTACACAAAAACTTGTACACAGATGTTTATGGCAGCATCACTCATAATCGCCCCCAAATGGAAAGCAACCCAAATATTCATAAACTGAAGACCAGATAAAGCAATGTGGCATATCCATACAATGGAATATTGCCCAGTTGTAAAAAGGAGTGAGGTACTGACCTATGCTATCACATGGATAAACCTTGAAAACATCATGCTAAGTGAACCAGAGATCAAACTGCCAACATCCGCTGGATCATCGAAAAAGCAAGAAACTTCCAGAAAAACATCTATTTCTGCTTTATTGACTATGCCAAAGCCTTTGACTGTGTGGATCACAATAAACTGTGGAAAATTCTGAAAGAGATGGGAATACCACCTGACCTGCCTCTTGAGAAACCTATATGCAAGTCAGGAAGCAACAGTTAGAACTGGTCATGGAACAACAGACTGGTTCCAAATAGGAAAAGGAGTACATCAAAGCTGTATATTGTCACCCTGCTTATGTAACTTATATGCAGAGTACATCACGAGAAACGCTGGGCTGAAGAAGCACAAGCTGAAATCAAGATTGTCGGGAGAAACACCAATAACCTCAGATATGCAGATGACACCACCCTTATGGCAGAAAGTGAAGAGAAACTAAAAAGCCTTTTGATGAAAGTGAAAGTGGAGAGTGAAAAAGTTGGCTTAAAGCTCAACATTCAGAAAACCAAGATCATGGCATCTGGTCCCATCACTTCATGGGAAATAGATGGGGAAACAGTGGAAACAGTGTCAGACTTTATTTTTGGGGCTCCAAAATCACTGCAGATGGTGACTGCAGCCATGAAATTAAAAGACAGTTACTCCTTGGAAGGAAAGTTATGACCAACCTAGATAGCATATTCAAAAGCAGAGACATTACTTTGCCAACAAAGGTCTGTCTAGTCAAGGCTATGGTTTTTCCAGTGGTCATGTATGGATGTAAGAGTTGGACTGTGAAGAAAGCTGAGCACTGAAGAATTGATGCTTTTGAACTGTGGTGTTGGAGAAGACTCTTGAGAGTCCCTTGGACTGCAAGGAGATCCAACCAGTCCATTCTGAAGGAGATCAGCCCTGGGATTTCTTTGGAAGGAATGACACTGAAGCTGAAACTCCAGTACTTTGGCCACCTCATGCGAAGAGTTGACTCATTGGAAAAGACTCTGATGCTGGCAGGGATTGGGGGCAAGAAGAGAAGGGGACAACAGAGGATGAGATGGCTGGATGGCATCACTGAGTCGATGGACGTGAGTCTGAGTGAACTCCGGGAGGTGGTGATGGACAGGGTGGCATGCTGCAATTCATGGGGTCGCAAAGAGTTGGACACAACTGAGCAACTGAACTGAACTGACCTGAAGTGAAGGAACTCAGACAATTCAGGCCACATATCATCTGGGTGTATCTGTGAGATGTCTACACTGGGCAAATTCATAGAGACAGAAAGCAAATTAGTGGTTGCCAGGGGCTGAGCAGAGGGGGAAATGGGGAGTGACTGCCAATAGGTGTGTTGGATGATGAAAATGTCTTGGAATTATAGAGTTATGATGGTTTCACGACCTTGTGGATGTAATGAAAACCACTGAATTGTACAGTTTAAAAGGGTGAATTCACAGTATGTGAATCATATGAATAAAATAAAACTGAGTACTATTGCTTGAGGAGAAAACCAGTTAGAGAAGATGGATGCCTTTTTACAAATCAGGTATGATTATAATATAAAATTTAAATTGGAGGGGGATTTAGAGAGAGAAAGTTCTGTGGAGATGCTTGGCCTGCAAAACCTTCCATGGCCTTGTGGAATCTTTTTTTTTTTTTTTTAGCACACACTGGTTCCAAGCATTTTCATCTATACACTGGCCAAACCCTCATTAACCATCTTTGTAATAATATCCCAAGGTACTATATAGATGAGGAAGTGGAAACGGGAGAGACTGGGCCTTGCTCGCAGCACACAGCTGGCAAGAGACAGAGCCAGATTCCAGACTAAGTGTGCTGTTGCCGAGGCTGGTGCTGTTTCCATTGCTCCCCTGGCCAACTTTATTTTTTTGAAGTTACACTTGATTTTACCTCAGAAATTGCCGGTTCTCATTGTTCTTGACACAGAGGAACCTTTCACAGGACAATGCTCAGCAGCCATCGCTAGAATTTGAAACATGCTACTTATGAAGGGAGCAAAGTCTTTCATTCAACCAGTGTTTATTGAGTGCCTTCTATGTACTACACACTGTTCTTGAGACTAGAAATATAGCAGTGAATACAAATAAGACATATTTTTTTTTTGTTTTGTTTTCAAGGAGCCGTGGGGCAGAGGGTGAGCCAGATAATAAATTAATAAATAAGAAAATAAGTATATTGAGCAGTGAGAAATGCTATGCAGAGTAGAGCTCTGCATAAAGCAGAGTTCCATTTAGAGGACTTAGAGCTAGAGAATTCTCTAAAACAGACCTTACTGAAATAATTTCTCTCTTTCCTTAGGCTCCCCACAGCTTAGTCACTTTTCCTTAGTTGCCTCTTTTTCTTCTACCGGCTATAAAAAGCACATAGATTCGTCCATTTCATTGGGTCTTCATTTCCTTGTGAGGGCTCCCATGTCATATAAAACTTGTATTAAGTAAATTTGTATGCTTTTCTCCTGCTAATCTGTCTTCTGTCAAGTTAATTCTTAGGCCCTGCTGAAAACCCTAAGAGGGTAGAGGTTAAAAAAAAAAAAAAAGCCTCCCTTACACTGTGAAGGTGCTTTTAAGGTAGGAAAAATATTCAATTTTGAAAAAGCACATTAGCTTCCATGATGTGGACGGCCTTCATCCAATCCGTGGGAGGTCTTAAGAGAAAAGACTGAGGTTTCCGGAGAAGAAGAAATTCTCATCAAGAATTTAATTACATAGAAATGTTAGGGGAAGCACACTGATTGAAACTGCCCACCCTGCCCAGGCACCATAGTAACTATTTGCATGAGTACAGAAATGCTACTGAGTTCCAGCCTGTTGCCCAGCAGATTTCAGACTCAAAACTGCAACATCAGTCCTTCCCTGAATTTCCAGTCTGCTGGCCTAGCCTACAGATTCAAGACTCACCAGTCCCCACATACTGTGAGCTAATTCCTCAAATTAAATATGCCCTCTTCCACCAAACCCATCCCCTTATTCTCGAAAACGCTGACTAACACAGTGGTTAACTTATGGCTGGTTCCTGTGGGTTTGGCATCTTTGCTGCCTCCCTTTGCATTCTTTTTCTTTTCGATTCTGATTTTTGGGAGTCGTTTGCTTTGAAACTAGACCTCCTTGCCTGTCACACACAACCTCCTTTTCTCTTATTTTCCTAGAACCAATTATTACCCTATCAAACAGCCATCAACAGACTTCCCAGTTTCAACTCTGCCTTTCTCCGTTCTCTTCGCCCTGATGACACCAGTTCAACTAGCACTTTTCAGGGACTACAGGGTAAGCATCATGTGCTTTGGGAATAAAATGGTGAAAACACATAGGCCTGAGCTGTGAGTGCGCAGCTTGTAAGTGAACAAGGTAGGCTCGGAGTCACGTGAAGTGTAGTTAAGAGTAACACTTGAGAGATGAGCACCTTCAATCCCCTGGGACAAGCCGTGTGCACTGGGAGGGGTTGAGTTAAGGGTGAATAAAAGAATGTGTGGTTTCCAGTCAGGAGGCTCTGCTAGGCTGAGGGGTGGGGGCGGTACTGGGATCTTTTGGCAACGGACTCAGACAGGAAGGAGCAGGCCAGCTCTGCCTCTGGGATGGATGAAAACATGTTATTTTACACATCGGGATTTGTTCCCTCCTTTTCAAAAGAAGGAAGGGCGAAGAGCAGAGTTAGAGATCCAGAGGCCAAAATAAAAATGTCTCTAAAAACTAGAAGGAAGTCCTGGGAGAAAAGCTGGAACAATGTAGGAAAAAATAATTTAATTTGCAACTTAGCATAGATCCTGGGGATCTAGAGGTGAATGCTTAAATGGAAAGTGTTCAATTCTCCAAGCCCTAACTAAAGGAATGGCCTTATTTAAAATCAAGAAAATGGTGCCCCAAATTATACACACCTTTCTAAGTCTTGGAAACATATTTATCCTTGGCAATTAATAAATTACAATTTGGCATACAGGAAAAAAGTTTTGTAGGTAGCAATGTGCTAGGTATTGAGGTAGGCACCGGAATTTCAAAGGTGGACTAGGTCCTCATCTTCAAGGAACTCACCGTCAAGAAGCTCAGTGAGCACTCACAGGACATTCTTTTTTTATATGTATTTACATTTTTGAAAAATTAAACTGTGGATATTACAAATGCTATGTGTCATCCCTTTGGGCTCTGCCAGTGCCACCTGGTGTAAGTGGAGCACCAGTTGTCATGGCCTTGTTGCCTCCAGATGAAGGTGCAAGTTCAGGTCCACGCTTTGCCCTACTGACGTCAGGTCGGGGAGTGCAGTGCCAACCAGTGTTTCTTCACTCCATTTTTTCCTGCTGTTTTGTTGCCATGTGGGAACGAGTCAGTTTTATTTTGATTAGCATGTATGTTAGTTTGCATTCTTTACACCCTACAGAGAACCCATTAGCTAGCTTGCAAATGGAAATATTCTTTAAGAATACTCAGTGGATGGAATACATAGCAGAAGGGATATCACTTTAGAGTGAATTAGTAAGGTTAAGAATTATTCCAGAACTCACTAGTGTTCTTTAGAACTCTGTTACAGTTAATAATTCTTTACATTAACTTTCCCTGTTCAGATTAACACATGATTTCTTTTTCTCCTGATTGAACATAAATGGAAACACTAGTAATTCCTAATAAATCACCTTTTGACATTTCTATTTTTCTCAGTAATAAAAACAGCCCTGGAATTTCAGTGGCTGTTTGACACAAGTAAAGTTTATTTTCAATTCACCTGAAGTCCTGATAGTGTCTGGGAACAGGCTTTTACACTGCTGTCCTGCAAGCTGCCACATGGGAACCCAGGTCCCTTTCATCCTACAACTCCACTGTCCCCTTGGGCCTCCCCAGAGGTCACTACTGGGTCCTCTGCACTCAGCACACTGGTGAGCTGAGAGAGAGACAGAGGACAAAGGAGTGCATGAGATGCTTTGCAGCCAGGCATGGAAATGGCGTGCCTCTTCACTGCCCAAGTTCCAATGACCACAACCGACTCGTGGTCCAAACGTGGAATTTGGGAAGCATTGTCTTCAGGAAAAGAAGATACAACTAGCTAGCTCCTCCTTCCCATCTTTCTATTGTATTTACATTAATTTTGTGTTGTTATTGTTCAGTTGCTAAGTTGTATCTGACTCTTTGCAACCTGCACGGACTGCAGCATGCCAGGCTCCTCTGACCTCTATTATCTCCCAGAGTTTGCAAATTCAAATTCATGTCCATTGAGTCAGTGATGCTATCCAACCATCCAAGCCTCTTAGACATAGTAATTTGTGTTTATATTTTATAATTATATAAATATTTTCCTCTTCATAGTCAAAACAAATACTATCATTTAGTTTCTTGTGTTTCCTTGACACTCTCTCTTTTTTTCCTCTCTCCCTTCCTTCCTTTCTTTCTACTTTTCATGAGTAAATAGCACCTGTGAGACTTCACTTTCACTTTTCACTTTCCTGCATTGGAGAGGGAAATGGCAACCCACTCCAGTGTTCTTGCCTGGAGAATCCCAGGGACGGAGGAGCCTCGTGGGCTGCCGTCTATGGGGTCGCACAGGTGTCTCTCTCTCAGCTCACCAGTGTGCTGAGTGACCTGAGCAGTGACCTCTGGGGAGGCCCAAGGGGACAGTGGAGTTGTAGGATGAGAGGGACCTGGGTTCCCATGTGGCAGCTTGCAGGACAACAGTTGGACACGACTGAAGCGATTTAGCAGCAGCAGCAGTGGTGTCCAGGCATTCTTCTAGGTTCTAGGAACACAGCAGTGACCACCACCACCAACAAAAGCTTCCTGTTTTATGGTGCACACACTCCAGCGAAAAGACTCAGGTAACAAACGAAATATACATAAGATTCTGAAGAACGAAAATTTTTCTGCAAGAAAAAAATTAATGTGAATGTGCAAGATGGTGAGGAGGAGGAAGATAGTCAGATTAGATGGTCAGGAAAGATGCTTCTGAGGCAGTTTCATTTGGGCTGGGCCCAGAAATAAGAGGGCTTTCCTGGTGGCTCAGAAGGTAAATGATCCATCTGCAATGCAGGAGACCTGGGTTCGATCCCTGGGTTGAGAAGATCCCCTGGAGGAGGGCATGGCAACCCACGCCAGTGTTCTCGCCTGGAGAATCCCCATGGACAGAGGAGCCTGGCGGGCTACAGTCCGTAGGGTCACAAAGAGTCAGACTCGACTGAGTGACTAAGCACACACACATTCAGATAAGCAGCAGCCAGCTCTGTGATGATCTTGGTGATCATCTCTGGTTCATTCAGCCCTCTGCCTCTTTTGCAACTGCACCTCTATATTGGAGAAAAAGTTGTCTGACCTTTCTCACTGACTGTTCTCACTTTAGAGTCTGACCACAAACCTCAAGGGGGCCCTACTGCTGCACAGTAATCACAGTGGTTCTCAGAATGCGATCCCCAGGCCGGCAGCATCAGCATCACCTGCGGCTTGTTAGATATACAGCTTCTCAGGCCCCACCCCAAACCTACAGAACCAGGAGTCCTGGAATCAGGACCGTCCAGAATCAGGAGGAGCTCAGCCTTCCCAGCTGACTTCTTGTAAAAGAATCCTGCCAATGCAGGAGATACAGGTTCCATTCCTGGGTCTGGAAGATCCCCTGGAGGAGGAGATGGGAACCCACTCTAGTATCCGGTGAGCTACAGTCCAGGGGGTCGCAAAGAGCTGGACATGATTGATCGACTGAGCACGAATACACGGGGAGGAGCTCAGTCTGTTTCAAAAAGTCCTTCAGGTGATTCTGACGTGCACTGAAGTTTGAGCCACCACCCTGGTGCCCCTGTATTTCTCCTCTCTCCTGAAACCTTCTGCATCCCCGCACTCAGCTGATGACCTAACCTACTTTCTTGAACAAAATGAAGCAATAACTTTCCACACTCCCATCTGCGACTTCATCTCTACACCTTATCCCCTTGTGCCTACTCAAGAACATCACTCAGCCAGTTTCTCCCACTTTCTCCTAAATCATCTTTCCTCTCAACAGCCTTCTTTTCATCACATTCTCATCAGCATATAAACATGTTATTCTTTACTTTATTTGCATGTGCTTAAGTATTTTCCAGTGAATTTCAGACATCACGATGTTCCACCCTGAAATATTTCAGTGCTGCTGCTGCTAAGTCACTTTGTCCGATTCTGTGTGACCCAATAGACGGCAGCCCACCAGGCTCCTCCGTCCATGGGATTTTCCAGGCAAGAGTACTGGAGTGGGGTGCCATAGCCTTCTCTGAAATATTTCAGTATAAACCTTTAAAAATCAGGATAACCAAAAGTAGATCCTACATAACCAAAACTAGATTATTTTCATCTAGTATCCAGTTCATAGTCGAGTTTCTTCAATTGTCCTTCAAGAGTTCATGCAATTGTTTTTTCAAAGCCAAATCCATTCTGGAATCTGGCTGTTTTGTCCCTTGATTTTTAAAATTTATTTTTATTTACTTATTATGTGACTGTGCTATAAGCTCCCAGCACGTGGGAGCTTAGTTCCCTGACCAGGGACTCAACTCATGTCCTCTGTACCGGTAGGTGGGTTCTTAACCACTGGACCACCAGGGAGGTCCCTAGTTTGTGCTTTTTAATGAATTGGTTTATTCATCTGTTCAGTTCAGTTCAGTCACTCAGTCGTATCCGACTCTTTGTGACCCCATGGACTGCAGCACGCCAGGCCTCCCTGTCCATCATCAACTCCTGGAATTTACTCAAACTCATGTCCATTGAGTCGGTGATGCCATCCAACCATCTAATCCTCAGTCGTCCCCTTCTCCTGCCCTCAATCTTTCCCAGCATCAGGGTCTTTTCAAATGAGTCAGCTTTTCACATCAGGTGGCCCAAGTATTGGAGTTTCAGCTTCAACATCAGTCGTTCCAGGACACCCAGGACTGATTTTCTTTAGGATGGACTGGTTGGATCTCCTTGCAGTCCAAGGAACTCTCAAGAGTCTTCTCCAACACCACAGTTCAAAAGCATCAATTCTTCAGCTAATTTTCCTACTACACTATTCTTTTCTAATCTCTCTTTATATTTCTAATTAAATAGCTTTTTCCTAGGATGCCGACTCCATCTCCCCTTCAAATTACCCTGGATCCACCAGGGCTGGACCCCGGCAGGGAAGGGTGGACATCTATCCAAAAGCCAACTCCCCACCTGACAAGCAGAGAGTAAGAGCTTTTATAGACAGAGGGAGGGGGCTACATGCAGACATAGCACAGTCAGCTCAGTGATCTTGAAATTGGTCACTGGTGGTCTGACCAGCATCATCATGATTATTTTAGGTACAGTTCTTCCAGGGTCAGTTTGTTTCCATTTCCTTGAAGCAAATTCTTGGAATTGTGGCAGCTTATGTCACGGGTACAGTCCAGTCATCATGTAGTTAACTTTTTCCACCTGGTAGGGGTTCCAGCTCACAAGAGATGGCTCAGAATATTGATAGCCCTTGCTGCTGCTGCTGCTAAGTCACCTCAGTCGTGTCCGACTCTGTGTGACCCCATAGACGGCAGCCCACCAGGCTCCCCCATCCCTGGGATTCTCCAGGCAAGAATACTGGAGTGGGTTGCCATTTCCTTCTCCAATGCATGAAAGAGAAAAGTGAAAGTGAAGTCGCTCAGTCTGTCTGACTGTTAGCGACCCCATGGACTGCAGCCCACCAGGCTACTCCGTCCATTGGATTTTCCAGGCAAAAGTACTGGGGTGGGGTGCCATTGCCTTCCCCGGATAGCCCTTGAGAAGGAACTAAAGGTCCTTGACTTTGCTGACTGATGCAGCTAAAATAATAATAAATTAAAATAAACATTTTGCTGAGTCATTATTCAAAGTGAGAAAAAGAACATTTTCAGGCATGCTGAATACATAAAAAAGTTTACCCCCCATGCATCCTTTTTCAGGAGACTATTGGAAGTCTACCAAACAGAGAGTAAACCAAGTAAGAAGATATGGATACGGAATTCAACATAGGTCAAATTAAGGAAATTCCCAAGAGGGGATGAAAAGAGATCCTAGGTGTCAGCTGGAGTTAAGCTGAGGGATGGAGAGCTCAAGGAACATGCCTTCAAGGGGGAAAGGGGGTGCAATGGATACTGAGTGTGTTTGTTTTGATATGTTCCAGTGTTGAGATTTATCCTCTGGCTGAAAGTAAAAGAATTAGTGATAGGCAGATAGAAAGCTAAGCAGAGAGGGGAGAACAATGTTATCATTTATCATTAGATCCAGGTAGACAAATGGTACACAAGAAATTTGATTATAGTATATTAGAAAGCTTAGCTATGGATAATATTTATATAGTCATAGTAATGTAAGCACTGAATTCTGATCTAACCAATATGTATTAGAAGTATATGGGAGGATTGGGGTTGAAGGGAGGGGAATTCTGTGTGTTGAAGGTGCTTGTGGATATATAAGAGAGCTAAGTCCTTATCTTCCATAATGTGAACTTAATCAGTAATGTGCATGTGTGCTTAATCAGTCATGTCCAACTCTTTGCAACCCTTTGGCCTATGGGCCTCCAGGTTCCTCTGTCCATGGGATTTTTCAGGCAAGAATACTGGAATGAGTTGCCATTTCTTTCTCCAGGGATCTTCCCTGACCCAGAGATCGAACCAGCGTCTTTTGTGTCTCCTGCATTGCAGGTGGATTCTTTACCTGCTGAGCCATCCCAGAAGCCCCTAATCAATAATATTTAATGTGGAATATAAAAAGGAAATATCTGTACTACCAAGTGAAGAAAGCTGAGCGCCGAAGAATCGATGCTTTTGAACTGTGGTGTTGGAGAAGACTCTTGAGAGTTTTCTGCCATAAGGGTGGTGTCATCTGCATATCTGAGGTTATTGATATTTCTCCCAGCAATCTTGATTCCAGCTTCATCCAGCCCAGCATTTCTCATGATGTACTCTGCATATAAGTTAAATAAGCAGGATGACAATATACAGCCTTGACATACTCCTTTTCCTGTTTGAAACCAGTCTGTTGTTCCATGACCAGTTCTAACTGTTGCTTCCTGACCTGCAATACAGATTTCTCAAGAGGCAGGTCAGGTGGTATTCCCATCTCTTTCAGAATTTTCCACAGTTTATTGTGATCCACACAGTCAAAGGTTTTGGCATAGTCAATAAAGCAGAAATAGATCTCAGATGTCAATTTATGTGCGTGGAGCTGTTTGCAATATTCCCTTATTTTGATGTCTGCAGAGCCTGTAGCCATAGCCTCTGTTTCCTTCCTGGCATTGGTTATTTTTGTCTTCTCTGTTTTTTCATTTGATTTTCCTATATTTTCAATCAAATGTGATTAGGTGAGTTGACTCATTGGAAAAGACTCTGATGGTGGGAGGGATTGGGGGCAGGAGGAGAAGGGGACGACTGAGGATGAGATGGCTGGATGGCATCACGGACTCGATGGATGTGAGTCTGAGTGAACTCCGGGAGATGGTGATGAACAGGGAGGCCTGGCGTGCTGTGATTCATGGGGTCGCAAAGAGTCGGACATGACTGAGCGACTGAACTGAACTGAACTGATGGGTTTTTCGAAAATTTTTGTTTTGGCTTTGTTGAGATATTTGAGACAGTAGATCCATGCCCCTCATTGTGTCTTTATTTCTGGGAAAAACTCTTAGCCATTATCTCTTCAAAGTTTTTTTTCACTGTTTTCTCCAAGCTCAATTAGATTCTATTTGTTTATTTTTGCTTTTATTTTCTTTACTTTAGGAGATGGATCCAAAAAACCCTTGTGATTTATGTCAAAGAGTGTTTGTCTAAGTTTTTATGAATGAAGAGACAACCTACTGAATGGGGGAAAATATTCGCAAATCATATGACCAATATAAATTAATATTCAACATATTTAAGCTGATCATACAACTCAACACCAAACAACCCGATTAAAAAATGGGCAGAACTGAATAGACACTTTTCCAAAGAGGAACTGCAGATGGCTAACAAGCATATGAAAAGACCCTCAACATTGCTCATCATCAGGGAAATGAAAATAAAAACCACAATGAGATATCATCTCACACCTGTCAGAATGACTACCATCATAAATAACACAAATAACAAATGTTGGCAAGCATGTTGAGAAAAAGGAACCCTCATACACTGTTGGGATGTAAACTGGTGCAGCCACTGTGGAAAATAGTATGGAGGCCTCTCAAAAACTAAAAATAGAACTACTCCATGACCCAGCAATTCTACTCCTGAGTATATATCTGGAAAAAAAGGCACTGATTTGAAAAGATATACACAACCCCTGTGTTCATAGCAGCATTATTTACAATCACCAAGATATGGAACCAGCCTAAGTGTCCATCAACAGATGAATGGATAAAGAAGATACAGTGTATATATACACAATAGAATACTACTCAGCCACAAGGAATAATGAAAAATTTGCCATTTGCAGTGGCATGGATGGACTTGCAGGGCATTCCACGAAGTACTCAGCTGGTAAAGAATCTGCCTGCAATTTGGGAGACCTGGGTTGGGAAGATCCCCTGAAGAAGGGAAAGGCTACCCACTCCAGTATTCTGGCCTGGAGAATTCCTTGGAGTCCATGGGTCACAAAGAATCAGACATGACTGAATGACTTTCACTTCACTTCACTTCACACTAAGTGAAATAAGTCAGATAGAGAAAGATAAGTACTGTATGCTCTCATTTATATGTGAAATCTAAAAAGTACAACAAACTGGTAAATAAAACAAAAAAGAACTGGACTCACAGGTGTAGAGAACAAACCAGTGGTTACCAGAGGCGGTGGGGTGGGGGTGGGGGGTAGCATTGTAGAGGCAGATAGGGGAGTGGGAAGTATAAATTATTGAATGTAAGATAGGCTACAAGGATGTATTATATAACACAGGAGATATAGCCAGTATTTTGTAATGGCTGTTAACTGAAGTGTAAGCTTTAAAAATTGTATTAAAAAATAAAACCAAAATATAATGCTGTTGGAAAAATGGCACCAACAGACCTGCTTGACACAGGGTGCCACCAATCTTTAATTTGTAATAAATACAGTATCTGCAAAGCGCAATAAAATGAGGTATACCTGTGTACTACCCTCTCTGCTCTCTGAGCTTTTTCTTTGTAAATCGTTCTTATCTGGTCTAATCAAATAATTTGCATAGTATCTTTTGGAAAAAGAATCGAAATAATGTTTTCCTCTGTGAACCCTGGAATTTAAAATGTCTCTCTTCTCCCAACCTCTCCCCCATTTCCTATAGCCACGGCGTTTGGAATCCTTCTGCCGGGCTTCCAGCTTGAGCCAACTCTCTCCTGTTAGTACTGAGTGCTGCATAGAAGACAATGAAAATTGGTGGGGAAAGCACTCAGTCTTCAAGCAAGAGCACCATATCTCATCCCCTGCACTTCCCTCATCTGCTTAGGTATGGACTTCAAGTCTAGTTTCTTTGTAGAAAGGAGAGCCGTATGGCCCTCTCCCAGGCCATTGCTTTGTTCCTCAGACATCAATAGAAAAGGCTCCCAGTGAGTGGGAAGAGGAAGTCATTCCTCTGTCTGGGGTTTGGACCACGGCGTTCTATGGTGACTAATTTCCTCCTGCTGCAGCCTCATTCCCACGTTCCTTCTGGCTGCGTGCTCTCAGCCTCTGAGTTTACTCTGCTAAGGAGCATGGCTCTCTCTCTCCTACTGCAGCTGCCCTTGCCCTACATCTGACCTCCTTCTGGGGGCCTAGCTGGCCATGTCATCCACCTGTGTGGCAATGCCGTGCTTTGCCAGTGGCCGCAGCATCAACAAGACGTTATCCTGTGAGGTACTCTGAAGAGAGGAAACAAGCCTTTGGGGGTTTTGCAGAGGACGGAGAGAAAGAACAAGGAGAGTCGAGGGGTATCCTGCGATGAGGTGAGAGGGCGTAGGTTTCAGAAAGGAAATGCGAGTTGGGGGAGTAGACTCCTGGCAGAATCAGGTTTGGGGAACAGGGCATGTAGTCTATCTGTTGTGCAACCAGTACGGATTGAGGTCACAATCCGGGCAAATTTCTGTCCTTGGTGTTGTGTGGGATACAACGAAGGTCACACAATGTGGTGCCTGATTTTGACAAAGTGATATGTACGGGGCTTAACAAAGAGGACATGGGGTCATATCCACAGATGAGTGGTCAGGAAGACAGGAGACTCAGGTGCTCATGAAAACCAGAACTGGGCAGGGCTTCTGGTTGGAGAAAGGGGTCAACAGTTTTTAAAATAGTGCTGAGAATTTGAGAAAGATACTGGAGAAAGAGACCTCAGAGATGACAGTTAACACTGGTAAACCTGAGGAGAACTGGAAGTAGATTTGTGGTTGGGAGAGGGGTCGGATGGATCTTTTGTTTCTAGAAGGTTTGGAATGTCTGGGAATGTAGGGATTCCCAGGCAGTGCAGGTGATAAAGAGCCTACCTGCCAGTGCAGGAGACTTAAGGGACACAGGTTGGATCCCTGGGTCGGGAAGAGCCCCTGGAGGAGGAAACGGCAGCCCACTCCAGTATTCTTGCCGGGAGAACCCCATGGACAGAGGAGCCTGGTGGGCTACAGCCCATGCGGTTGCAGAGTCAGACATGACTGAAGCGACATCACACGCGTGCACATGGGATAGGATACTGGGTGTCTGCCTGCCAAAGCCACTAGCCAGTGTTCCGCTGGGTAGAGTATGGAATGATGGCAAGGCATCATCCCTGACTTGGGGCTGTACCAGCAGGCCCACAGCTGACCCTTGGTTCTGTAGGCCATGCCATGATATCCCTGTGTGCTCACTCTTATGCATGAACTAGGCCACAAGGGAGAGGAAGGTGACATTGGGTGGTGGTAGGGCAGCCAGACACTATGGTTCCCTTTTCCCTTTTTGCTGCTGCTGACCACTGCCTGATGTACAGCAATGTCTGGATGGTCCTGAATACAGCGCTGCCTGGGGCACCATGCACACTGATTGCCACAAAAATTCCAACAGTGAGCTCAGGTCTACGTAAGGCAGTGACTTCATCCATCAGCGGAACAGGCTTCCCTGAGATGGCTTTCTTTGCTGGTATCCCTTTGTGGTTTGGGTTATGGTATCAAACTGATTCTGCCCTGACCATCACTTATAACCATGCAGTCTTCTCTAGCTCAGTGTACCTACCTCGGTCCTGGGGCTGTGCTGGGGTGAAAATGAGGCCTGCGACCTAGTCCTAGGGGTGAAAAGGGTCAACTGAGTGGTAGGATGGCTGGAATTTCTAAGGGATGATGGTCTGGATTTCTGGGTTCTTCCTTCCCAGTGGGTGCTTAGGAGAACCTAAGCTTCCTACTCGAAGAGGGGCTGAAAGGGGGAAAATAGGTAGCAGCTGCTTTATGAATCTGGAGAAGAGACCACTGGCTCTGGCGCAGCTTAAATTCTCTCACTAGTATTTGCCTTAGGTTTGTTAGGATGTTGAATAAACATGATGCTGTAATTCTGGAAGCAGACAGTGTAGGAAGACCGGATTTGTTACAGCACTGTGGGTGGCTTTCTTTCTTTAAGGAAGTCTGTCCAACATTATAGGTACAAGGAAGCAGAGGTAGAATTTCTAGGTGCTTAAATGGAGGTGAGGGAGGTGAGTAGGTGGGTAGAACATATGAGCTAAGATTCCTGTGTTTCAAGACAAGAAGGAAAACGGGAGCCTATGTGGAGTTTGTAGCAGCAGCTGGGGGACTGGATCTCTTTCATACACTTCTCCCTGCCTTCCATCCTCATTTGGGTGGAGCCTAAAATCTGCCCAGGTGCCTTGTATTGCTGCTACTACTGTATTACCGCTGTTGCTCTTGCTTTACATTTTTATGGGACCTCGTAATTTTAATTGTGCTGGCATATGGGGAAGATCCCCTGGAGGAGGGCATGGCAACCCACTCCAGTATTCTTGCCTAGAGAATCCCATGGACTGAGCCTGGCGGGCTATAATCCATGGGGCTGCAAAGAATCAGACACGACTGACGAGACTGACACGCACGCACGCATCGTATACTTACTCAGCACCCACAGGGACACTGTTGGAATCAATCATATGGATAGTTACAGTGACGTTGGTGACACTACTCAACTGCCGTATGACCCTCTGGCCCAGAGTTCTTTGATACTTTGGATTAGAGGACAGGCAGAAATCAACGCAGAAGGTCAAGGAGTCTTGGTCTATTCTCCAGCTTGCCGGTTCCCCATCCTCTTAAATAGCCAGGTTGTCATCGAATCTGGCAGCATTGGCTCTTTGCCACTCAGGATGAGCAGTGGAAGGCCCACTTCTCAAGCTCCAGACCAGGATTCCGATGGAGATATATATATATATCTATCTCCATATATATATCTATATATCTAGTTCTAGACAGTCTTAAAGAGCCCTCATCCCCATATGCCGCATGTAAGTAGCCCTCTGAACTCTCCCTCAGCTTTGCTCCTAGGCCCTCAGGTCCTTCTCCAGCTCCTTCCTCAAGTTCTTGGTCCTCCCCTACTTACACATGTCACCAGCCACCAAGGCAGTACATAGGGTTATGCTTGTCTTTGTTCCCACTTAATTCTGCCCTTCTCTGGGATCCAGACTCAAAGAAGGAAGAAAACACTTCCTCCATGAAAGCATACTTTTTAGTTGGAGAGGTTGGGTGTGGTAAACCCGGCTCTTTCTCTGTGTTTTCTGGGGAAGTGAGATGTTCACTGAGGGCATATGTTCTTTTACTTTTTTTTTTCAAATTTTATTTTTGGCTGTGCCTTGAGGCATGTGGGAACTTAGTTCCCTGGCCAGGGTCACGTCCCTGCAGTGGAAGCACAGAGTCTTAACCACTGGACTGCTAGGCAAGTCCCAAGAGCTTATGTTCTTGACTGCATTCTGACTAATTCGTTAGTTTAACTTATTTACATTCACAAAATTTTACTGGAATACAGTTGCTTTACAATGTTGTGTTAATTTCTGCAGTACAAGGAAGTAAATCAGCTGTGCACATATCCTCTCCCTCTGGGACCCCCCTCCCGCCTCTCCAGTTGGAGCACCCAGCTGGGCTCCCTGTGCTATACAGCAGCTTCCCACCTGCTGTCTATTTCACACACGGTGGTGTGTATACATCAGTGCTGCTCTCCTAATGTCACACCCTTTTCTTCCCCCAAACCTATTTATATTTATTGCAATGACAGTTTCTTGTTTCTTCCAACTTGTTTCAAGTTCCCCATTTATTGTACTTTCTTTTTTCCTCTTTCCCTACTTTTCAATAGGCGAATCAAATATTTTTCAGATTTAAACATTTTATATTCTATTTTTAGTCTTATATTAGTTTCTTATGTTTACTTACACCTGTTGATTTATCTTATCAATATCTCTCTTTCTCCCTGAACTCATAAGAGTACTTTAACATACTTTCACATCTCCTAATCTTACCCAATGCACTACCTCTAGATGTTGATATTGCCTGGAATTTAGGCAATAGTTTTATGAATGTACTTATTTGTCTTTTCTATTATCCTGTTTTTTTAATCCTTTTTATTGTAGTATAATTTATATAAAGTCAAATGCACAGATCTTAAGAGTACAATTAATTCAGACAAATGTATATACCCATATAACCATCACCCAATTAAAGATAAAGGGCTTTCCAGAACCCCATAAGTTTCTCTCATGCCCCCTTCCAGTCAACCCCCTCCACCAGTACCAACTGCTCTCCTGATTTCTATCACCATAGATTGATTTATGTCTTCTAGAATTTCTTATTAAAGGAATCATATAACACGAAACTTTTGTTTGTTTTTCACTCAACCTGATTTTTTCCTGTGAATCATTCATATTGTTGGATTTATTAGTAATTGTTTTCTTTTTATTGCTAAGTGGTATTCAATTGCACAAATATCCCAGACTTGCTTATCTATTCTTCTACTGGTGGATATTTTTCTTTTTTTAAATTTGGAAATATTATGAATAAGGCTGCTATTGATAGGGATGAGTAGTTGATTAGTTAATCCCACCAGGGGATTATAAGTAGGAAAACTTATGGGAGACCTCTGTAAGCTAATGATTATTAATGATTAATAATAATGATGATGATGGTTAATGATTATTCAAGAAAGTAGGTTTGCTTAACCACAAAACCCAGCAGGCTTGGCATTCCCTGGTGGTCCAGCGGTGAAGAGCCTCTTGTTAATCCCACCAGGGGATTATAAGTAGGAAAACTTATGGGAGACCTCTGTAAGCTAATGATTATTAATGATTAATAATAATGATGATGATGGTTAATGATTATTCAAGAAAGTAGGTTTGCTTAACCACAAAACCCAGCAGGCTTGGCATTCCCTGGTGGTCCAGCGGTGAAGAGCCTCTCTTTACCAGGGTTAGTTAGTGGCAGCTAAGCCTGTGCACTGCAACCAGTGAAGCCCGCACACGCTAGAGCCTGTGCTCCACAGCAGGAGAAGCCAACCCAACGGGGAACCTGAGCACTGCAACCAGAGAGCAGCCCCCACTCGCTGCAACCGGAGAAAGTCCGTGCGCAGCAACCAAGGCCCAGTGCAGCCAAAAAAAAAGCAAATTTTCATAGCAACAAAACCATGCAACAGAAGCACAAGGCATGGCCCCAAATAATAAAACAATGGCGGCATGCGCCCCGCATGCCCAGTGAGCTCAGTAAGTTAATGACCCTTAGGGCATGTTCTCTAAGCGCATGACAACATAATTTATGGGGATTCCCCTGGGGGCTCAGTGGCTAAGACTCCATGCTCCCAATGCAGGGTGCCTAGATTGGATCCCTGATCAGGGAACTATAGATCGCACATGCCACAACTAAAGACCTTGCATGCCTCAACTAAGACCTGGCACAGCCAAATAAATAAATACTTTAAAAACCCCAATAATTTATGAAAGGTGACATTTCAAAATGAGAGGCGCTCATTGTACTGAGACCTGAAATGATTTTTGCACAGCACCATGAAAGTCCTGGCTTGACCATGTAGGGACAGAAACACTCCCCTCCCCACCGGGAAGAGGAGTTGAAGATGGAAGCATGGTATCTACCCAAGAATGAGGAAGAAAGTGGTTTTTGCCTCTTGCACACATTTCCTCTGATTTTAAAACTGTAGCCCACTATGTTCTCTGGGTGGCACCCTCTCACTTGCCCACCTGTAAGCCTCACAAGAGTGCTATTCTAATAATTCACTTCTTATCTACCACTTTGCCTCTCACTGAGTTTTTTCTGCGTTGAGACATAAAGGATCAGAGCTCTTCAGAGGCCCCCAGAAACGCCAACTGTCTGGTTCACTATAGACATTCTCGTGTATGTTTCTGTACATACACGAGAATTGCTGGATCATAATTGCCCCAAGTGTGTGCTGGAACTTCTTCACTGAACACCCAAACTTCTGCAAAAGCCCTCTCAGCCATACGGCTGATGTTAGGGAACTACTGTTCTTCAGTGGGGAAATGGTAGGAAACTCACACTGCATCATTATGACCTCACTCCTTTTACTTTTACACTTTTATCTACCTAGGGTCTTGGTCACATACCAGATGTCTAATAAACAACTCCAAGCTTCCACAGACCTATTCATCAGACAGTTCAAGTGGCCCAGGATTGTGGCTGTGGCATCAGTCATTGCAATTTGTGTAAGTATAGTTCTTTCCGCCTGTCCTATCACCCACAGAACCTGAACCAGTTACTTTCATCTAGAAGGAGAAGGCTGTCCCCTAGACAAACTCATCAGGAAAACAGAATAAAAACACAAATTATCAATATCAGGAATGCAAGAGGTGTCATCAATACATATCTTACAGATGTTAAGATAATAATGACATACTATGAACAAATATAAGCCAACAAATTATAAATCTTTGATGCAGTTAACAAATTTCTTGAAAGACAAAAAACAATTAAAAATGACTCGAAAAGAAATATACTTCATGAATAGTTCTGTATCTCTTGTGGGAATTGAATTTGTAGTTAAAAAGCCTTCCAGAGAAAACACATCATTATCAAGTGGTTTACCCTAGATGACAGGGCTGATGCAACATTCAAACATCAACAGGGATTGTAAGTATATTCCACCATATTAAACACAAATGATCATCTCAGTAGACGCAGAAAAAGCATTTGATGAATCTCAGCATCTATTCATGATTAAAAATCTTAGCAAACTATAAATAGAAGGGAATATACTTAAGATAATAGAAGGAAACTACTTAATCATTCTTAATACTGAAAGACTGAAAGCTTTCCCCAAAGGTCAGGAACACAGCAAGGATGTCTGCTCTCAAAACTTCCCTTCAATGTTGTACTAGAAGTCTTCAGTTCAGTTCAGTTCAGTCGCTCAGTCGTGTCTGACTCTTTGCGACCCCATGAATTGCAGCACGCCAGGCCTCCCTGTCCATCACCAACTCCCGAAGTTCACTCAAACTCACGTCCATCGAGTCGGTGATGCCATCCAGCCATCTCATCCTCTGTCGTCCCCTTCTCCTCCTGCCCCCAATCCCTCCCAGCATCAGAGTCTTTTCCAATGAGTCAGCTCTTTGCATGAGGTGGCCAAAGTACTGGAGTTTCAGCTTTAGCATCATTCCTTCCAAAGAACACCCAGGACTGATATCCTTTAGGATGGACTGGTTGGATCTCCTTGCAGTCCAAGGGACTCTCAAGAGTTTTCTCCAACACCACAGCTCAAAAGCATCAATTCTTCGGCGCTCAGCTTTCTTCACAGTCCAACTCTTACATCCATACATGACCACTGGAAA